>CM021246.1:3937044-4488672 GCA_010577795.1 Isatis tinctoria | reverse complement strand
AAAGCTCATAGCAGAAGCAACACAACTGATTGAATCTGTAGAGTAGAGATGAGACAGATGGATTCAGATGAAGATGAGCCTGATAATAGTCTTCTGGAAGTAAACAGTGACTCCGAGACTGAAGACTATACAAACGATCAAGAACAAGCTGGGGAGATTAACGGAACACACACATTCCTTATAACCGGAGAGAGTCTTCACTTGAACATGAGATCTAATACTACAACTCAGTCTGTTTCTGATAAGCAACGGAACACATCGCAGGGAGATATAGAAGATGATATCAAACTCGGGATGGTTCCGCAGTTAAACGGAACCAGAGTCTAATATTCGAGCTATCAAACTTAGCGGATTCTTGAGACTCAATGCTTCGGTCTTGCACAGACTTGAAATCCTTTATCACCCACGTGAACATTGGATCTTGACACACAAAAATTATAAAATGGTGAATCAAACAAAAATTCGGATAATATATAATGGGTCCGAACTTAAAGCGGAACGGTTAAATTAGCTGTTAGCAGAAACGGTAAGCTTCTAGTAAATAGTGCAAAACTATAAGCTGAAGCTTTTTTACTGTTCAACCGTTTTTATGTGTCTTAACAATTTTGGGTAACAATTATAGTCATTAGTAACAATTTTATTACTTTTTTTCTTACAGCTGTTTGTTGTTACCAATCAAACTCAATAGCTAGAGAGGTTTCAGAAACACCAAAATTTGTAAAAAAGAATACACACCAGATTTGTGGAGAACCTCTACGTGAGCTTCAATCTTGAGATCACCGTTTAGATCAAGAAAACCATCATTAAGTTTGCCACGGTGCAACCAGTTTGACATACCCCACATAGGACACTCGGCATCAAAACATCTTTCCGCACCTTGTAATGCTATACGTTCCTATCCGATTTCTATAGAAAGCCAAAACTTTGCCTTTATCTTCCATCCAGGAGGCATGTTTTCATAACCACCAACAACCATATACACATCCATGCTATTGTGCCCTTCGTCCCCTTTGGGATAGACCAATATATACCTGAAATACCCAAGCCAAAGTTAAAAAAATCAACCATGGAATGAATCATCAATGAAAAAAACGATGTTTATTTTCTTCTTCTTACCATCTGCAGCCACTGCTTTTGAATTCCGGAGTCTCAATTCTTCGGTCTTGCACAGACTTGAAATCCTTTATCACCAACCCGAACATTGGATCTTGACACACACATAACTGGAAAAAACCAGTAACTTTCACTCAGAAATATCACTAGTTCTATATTATTACAGTCTCTCACTTTTATTTAAGGTACTAGTACAGTGGGATGTCTACAAAATTACTTATAAAATCTCTAGTTTTCCCTCAGAAATATATATTATTACGATCTCAAAAAAAGAAAAAATAAGAGTTTAAAGTTTCGAAATCTAGAAAGCCAAGAACAAGATTATACATAGGATGTAAGCATGCCAAAAAAGAGATGAGATTAGCAAAGTGAAGTTACCTCAGTGTAAACCAACTAGCCCTTCTCGTTGATATCGCACTGAAGATACATGGTCGTTTGATTTCAGTGAATCCCTGTGCGTGTAGAAAGTTACCATTAGGGCAGACGAAAAGGAAAACAAAGTGAGACAGCCGATTGAGTGAGATTCAGAGAACAAGATGGTACCTCAGAGATGTTTTTTTTTTTCGAGCCGAGAAGACGATTGGGGTTTTTCAAATGCAGCGGTAGAAAGGTTTTTCGTCAATGTAAACTATATATAAAGTTCTCGAGTTTAGAAATGTTAGTTTGAATTTGAATAAGTCTTGTTAAACTCCACATTTGTAGGAGTAGTTGTTTAGTTGTTGTAAAGGACACGTGTGCACGTCCTATTCTGTTTCCTTGTTTTAGAAAATCCTCCGTATGATAAGGATGTGTGGTTGTTCTGTTTTGGCTATTTAAAAGGCCTTGTTCAATAAGATCAGAAGCAAGCTTTTGGTACCAAACTGCTTTGTGCAATAGTTAACATCTGGTATCAGAGCAAATTCGAGAGACGTGAGTTCACAAAAAGGAGAGAGAAAACATGTCGGGTGATGCAGACATGAAGGTGGTGACGACAATACCAAAGTTCGATGGGGATTTCGAACATTGGAGCATGCTGATGGAAAACCTCATCCGGTCCAAGGAATGGTGGGATTTGATCGAGGAAGGCTACGTTGAGCCAGTGAGAGGAACGGTTCTCAATGGACCACAGAGACAGGAGCTAGCTGAGAAGAGGCTCAAAGACCTGAAAGTGAAGAACTATCTGTTCCAGGCGATTGACAAGTCCATCCTCAAGACAATCATACAGAAAGACACCGCCAAGCAGATATGGGATTCTCTGAAAACCAAATATCAGGGAAATGAACGTGTGAAGAGGGCTCAGCTCCAACGACTGAGAAGGGAGTTTGAGATTCTCGAAATGAAAGAAGCTGAGACCATAACGGAGTACTTCGGAAGAGTGTTGCTGGTGGCGACTGACATGAGGAATGTTGGAGAAGACATGCCAGACAACAAAATTGTGGAGAAGATCTTGCGAACACTCTCTGAGAAATTCACCTACATTGTGTGTTCTATTGAAGAGTCCAAAGACATAGAGAGTCTTTCGGTGGATGCTCTGCAGAGTTCCTTGCTGTGTCATGAACATAACATAGTGAAACATGCCAAAGGATCCAGAAGCAGCGACAATGTGTTGAAGGTAACCTCTGAGTTCAACGAGTGGAGTGGAACTCGAGGAAAAGGGAGAGGAGGAACATCGCGAGGCAGAGGGAGAGGCCGAGGAAGGCGAAGCTTTGACAAGGCATTGATCGAATGCTACAAGTGTCATAAGCTAGGACATTTCCAGTTTAAATGTCCAGAAGCAGAGAAGCAAGCGAACTATGTTGAGTTCAATGAAGAAGAAGAGCTTCTGCTTATGGCACATGTTGAACGCAATGGATCCAAGATGGAAGACTTGTGGTTCCTTGACAGTGGATGCAGCAACCACATGACTGGCAAAAACAAGTGGTTCTCTGAGATGGATGTGAACTTTCGTCATTCAGTAAAGCTGGGAAACGGTGCTCGAATGGCAGTGCAAGGAAAGGGCAGCATCAAAATCCGTGTGAGTGGTATGATTCAAGTCATACAAGATGTGTACTACGTTCCAGAGCTTAGCAATAATCTCTTGAGCATTGGTCAATTGCAAGAAAGGAGACTTGCAATCCTCATACGAGATAATGTATGCAAAATCTACCACTCTGAAAGAGGACTTATCATTGAAACGGCAATGAGCACCAATCGGATGTTCATAATCATGGCGCAAGTGGTGGATACAGACTCTTGTCTTCAAGCTGAATCGGTGGAAGATGTCCATCTCTGGCACTGCAGATTCGGACATCTGAGCTACAACAGTCTGCACTTGTTGAGCCACAAGAACACGGTCAGAGGACTGCCACAAATCGAATCAACAAAGAGGATTTGCGAAAACTGTTTGATGGGAAAGCAGAAGAGGGGATCTTTTCCAAAGAAAAGCTCATGGAGAGCAACAAACAATCTGCAGCTGATCCATGCCGACATTTGTGGACCAATCACTCCAGTTTCAATTGGCCACAAAAGGTATATTCTGACTTTCATTGACGATCGTAGCAGAAAGATGTGGAGCTATGTATCATTGCAGAAAAATCAGAGGCTTTTGGAATGTTTAAGGAATTCAAAGCTAGTGTAGAAAAGGAATCTGGTTTGCTGGTGTGTTGTCTTAGGACAGATAGAGGGGGAGAATTCTGTTCAAATGAGTTTGATGAGTTCTGTAGGAGTCATGGGATCAAGTGACAGCTCACTGCAGCTTACACTCCTCAATAAAATGGTGTGGCAGAGAGAAGGAATCAAATGATCATGAACCTGGTTCGAAGCACTCTGACTGAGAAGCAGATGCCAAAAGAATTCTGGGCTGAGGGAGTCAGATGGATCACTTACATTCTGAATCGTAGTCCTACTGCAGCCTTGGAAGATCAGACACCTGAGGAGGCTTGGAGTGGAGTTAAGCCAGACGTGAAGCACTTCAGAGTATTTGGATGTATCGGGCATGTTCATATCCCTGAAGCAAAACGAACCAAACTGGATGACAAAAGCTGCAAGTGCATCTTCTTAGGCTTCAGTGATGAGTCAAAGGCCTATCGAATGTACAATCCCATTTCCAAAAAGATCTTGGTGAGCAGAGATGTTGTTTTTGAAGAAACAAAAAAATGGGATTGGGGAAGGAATAATACGGATGGCACAGAATCTGAAGTACTCACTTGGGAAGGTCACGTGTTTGGAGAAGAAGAAGAAACCGTGAATGAACAAAATGAAGAAAATGAAGAAGCTGCTCCAGTGCTTGCTGAAGAAGATGATGCAGCAGAAGATGCAGAACCAGGTGTAGCTACTCGAAACCGAAGACGTCCTGCTTACCTGCAAGACTACGAATGTGGTCTAATCTCAGAAGAAGAAGCCTTGGCTCAGTTCATTGGTGATACAATGGCACTTCAAGCTGTCACTGCAGTCGGAGATCCTACAACATTTGATGAAGCTGTGGCACATGCGATATGGAGAGCAGCCATGAAAGCTGAGATAGACTCAATTGAGAAAAACCAGACTTGGGAGCTTGTCGATCAACCTGAAAACACAAACATTATCGGAGTCAAGTGGGTTTTTAAGACAAAATACAATGAGCATGGGGAGATAGACAAGCAAGGCGAGGCTAGTTGCAAAGGGATATGCACAGAAGTTTGTAGTTGACTACAATGAGGTCTATGCACCAGTGGCAAGGTGGGACACCATTCGTATGATCATTGCAATAGCTGCCTATCAGAACTGGAACATCTATCAGTTAGATGTTAAAAGCGCATTCTTGCATGGAGAGTTGCAAGAAACCGTATTTATTGATCAGCCTCAAGGTTTTGTGAAGAAAGGAAACGAAGGGAAGGTCTACAAATTGAAAAAGGCGCTTTATGGTTTAAAACAAGCACCAAGGGCTTGGTTCAGTAAGATTGAGAGATACTTCATCAGGGAAGGATTTGAGAAGAACGAGTCAGAGCATACTCTGTTTGTCAAGACAGAAAATCAAGGCCAGATACTCATTGTAAGTCTGTATGTTGATGATTTGATCTTTACTGGAAACTGTGAGAAGCTAGTAAACGATTTCAAGGAATCGATGAAGAGGAATTTCGATATGACTGATCTTGGCATAATGAGATATTTTCTGGGTGTTGAGATACTGCAGAGGGAAGAAGGAATCTACATATGTCAGAAAAAGTTTGCCAAAGAAGTCTTGGAGAGGTTCGAGATGAGCACATGTAATGGAGTTAACAATCCAATCGTTCTCGGGATTAAACTCTCTAAGAAAGGAGGAGGAGCAGTTCTGGATACTACTCTGTACAAGCAGATGATCGGGAGCTTAATGTATCTCACTGTAACACGACCAGACCTGACATTTGTTGTGTGCTTGGCGAGTCGTTACATGGAGAACCCGACAGAGGCTCACTTTCAAGTCCTAAAGCGAGTTCTAAGGTATGTGAAAAACACTGCAGAACTTGGTATAATGTATAGGCGTGGAGCAGGCAAGGGGTTTCTGGCTTATACTGATAGCGACTATGCGGGGGACTTGGATGATCGAAAGAGCACATCTGGGTATGTGTTCATGCTAGCTGGAGGTGCAGTGTCATGGAGTTCAAAGAAGCAGTCCATCGTGCCTTTATCTACCACCGAAGCTGAATACATAGCAGCTGTATCATGCGCAACACAAGGAGTTTGGATGGCGATAGTACTTGACAAACTTGGAGAAAGTCTTGGAGAATGCATCACAATCAAGTGTGACAACAGCTCAACCATTCAGCTCTCAAAGAATCCAATCCACCACGGCTGAAGCAAACACATCGAGGTTCGCTTTCATTACTTAAGGGAGCTGACTGGGGAAGGCAAAGTCAAGTTGGTGCATTGTGGTTCACAAGATCAACTAGCGGACATCATGACCAAAGCTTTGAAGTTAGACACATTCGTGAAGCTAAGGAGGATGCTAGGATTGACTGAGGTACCAAGGTAAATTGTTCTTGCTTACGGCAAAACAGTTTAGGGAAGGAATTTGTTAGTTTGAATTTGAATAAGTCTTGTTAAACTCCACATTTGTAGGAGTAGTTGTTTAGTTGTTGTAAAGGACACGTTTGCACGTCCTATTCTGTTTCCTTGTTTTAGAAAATCCTCCGTATGATAAGGAGGTGTGGTTGTTCTGTTTTGACTATTTAAAAGGCCTTGTTCAATAAGATCAGAAGCAAGCTTTTGGTACCAAACTGCTTTGTGCAATAGTTAACAAGAAACAAATGGGCTTTAAACTTAAAACTTGTAAGCCCAATAAAGTCCAGTAAAGCCCAACTATGAAGAGCCCAGATTTTGCACGCGGGTCCGTCACGTGTACTAGTTTTCACATACGATCTCAACAATTCCGAAAATTCGATATATGTTGTGAACTGAATATTCTGTGTGTATTATTATGAGGACCAAATGTCTCTTTATATAGTGATTACACTAGGTAGAGAAAAGGTAATTATCCTTTTACTACACATACAATGAAAAGAAAATATTCTATTAACCTATTACTTGTTGAACAAAGAATGATCAAGACTAATCTAGAATATTCTTAAGGACTGGTTATGCAATAACCTCTACGTGGGTCGGTCTATATTGAGTCCATTAAACCAAACGGTTCATAACACTCCCCCTTGGACGAAATGACCGAACCCGATGCAACCAAGGATCTTTGTAATACGCTTGGGGATGCTGCCTCATTAAAACCTCACTAAAGAAAAACCCAGTGGGACAAAACCTTAGTGAGGAAAGAGTACAGCACGTATTACTCCCCCTGATTTAGACATCCCTAAAAGTCCTTTAACTGACGCATGCCAATCTGGTACATCAACTTCTTGAGCGTGGAAGTAGGGAGCGACTTCGTGAAAAGGTCAGCCGAGTTTTCACTTGAACGGACTTGGAGCACTTGAACTTCTCCGGCCTTCTGTAGGTCATGAGTGAAAAAGAACTTGGGCAAAATGTGCTTCGTCCGGTCTCCCTTGATGTATCCGTCTTTTAACTGAGCTATGCATGCGGCATTGTCCTCATAGAGGACGGTTGGCTCTTCTTTCTTATCGGTCATTCCACAATCTTGCCTTATGTGCTGAGTCATCGATCTCAACCAAACACATTCACGGCTAGCTTCGTGAATTGCCAAAATCTCCGAATGATTTGATGAAGTTGCCGCAATGGTCTGTTTCATGGACCTCCATGAAATTGCTGTTCCTCCGTGAGTGAACACATATCCTGTCTGAGATCGTCCATTATGTGGATCTGATAGATAACCTGCATCAGCAAAACCAACTAAACCTTTGTTGTTATGGTTAGTGTAAAATAGACCCATGTCTTTCGTTCCTTTCAGGTAACGAAGTATATGTTTAATCCTGTTCCAGTGCCTCTAGGTCGGACAAGAACTGAATCTTGATAGGAGGTTCACGGGAAAGCAAATGTCTGGTCTAGTATAACTAGCCAAATATAATAACGCTCCTATGACACTTAGATATGACATTTCGGGACCAAAGACTTCTTCATCCTTTCTTTTCGGACCGAATGGATCACTGTCCAATCCAAGGCTTCTTACAACCATTGGGCTACTCAATGGGTGGGCCTGGTCCATATTAAATCTCTTGAGTACCTTTTCTGTGTATGCCATTTGATGCACAAGGATTCCATTATTTACGTACTCAAGCTGTATTCCCAAACATAACTTAGTTTTTCCTAAGTCTTTCATTTCAAATTCGGCCTTTAAATATTCAACTGTTTGGGCGATATCTCCAGAGGTTCCCAGGATGTTCAAATCATCCATGTATACTGCTATAATCACAAATCCTCTGTTTGCAAACTTCTTTATAAAGATACACAGACTGATGGGATCATTTTTATATACAGATTTAATCAGGTACTCGCTTAAACGATTGTACCACATGCGCCCACTCTGTTTCAGTCCGTATAAGGATTTGGTTAGCCTAATGCAGTGTTCTTCTCGAGAACTTTTCTTATCTTTGAGCTCAATACCCTCTGGTAATCGCATATAAATCTCATTCTCCAGTTGACCATATAAAAAGGTGGTTACTACATCCATTAACCGTAAATCCAATTTTCTCTTATGGCCAGACTTATCAGGAATCGGAATGTCGTTGCATCCACCACAGGGGAGTATGTCTCCTCATAATCGATTCCTAGTCTTTGTGAGAATCCTTGTGCCACAAGCCGTGCTTTGTGTCGAACAATCTCTCCTTGTTCGTTTCTCTTCCTCACAAAGACCCATTTATGTCCAACTGGGATTATATCTCGAGGTGTCCGAATTATGGGACCAAAAAAAACCTCTCTCTACTTTTAAAGAGTTTAACTCCACGTCTTTTAAGCCAATCTAATCAGCGAGTGCACTCTAAAATGGATGTGGGTTCTAGATCCTCATTCATTACATCAAGGGCTACATTGCATGCAAATATTTCATCGATGTCGACATCTTTTCTGTTCCATTGGATTCCGTACTTAACAAAATTAATCGAGATCTCATTGTTATTTTGAACTTCAGGACCATGATGCTCGGCGTCCTGAGCTTCATTTTGTGGTACCTTAGGCTCATCTGTGTCCGGACCATCCACTATCTCCTCGGTCTGAATTTCAGCACCTTTCTTTAATTTCCGAGGAGTCTTATCTTTGGAACCAGTAGGTCTCCCACGTTTCAAACGGGTTTTAGACTCTGTAGCCACTTGCGGTCCATCTTGGACATCAATTCGTATTGGTGCATTCACGGCTGGTATATACGATTTGGTTACTCTCTGCGGGTCAGCAAAGGAATCTGGCAATTGTATAGCTAGCTTTTGCATATGAATAATCTTTTGGACTTCCAAGTCACTTTCTTGGGTCCGAGGATCTTGTCAATTTAAGGATGTATGATTCCATGAGAGTTCTTTTACCAGCCGGTTCTCACTACCTACTGTTGGAAAAACGGACTCATCGAAATGACAATTCGCGTACCTGGCCTTAAACAAATCACCGGTAGTTGGCTCTAGGTACTTTATGATCGTGGGTGAATCATATCCAACATATATTCCCATCCTCCTCTGAGGTCCCATCTTAGTCCTCTGTGGTGGAGCAATCGGTACATAAACTGAGCAACCGAATATTTTAAGATGGGATATGTCTGGCTCTTGACCCGTAATTAATTGGGAGGGGGAATATTCATGGTCAATTGATGGCCTGATACGGATTAATTCTGCGGCATGTAAGACTGTATGTCCCCAGGCTAATACTGGAAGCTTTGACCTCATGAGTAATGGTCTAGCGATCAGCTGTATGCGTTTGATGAGAGATTCGGCCAAGCTGTTTTGTGTATGTACATGTGTCACGGAGTGTTCCACACTTACCCTCATGGACATACAGTAATCATCAAAAGCTCTGGAGGTAAACTCACCCGCATTGTCCATACGGATGGTTTTTAAAGGAAAGTCTGGAAAGTGTGCCCTTAGGCGAATTATCTGCGCAAGGAGTCTTGCAAATGCCAAGTTCCGTGTTGACAATAAGCATACATGTGACCATCGTGTAGATGCGTCAATGAGGAACATAATATATCGGAACGTCCCACAAGGTGGGTGGATTGGTCCGCATATGTCTCCTTGAGTTCTTTCCAGGAAATTTATTGTTTCCTTAGTCACTTTTACTGGTGACGGCCTTACTATCAATTTACCTTGTGAACATGAGGCACAAGTTTGAATTTTTGTGATCACTCTCCTTTCTTTCAAGGCGTGTCCTCTCGATTTTAATATCAGTTTCCGCATCATTCCTGACCCGGGATGTCCCAGCCGGTCATGCCATAAAGTGAACATATCCGTAAAAACTTTGTTTACGGTGGCATTGGCTTCTATCATACTGATTTTTATGCAGTATAAGCCCGTAGCTATAGCAGGTATAGTCTCGAGGAATTTCTTTTGACATTGGGCGTCGTCTTTAACGATCTGGAGAAATTCTCTGTTTCCTCCGCCCATTGTTTCCACATGAAGACCATTCAGACGAATGTCTTTAAAACTCAATAAGTTTCGATTTGAGCTTGGTGAAAATAATGCATTAGGGATTTCTAGATGCGTGCCTTTAGGCATTAGAATGTTGGCCTGGCCGTAGCCTTCTATAAGGCCGGCCGGTCCTGCTATAGTACTTATACTTGCCCACAAGAATTTATGTCTTAAAGCCTTAAAAATTATTCATTCAAATCAAAGAAACAAATCCAAAGACATAAAACCAAACATGAATAAAAGCAACAAGAAATGGAAAAACTTAAAGCTCGGATATCCTTAGTCAACTTTTGAACTGCCCTCACAGTCCGAGGTTTCTTCCTCGTTATTTGTTTCGGGATTATCCATCTCATTGCATCTTTTAAGCACTTCATCACATCTTTTTATGAGTTCTTTGGTCCTCTGCCCTCTTCTGAGGTAATGATATAGGTCATTATAGTTAGTGAAACTTTTGGCCTTGAGTGATAAAATCACATCACGTGGATCGAGTGTAGAGATGGTCTTTTCCAAAAGATCATCATCTGTCACCATTTTGCCACATAGCCTGAGGCCATAGACGATTTTCATTAGGGCAGAGTGGTATGCATCCGCGGATTCACAATCCCGGAAACCGAGAGTCTCCCATCCTTCCATGGGGTTTTGCCACAGTACCATTGAAAATCTTTCACCCAACTTTGTCCAAAGATCAAAAGGGTCTTTAACATCTTGGTACTGATCTCTCAGTTCTTCAGTGAGATGGAATCGCATAATTGTTATGGCTCTTTCCCTTTGGCTTTCTATTTCATAATTGCCATTTGTGATGCATCTTCCGAGTCCCCTAGTTTGTAGAGCAATTCTAGTGCTCATTTCCCATTCTAGGAAATTATCTCCAGAGAGACTTAGGACCGGATAATCTGAGGTGTCCTTAGACATCTGAAAATATCCAATAATTTTCAGTTAGGACTTTAAATATGATCCGGACCTTAGGAATATGGCCGGCCATGCATCAGATTTTCACTTTAGGACTTTTTAATAAAATCCGGACCTTAGGAATATGGCTGGTAATGTTTATCCGATTTTAAGTTTTACAATCAATCAAATTTATGCAATCAAACAATAGGGCCGATTTTATTTAATGGTTTATGCACTTGGAATTTTCTATTTTTAATTTAATCCTTAATTAAAAGTTAATCCTTGACTTTTAAGAAAAAGAAAAACAATTAAAAGGATAGATCCTTAAAGGAAAATGATATTCTTAAAACTTTCCTTTTTAGTAAAAGGAAGGGATTAAGATTTTCCTATTTGGATTAAGATTAGGGCAAATCGATTTCAACCTTCTTTTCGATATGGTCGATTTCCATTAATGATTAAACAAGGTGATCTAACAACCTAACTCATGAAACAAGTAATCCAAATTCGATTTTCATGATTAAACAACCTTAAGCATGCGATTTATATATGAGCCAAATTCGATTTTAATGAATGATGCAAACAAGCTCTTATGCGATTTTAAACAAGTAAACAAGCAGGCTAAGGAACCAAATTTAATCATGCAATAATCGATTTCAACAAGCAAGCAAACAAATATTCAAGCAATCCGATTTTAAAGGTTTCATATAGCTTAGGTCAAATTCGATTCTTAGGGTTTAAGCAAGATCAAACAAGTTTAAACAAGCAAATCGATTTTAGGTCATATCCTTAGCTTAGGTTCAAGTTCAGATATTGGTTTAAACGTGAACAAACAAGTTCTAGAGAGAGATTGATTTTAGGGTTTCTTATTCTTCTTAGTCCAATTCGATTTGCTTTTGTTCTTAGCTTTAGGGATTACTTTGATCACCTTAGGATGTTGAATGGATAGGAACCGGGAGCTAAAGACCTCGGAAAACACAAGCTGAAATCGGATCTCCTTGGTTTATTTGGTAGATCTCGTGCACTGTATGCGTGCGTGAGAGCGCGTCCGATGTCTGATCGACAAGCGGTTATCACCGGTAGATTCGTCTCGTCGAGGGCTTCGATTTTATATCTAGATCGCCTTCTGGTGATTCACGGTTTGAAAGATATGACTCTTTTAAAGTTTCGGCGGCTGCTTTAGGTTTTGGTGTCCGGCGGCTAGCTTAGGGTTTTTAGACACTCGTGCTGATAACGTGTTGTGAACTGAATGTTCTGTGTGTATTATTATGAGGACCAAATGTCTCTTTATATAGTGATTACACTAGGTAGAGAAAAGGTAATTATCCTTTTACTACACATACAATGAAAATGAAATATTCTATTAACCTATTACTTGTTGAACAAGGAATGGTCAAGACTAATCTAGAATATTCCTAAGAACTGGTTATGCAATAACCTCTACGTGGGTCGGTCTATATTGAGTCCATTAAACCAAACGGTTCATAACAATATCCAGCTAAATAAAGAAAGAGAAAAAACGGTGGGAAAATCTACAGATACAACGAGTTTTCTTAAATCTGAAGAGAAATGTTACAGATAATGGGGTTCGGTTGGGTTTCTATGTTCGGTCATGGACGAATGTGAAGTGGGCCTCGTCGAAACCCATTAAACTTTATCAAGTTTGTTTGTCGTTTTTATTTGTAGATGAAACAAGACCTTGACGAGATAAAGGAATCCTTATGTGGTTTCACACCTAACAACATCGCTTCATGGCATCACAGTGGATTTCGTTCACACTTCCGGTTACCTTTGTCACATCACCTTGAGCCAGGTGGAGGAAGAAGCAGTTCGATCCCTTTTTCGGTTTCTTCAAACTTGGGAAGGAAGGATTTGAAGAGGTTTTTGATGATCCAATGGCTGAGTTGAAACAACTAATGGAATTGTAGAGTATCAAAACAAGTTTGAGCCCATTAAAAATCGTGCTAAACTCTCGAAACCATACCTTGTGAATGCGTTTCTTGCTGGGCTCCGATTAGATACTCAATCATATATTCAATCTTTTCGACCACAAACCGTCCATCAGTGCTTGGTACTTGGGAGGTTGTATGAACAAGCTTATCCGAAGAGCAGCCTGCACATTGACAACGTCAACATGGATCAGACTGTTTGTTGTGATGAAAAGGATGCTCCTGCTTGGCCTTTTGATGGGGAACGAGTTGGTTGATCTTGTTCTTGATACATCTAGTGCTTTATTGATGTCAAATGCAGAGTATACTCTACCTTTTGTGATGGGTTTTATGAAGCTGAGGCGATTGAGACAAATTTGAACGATGTGCAAGTGGCAGAATTTTTTTACGATGAAAAAAGTCTGGGGAAAGAAACAAAGTCTGGCGTGTTTCATCAGGTTAAATCATTGGAAATCAAGGAACTGTAGGCCACATCATTTTTAAAATGCGCAGCAGATGAGGTACATGTGCAGTCCATCGAGCTTGTGGTGAGAGGTAAAACTCATGAGGCCAGATCAGATGTTGTTTCTTCACCAGGGGTAAGTGTCAAGAGAGATGGTGCTGTACAGTCACAAGCCTGTGTCTCTCATTAGTATATCCTCAAAGTCAGTTAAGCTGGTTAGAGAGAGAGCTGATAATGTTGGAAATTTGAAGCAATCTATTGCAGGATTTCATAGGAGTTATGGGTCTGATATCGAAGCTTCTTTTGGAGCTGAATTATATGACTTGGCTTATAAGAAGCTGGATATTGCTCATTGCTTTGAGGTGCAAGATTTTTATAGTATTCATGGAAGTATTATGATTTTAGGCATATAGCTTTTGCTCCCATAGGGACAAATTTGTATATAGCTTGTGATGATTTAGTGGTTCATCATGCTCAAGGGATGGAAAATGACAAGTGTGAAGACCGTAGAAATATTCTGAATTTAGATTTGGGTGTTGAAGGCAAACAAGTTTGCGTTGCTGTTCTCCAAGAAATTATCGAGATTCATTATTCTCATTTGATATATCAGCCGGCTCAGCATCGCAACAGAGAAGAAGTAGCTTCACATAAAAAGACGAATGGACTACATGAACACTTGAAGCTTACCTAGAATGGAAGGAAGATTAGTTTGCCTCAGTCTATTGATGGAAAGGACGTTTCTAGTATTCATAGTGCTTCAGAGTCAATTCAGGTACAACTCTTTGTTCTGGAACTTGGCTGTAGTGATAATGTGCTCGAACAGTGTGGTTTATCGCTAGAAATGGAGAACCGAGAGCACAAAAAGGGATTTGCTTGGTGCTAAAAACAGTGTTGGCGAGGCTCATATCATGGTTTGGGCCAGCTTTGTTGCCTCTGGGATTGGAGACCAAGAAACAAAGGCTCAATGTGGTTCAGCTTTATTACTTCCAAAGGGTTTTTGTACGAGGAAACAACTGAACTACAAAAATTGGAAATTTAAGTACAAAGGAAGGATAATGCTTTTGTTTGCTGCTTATCTTCGAAGGTGCAAGGTAAATCAAAAGCGAAAGAAGCGAAGTGCTCTAAATCTTGGAAGTTCAAAATATACAACGGCATTTGAGCTGTTTGTGTTGGTGCCCCTTCCTTCCAACGAAATCTGCAGTATTGAGGATAACATTGTTGAGTTCAGCCTTTGGAGCTGATTCCTCTTCTATTTGGCACCGTTGGAGATACAAGATCAGCATTGCTTGTACTTGGAGAGGGTAACGAGATGAAGATATTTCAGAGCTAAATGAGAGAGAGGCAGGTGAAATATCGGAGGTTCTAACTTCTAAGCGAACAACATCACCATTTCCAGCAAACGATTCAGTCAGCTGGTGAAAGAAAAGCGACAACAGATTCTGAAGAAGTGTTAACATACGAAAAAGAATGTGAGAAGCTGTATAGCAAGAGATAGTTCAAGACAGTGATTCACGTTTGCTTTTATAGCAACTGGATGAGTTATGGCAGTGAGAAGTCTATTTTTGGTCATTTGGAAAAGAAAAAAAAAGAGTTTATTTTTGGTCATGTAGCCTTGGCGTTAAAGTTATGCAGAATTTTCTCTTTGCCTGGATGAAGCGGTTTCAAACCTTTAGACCTTGAAGCAGTGAGAAGTACTCTAAAATCTCGCATATTCAGATATCTTTGTATATTTTTATATCTTTTATCGTTTAATATCAATGGTTCATAACGACGCCTACTTTCTGTACTAAGCAGAGTATACTTTTGAAAGAAAATCAACAAATTCTATAAAAATAAAAGTCAAATCAAAATCATTGGACTCAAACTCGATTTATATGACCGCATTATCAAATGACAAATTTTAGCTTTATGTACAAAGATTGGAAAATCACAATAAAGATGAAGTAAAAGCAAAAAATTAAGAGTCTAGCGTTATCACACCTACAAATTATCCTTTCCCTATATATATATAAAATTTTTTTTGGTTTAATTCATTTCAAAGCTCCGAAAATCCAAAATCTTTGTCTTCAAACCCAAGAAGTCATAACCAATGCTGTTACTACTACTAACGTCAACTGAAGAATAGCTAATGCTACTGCTATCCTCTGTTTGACATTTTGCAGTATCACTACTACACTCCATGCCGTTCTCCATATAAAAACGGGACGCAGTGTAGGGAGGTCTCTCCCTTCTCTGATCATCATGATTCTTGTTTTGCCATGGTGGACTGATCCTTAGCTCGAGATTCAAATCTGGAAATATTTCCTCTTCAACAACAACAACAGGATAATACTCAACCATCTCTTCTTTGCAAACTAACCCATTAACTCGATCCCGCTTCTCGTTTTTAAGCTGCTTCTGCTCCTCCAACTTCTCTGTTTTCTCAAACCGAGACCCAAAAGAAACATCTTTGACAACTTGGTCCTCTGTTTTCTTCGAGTCAGGACTTTTCGCCGCGTTGATCGATCTGTGAGTGTTGGGATCAATCCCTTTGCTCAAAAGCTTCCTCTTTATATGCGTGTTCCAGTAATTCTTGATCTCGTTGTCTGTTCTTCCAGGCAACCTCGCCGCAATTAAAGACCACCTGAGAGGAAGAAGCAAAAAAAAAAAACAGAGCATAAGCTTCTGAAAAACAGAGCATAGAAGAGTGACTCTGTAAATGAAACTGTAAAAAAGGGACTCACTTGTTGCCAAGAAGGCTATGAAGCTTGATGATAAGTTCATCTTCATCGTGGGTAAAGTTTCCTCTCTTGAGATCAGGACGGAGATAGTTAATCCACCGGAGACGGCAGCTCTTGCCGCAACGGAGGAGACCAGCGGCTCGAGGAAGAGATCGCCAGCAGCCTTCGCCGTGGGATTTGATGTAAGAGACGAGTCTCTCGTCTTCTTCTTTAGTCCAAGCACCTTTGTTCATGTGTTCTTTCTCGCAGCAAGGAGATCTTCCCATGGTTTCGGTTTCTTTCTCTTCTTCTTTCTCTGCTGCTGCTCTTGCTTCTGAAGTTGTTGTGAGGGTTTTATGGAGAAAGGAGAGAGAAGAGAGAGAGAAGGTTGGAGGTGGAAGGTGAGCCTAATTGCTTCTAGAAGAGAGTTGGTAGGACACGTTCGAAGAAGTGGCTGGTGGGCCTTTATTTTGTTTGTTTAATATTTTATTTCACATCAAACTTATAACTACCACATTCATATTATTCACTATATTTCTTTTTTTTTTCTTTTTATATCTTCACTTCGATGTAAATCTCAAACCATTTATTATCTCAGGAAAAGAAGTTTTCTTTCAATTCATCAACAACATGAAACGCTTCAAAATTAATATGCGGTTCAACCGTTCAACACACATCCACACAGATATATATTATATTTTTACCACCATTATTTTAACCGTTAATCGAAAATGGGAGGATTTTTTTGCCCATGTTATGGCACCAAAAGGTTTCTGGTTTATAGTAGTGACAGAAAATAACGGAAACTTGCCGAAAATAAAAAAAAAACAAAAGCTTGTTGACACATTGCTAGGTTTGAACTAGTGTAGTTAATAGAACTTTATTTAGATATGACATATGTGATATATAGTTTGTAATACAAACTTTGTATGATTGGTCAAGAATTGGATGGGATTTCGTTACTAATTATAATGGATTTTGAACGAGAAGTGACTGTGATTATGTGAACATAATGATTGTTAGGATGAAAGGTATTGCACGTTTGGCATAGGACCATAGGTTATGGTAATTATGATTGTGTAGTGCATGAGATTATGTATAGGACAAGATGACTTAAACTGCACCTTGCGTGTGAGTTTAAGTAATCGGTTCATTGAGTATATACCGATGAGCTTGGCTAACACTTAACTTAGTGGTTTGTGTCCAGGAGCGGAGGATGGACAGTCGTTATATCATTTTAGCATATTTTGTGTTTTTAGTTGTTAATTAACAGTCCTTTATAAAAAAAAAATTTGGATTGTTGTTTACATGATTAATGGTATGATTATTTGTGATTGGAGTTATAAGATATATAGAGTCGGTTGCTAAATATGAATGGCTATGACGACAAAGGGCAAATCTGATCAGAAAACAAAAAGTAAAAATGTTACTTGATAATTGAATTATAAAAAGAACGTTATTAAAGAATAAAGCTATATATAGCTTATTGCCCTAATTTTTAGTTTCAAACATAAACATACTAAGCTACTGCATGCATGGGAAATGAACAACGTATTGTCCTGTTCAAATTCTTGATCTTCAGCAATGTACCAACATGATAGACTGCAAGCTTCTGATTAATTTAATTGGTATTGATACACGTATTACTTAAATCCTACAGTTTATGTTTTTTTTTTCTTTCTGTAATTAGTTAAATCCTACATTCCAATAGAAATAATTAAAACTTTAAATTTCGTAAAGCTCACACCCTAGTCAAAATGTGTGAACACCATTACACCGTCGAATAATATTTTTAATGATTGAAACCACGTGTCACCGCTTTTTACCGCTCAAAATATATAAAACACAAATATAAGCAGATAAATATTGAAGAAAATAATGTTCTAGAATATCAATGTTGTACCAAACTCATATCACTATCATCTTGTTGGGACAAAAGCCCTATTTACCCATATTCGTGACGCCTTGTGAGGAATAGTCCAACTTCATTTTTTTATTAATTATTATGTTATCATCACAACTCCAAACTCTTCTTTTTCATTTGTCTAAATGATTGATTGATGGTTAGAAATGTTTGTTAGATCCGTTTATTTAATCTAAGTGGTCTCTCCTTGCGTATTTTAGATTGCTTGCTCTAGTATTGTTTAGTTATTTAATGAAAACATTTGTTAGGACAAGACTTGATTGATAAGTTAAATTAAGTCCCTCAATATTATATATACTCGTCCCTTTGAACCTAAAAGATAAACCTATAGTTTATCATACGATAAACGTAACACGTCGGCATATACAAAACTACTATTAGATTGAAAATGTAAACTCAAGTTCGTAATTGAAGCCAATTAAATGTGCAATTTAGATAAACAATAATCTCTTGGTGTTGCTTGAAATTCGGTGATAACGATTTCGAAGAATAGAGTTAATCAGATACTGATCAATGAGAAAAGTTGTTCGATGAAGAATATTCATGAAAAAAAGTTGGAACAAGAGAGATCTCCCAAACCAAACATGCATGCATGGAGCATGGTAAAGATTTTCATACCGAATCATGTAAAAGTAGTCCCACATGTTAGCCTCTACCTAGTTAGCAGTCCAGAATTATACAGCCAAGCTAAATATATTACGTTTTTACCATAAAAAAAAACTCTTTTAACTTAATCTTCTTAGAAATAACTTTGCAAGTGAAGAGAAAGTTTAGCTTTTTTTTTTTGTAAATACACAAACAAAATATTGATGGACCGCACAAAGCAAAGAGGAGTACAAAAAAAAAAAAAAGAACTGTTCTGAGTATCCAGACTTGTAGCTAGGCACAGGAATTGTAAGAAACAGGATGATTTGTTTCTGTTTTTGAATTTATTCTAAAAACAGGATGATATATCTTTTTTTTTCTTTCCTTACAAAATTTACATAAGACTATACACTTAGTGTACAGAAGAAATAAAAATAGTAAAAAAAAAAAGAGTGGTTGGAAATGAAAGAGAGGTCAAGACTCATGGCCCGACCTTACCTTACAACGTACAAGGACAGATTGCAACATACACCGGTCATCCTGAAAGTTGTTCTAACTACCTGTTTTCTAATTACCATATAAACCTCCTTCTTTTCTGAGTTTAGCAAAAAAAGGAATATCAGAAATAATGTAATCTTGTTAATAAAAATAAACACGTTATGCTTGTAACGTGTGTAGTGTGTACATAAACACAAATGTGAAGGAAACAAACAAAAGAATTCGAAGACGTCAAAACCTGGAATCAAAAACAAATTTTATAAATATTATCCTAAACATTCGAAATAAAAACAAAACAAAAGGGACAGAAAACCAAAAAAGTCTAAAGAAGCTTCGTACCTAATAATACCAACCATGTCTAATCCTTGATAGGGTTCGGTTTCAGGTAAGTCCCACTTGGTGTAAGGTGTGGTGGGTACATATTCACCAATCTTATATAATCAATGCTACATAAATTAAATATCAACGTTATGTAGAGTACGAGGCAACTCTACAGCGAAGCCGTATGTAACCATCGACCTCACATACGTAACAATACTGAACCGAACTTTAACAGAAACAACAAAATAAACCCCTAAACCTTGTGTTAAGTACCAACTAGGTTCTGATTCCTCGCTCACACAAAATCTTGGTTTCTAAAATAATTTGTGTTTAACTTCATAGTTCTTACAAAACAACATATGTTATTGAGTAATATATGCTTGTTTTCAATATTTTCATAATAGAATTTATAATTTTTGATATTAACGTAATTACAAATATGAAACTCAAGTATTTTTATAATTGAAATGAGTTAACTTTTCTTTTAAGCCATTTTCAGTTGTCAACATTTATTTTTAATATTTTTATAATCAAAATGGGTTAATCTGTCATTTTTAATCCATCTTATAGTGATTTCAAATATTTTTTTTTTATGTTTTGATGGAACTGTACATTTTGAACCTAACCAACCTAAGCAACACGACGAAATCTAAGTAACCAAGAAGAGAAAGAGAAACGACACACCGAATTGTTTACTCGGTGTTCACTTGCTCTTCGCACCCAGGGAAGAGGAGCTACGTCACCGGGGCTGCGTCACCTGCAGCAATCCCTTATACTTGCTCGAGCTTGAGCTGTTCAGTTACAGCAATGGAGTCTCTTGATCTTTCTACTCTCTCTCTATCGTATCAAATGAATCTAGAAGAAGACTAAAGCCAGCTCTATAACTCAGCGAATACACGTGATTCTCACATGACTACAACTATAGCTAAACCTTCTAATCTATCAAGAGAGTCCGATAAACTTAGAGAAAATACTAACTAAGCTAAAGATATGGAACAAAACCTTCAAATCTCCTCCTTGTTCCTTATCGTAAAGCTCCTCCTCGAACCTCACAACTTGAAGCTCCTTGAGACGATATTCCACCTTGTAACATCTTTCTGAATAAACCCATTCAGCTGTTTTAAATACGTGAGTAAACCCACTCAGTTGTTGAGTCCTCACGACTCATCTCTATTCTTCTGAGATTCTGAGAAACTTCAACGCACTCTGAAGTTTCCCAACTGGTAACACTTTGGTAAAGATATCAGCCGAATTATAGGCTGTAGCTATCTTTGTCACTTGAATAAACCCTGCTGCAATCAAATCCCTAATGAAGTGGTACTTGACTGCAACATGCTTTGTCCTCTCGTGGAGCACAGCATTCTTTGTTAGTGCAATGGCACTTTGTGAGTCGCAGTACACCGTTACAGCATCCTGCTTGAAACTAAGTTCATTCATGAACCCTTTTAACCATACTGCCTCCTTAGCTGCATCCGTAAGAGAAATATATTCTACCTCCGTAGTAGAAAACACCACTACTTTCTGCAAACTTGATCTCCAACTAATCGTATTACCTCCAACTGTGAAAACAATTCCAGTTGTTAATCTTCTTCTATCCAAATCACTGGCATAATCTGAGTCACAATAGCCTTTGACTATAAACTCTCCTTCCTTTCTGTAACAGAGTTTGTTCCTGAGAGAATCATTCAGATACCGAAATATCCACTTCACTGCTTGCCAATGTTCCTTCAGCGGTTCGCTCGTGAACCTACAAACCACACCAACCGATTATGCCAAGTCAGGCCTAGTACCAATCATCGAGTACATCAAACTCCCGACTGCGCTCTGATAGGGTATATTCTTCATGTAATCCTCCTGTTCTTGGACTTCTTTTTCTGTACCAGATTTTAGCTTGAAGTGAATCCCCATTGGTGTCGCTACAGACTTGGACTGATCCATCCTGAAATTTCGCAAAGCCTTAAGCACTTAGCTCTCCTGAGAAATAGTCAGAGTACCTTTAGCTCTATATCTTGTAATCTCTGTTCCTAGAATCTTGCTTGCTTTCCCGAGATCCTTCATCTCAAACTCTGAGTTTAGTAACACTTTCAGCTTACAAACTTCTTGTTTATTCTTGGACGCTATCAGAATATCATCTACGTATAGCAGTAAGTAGATGTAATCTTTCTCCTTAAGCTCCTTGTAGTAAACGCATTGATCATAATCACTCCTGCTATATCCATTCCGCTGAATAAACTCATCAAATCTAGCATTCCACTGATGAGGTGACTGTTTAAGACCGTACAACGACTTCTGAAGAAGACAGACTTTGTCTAGGAACTCCTTATCAACGTATCCCTCTGGTTGATCCATGTAAATATGCTCATCCAGAAAACCATGTAAAAAAGCGGTCTTGACGTCCATTTTTTCTAGCTCCATGTCGTGATGAACGACTGCAGATAGGAGAAGCTTGATAGATATATGCTTAACCACCGGTGAGAAAATCTCTTGATAATCCACTCCTTCCTTTTGTGAATATCCCTTCGCCACCAATCTGGCTTTAAAACCTTGGTTCTTCTACCCCTGAGATACCTGCTTTCCTGTTGAACACCCACTTGCACCCAATATGTCTTTTCTTAGGGTCTCTGTCAACTAGTCTCCACGTTTTGTTCTTCTTTATAGAACCCATCTCCTCTCCAGCTGCTTCGGACCATTTGTCTCCATCAGGGTCACTCATTGCTTCTTTGTAACTTTGACGTTCTGCGCTGCCTCCATCTTCCACCATCGTGTAGACAACATCAGCTATATCATCGTCATCTGGATATACTTGATAATCTTCTAGCTTGATTGATGGTCTTAGCGTTCTTCTTTCATGATCCCTTGCTAACTGATAATCTTGAAGATATGGAGCTCCTTATGGAATTGATATTTGGGTATTCGCCTGACCTTGAGTAGACCTTGTTCCGAATTCATCTTGTGAATCTTCTTCTCGAAGATTATCACCTCACTCCTTATCGTTTTCTGCAAGATCATAGCTCATAAACTTGTCAGATGACACATTATTGGCTTTAAGATCCTTGTAAACCAGGTCTTCTCTAAACACCACGTTCCGACTAATCACGCATTTCTTCTCCTCGAGTAGCCACACTCGGTATCCCTTCACTCTCTCCGGATAACCTGTAAAAATACCTTTCTTGGCCCTCAGGTTTAGTTTGCCTTCGTTTGAATGAATATAAACTATACATCCAAACCTTTTCAAACCTTCTAGGCTAGGAGTTGCTGATGTCCACATCTCTTCTGGGATGTTGAAATCAATCGCTGACGAAGGAGAGTGGTTGATCACATAAACTGAAGTTGATGCTGCTTCAGCCCAGATTTGTTGTTGAAGACCTCTTTCACTGAGCATACTCCTTACCTTGTTCATGATAGTCCTGTTGAGGCGTTCTGCGACCCCATTTTACTGAGGCGTATACGTGCATGTCCTCTGCCTCACCACACCTTCGTCTTTGCAGAACTGATCGAACTTGAGATTACAGAACTCTATCCTATTGTCGGTTCTCAACTTCTTTACCTTCTGTTCAGTTTGCACTTCCACCATTCTTTTCCATTCTACAAACTTGTTAAATGCCTCGTCTTTTGTTCTGAGAAAGTAGACCCAAACCTTTCTTGACCAATCATCCATGAAAGATATGAAGTACTGACATCTTCCAAGGCTCAGTGGGACATTAGGAGAGCCCCACAAATCCGAGTGGATATAATCAAGCTTATTCTTGGTAACATGCTTTGCAGTACCAAATCCAGCTCTATGTGTTTTTCTGATTACACAATCCTCACAGAATTTTAGTTCTGTCAAATCTTCTCCGTTAATGCACCCTTTCTTTGCCAATATCTCCAAACTCTTATGTCCTGCATGACTCAAACGACTGTGCCACAACTTGGTCTGAGCTTCCTTTGAGTCTTGCGTCTTGTTTTGTTTGTTTCTGCGGCATAAGTTTCTGAGACCTTAGCTTTTCCTTGTAGAATGTAAAGAGTATCACCACTCTTTCTTGCTCCCTTGATTATGACAGTACATCCCTTGATGATCTTCATTACTCCTTTGGAACCTTTGGATTCGCATCCTTTATTCTTAAGAGTACCGACTGAGATTAGATTTCTTCCAATCTCTGGCATGAACCTCACGTCATGCAGAACAAAGGTAGTGTTGTCTGGATTTCTAAACCTTACAGACCCTATGCCTTTTACATCTGCATACGAGTTGTTTGCCATCCTGACTCTTCCACCGGATGTCTCTTTGAAGTCTATGAACATATCTCTTCTTGGAGTCATGTGAAAAGAACACGCAGAGTCAAGAACCCACTCTTCTCTGTCCTTATCACCTTGAGATGAATTAACCTCATGCGCTATGAGACCGACTAGATCCTGTGCATCATCTTTAGCCAAAGATGATTCTCCTTTGTCTGTTGAATGATGTTTCCCTTTGGTTCCTTTCAAGCCACTTGTAGCATTGCTTTTTGTAGTGACCATCCTTTCCACATATCCAACAGCCGCCCTTCTTTCTTTCTTCTCACTTCGATCTTGATCTATCTTACTTTGACTTTGCCACTTGATGAACCACGTGTTTCGCTTCTTCCTCTTGTATAATGCACTTCAGAGCTGAACTTTGAACTTGAGTTCCCCTTAAGTTCCTTTTCTTTGGACTTTGCTGAGCTCACCACATCTTCAACTCTGATTGCTGTTCTGCTGTACTTTACGGTTTCCTTTAATTGATCGTACTTAGCCGGAAGAGCGTTTAGTAGGAGCACGGCTTGAACCTCTTCTGCGACCTCAATACTGAGATTGCTTAGATATCCTACCAACTTGAGAAAATCGTCCATGTTTTCATCGATGCTTCGATGATCGTCCACGTTTTCATCGATGCTTCGATGATCCTCCACTTGAATCCATACAACTCGAGCTGAGCATGAACTCTATTGGGCAGAGACTTTGGCATGTACAGCGTTTCAAGAAGCGTCCACGTTTGAGCCACTGTGGTACACCTTTCTATCTTTCGCAGCACATGATTCAGAAAGATTAGATTCATTGCCTGTTCGCACCGTTCGAACCTTTCTTCTTTGTCAATGACTGACTTCTTTTCTTTCTCCGAATCTTCCTCTGTTTCTGTCGCTTCGCTTGACTCGATCTTTGGAGTCATCTTGACGAGAACATCGTTAAGACCTGAAACACTTAGAAAGGCATACATCCGACGTTTCCAGAGAGAGAAATCTCCCTTTCCATCAAACCTCTTGATTCTTACTTAAGACTCCTTCATCCTAGCAGAGATCTAGTTCGCGATCGTTCTTCTTGGGCTAATTACTCTAAACCTAGAGCTCTGATACCAATTTGTACGATTCTGAACCTAACCAACCTAAGCAACAAGACGAAATCTAAGTAACCAAGAAGAGAAAGAGAAACGACACACCGAATTGTTTACCAGGTGTTCACTCGCTCTTCGCAACCACGGAAGAGGAGCTACGTCACCGGGGCTGCGCCACCTGCAGCAATCCCTTATACTTGCTCGAGTTTGAGCTGTTCAGTTACAACAATGGAGTCTCTTGATCTTTCCACTCTCTCTCTAGTATCGAATGAATCTAGAAGAAGACTAAGCCAGCTTTATAACTCAGCTGAATACACATGACTCTCACATAACTACAGCTATAGCTAAACCCTCTAAGATATCAAGAGACTCCGATAAACTTAGAGAAAATACTAACTAAACTAAAGATATGGAACATGACCTTCAAATCAACCCGTAAAAAACAACAAATTATAAAATATCAATCATACCCTGTTACACCATATAATTAAATAATATAAATATTGATTAATTTTTAACATCTTAACTTTCTGGCAAAAATCCTAACTTCTTTAAGCACTTAAAATGATGATTTTACTTTTGAGATATCCAAACTAATCCGAAAATTAATTAGAACCGAAACCAGCACGAAAGAAAAAGAAATTCTGAACCAAAACTTTTTGTAAGAAGTTTTAGTAGATTCGGTTTTACGATGGTTTTGTTTTTTTTTTTATAAAAACAGAAAACATGAACCAAAACCTGGATGGAACACCTTTAATTCATAAACTGAACCAAACCAAAACCACTGAAAATGCCGACTGTTGGATCAATGTGTTTACATATTGTAGCAGAAACATAAGAATCTAGAAGTTTATGTTATATCGATACATGCATGCTTACAAAACCAGAGCAACAGGAAGAGGACGCGTTTCTTCTTTCTATTTCATTTACTTCATCTTTCTGCGAATTTCATAAAAGTAGCTAAACGCCACAACAGCAGCAGCGACCGCGACTCCGGCTGCAGTATGTGCCAACGGGGTGCTGTCTGTTATCGCCGCAGTAACCGAAGACGTAGGTGAGAACCCGAGCTCCGATAGTTTCTTGTGTGACTCTGCATAGTCTCTGAAGAATGCATCTTCGTCCTGTTGGGACAATAACATTATACTTTGTTAAGAAACGAAATAAGAAATCAAGATGACACTTAGCTTGCAAGATACTCTTGGCCAGTGAGCTTGAGATTAATCATTTATCTGGCTAGTTTGCAACTGTGCAGTAGAAATCTTAGTGGCTTAAAATGGATTATCACAAGTACCTTTTTCTGTTACCAATAGTCTCTACACGAACATTGTCCATTCTCAAAGCAATGAAACCGAGTAGAGTCTCTCAGCGTAATCCTCCTCTTTGTGATCTTCGATATGAACTTAATAGCACTGTGACAATCTACACAAGACCTCAAGTTCTTAAACATCTTAAACGCCGTTCCTTCTGGTGACGATAGAATCGCAAACGCAACCGCGAGTTTCTCGCTATGGTACAAAAGATTCTCTTCTTTATGCTCATATTCTACATCGTGCAATACAAGTTTCGTAGCGGGAACATACCCTTCTTCTTTCATCTTCTTCCTTAATTCACCCAATTACTCAACTATTTGGACATACATTGGATGCGAAGTATCTGTTAGAAGGAAACTATTTTAGAGGTGATGGAGAAAGTGTTTAAGAAAATTTGGGAGAGAAAAAATGTTGAAAGGAAGACTTAGTAGAAGGCTTTATGTTTCTTGATTTTAACTTGGTTACAAATGAGAAGGGGGTGGAGGTATTTATAGCCTCCACATTACAAAATATCTTACATATTATAATCTAAAATCTAGAGAATTCTTTCATAATATCTATATTATTTATTCTTAATTATCTAGATAATTCCATATGAATATCTAGATTTTTTTGTTTAAGGAGGTGGAGTGATTAGATATTTTTAAGTGATCTTCTAGAAATTGGATCAAGTTGTTTTGGATTTGGCCCATGATTTAACTTGATCCAAAATCAAGTTTAGTTTTCAACACCCCCTCTTAAACTTGATTTTGCTACCCCGAGCAAACTTCTCATCTTGATGAAGTCTTCACGCTTCAGTGGCTTGGTGAAGATATCGGCTACTTGATCGTTTGTCTTCACATACTCCAATTGTACTTCCAACTTAGTAACACACTCTCTAATGTAATGATAGCGAGTGTCAATGTGCTTACTTCGATCATGGAAGACAGGATTCTTTGCCAGTGCTATTGCTGACTTGTTGTCCACAAAGATCTTCGTTGGCTCTTCTTGTGGCAAACTCAACTCTTTCACCAGATTCCTTAGCCAGATAGCATGACACACACATGAAGTAGCCGCTACATACTCCGCTTCACAAGTAGAAAGGGTGACAATTGGCTGCTTCTTTGATATCCATGTGAAAGCGGTTTCTCCAATGAAAAACACAAATCCACTTGTGCTTTTTCGGTCATCTACGTCTCCTCCCCAATCGCTATCGCTATATCCAACAAGCTTGTAATCATCAGAAACAGAGTAATACAAGCAAAAGTTTATGGTACCTTTGATATAGCGAAGGATCCTCTTGGCTGCCTTGAAGTGAGTTGTTGTTGGATGCTCCATGTATCGGCTCACAACTCCAACTGCATATAGGATGTCTGGTCTTGTGCAAGTCAGATAACGTAGGCTTCCAACCAAGCTCTTAAAAAGTGTTGAATCTACACTCTCTCCTTCTTCTTGCTTTGACAGCTTGGCTCCACATTCCATTGGCGTACAAACTGGATTTGAGTCATCCATCTTGAACTTCTTAAGCACCTCCTTTGCATAGCCTTCTTGAGTAATGAAGATTCCATTTTCTTCTTGCTTCACTTCAATTCCAAGGTAGTAGGACATCAATCCAATATCGGTCATCTCAAACTCCTTTGTCATCTCTATCTTGAAATCTTCAAACATACTTGGATTGTTGCCTGTAAATATCAAGTCATCTACATACAAGCATGCAATCAGTATATCATTGTCTTGAGTTTTGATATAGAGTGCATGCTCATATGGACACTTGATGAAGTTTTTCTCCTTGAAGTATTTATCAATCCGAGTGTTCCATGCTCTTGGTGCTTGTTTGAGCCCATAAAGTGCCTTCTTCAACCTTAAGACTTTGTCTTCTTCTCTCTTGACTATGTAGCCTTGTGGTTGTTCAATGTAAACTTCCTCTTCAAGTTCTCCATTCAAGAAGGCTGATTTGACATCCATTTGATGTATCCTCCAACTCTTTTGGGCTGCCAATGAAATTATTAGTCTAACAGTTTCTAAACGAGCAACAGGGCAAATACCTCGTCATAGTCGATTCCGGCTCTTTGACTATATCCTTTTGCCACCAATCTTGCCTTGTATCTTTCAACTTCTCCTTTAGAGTTCTTCTTTGCTTTGTACACCCACTT
Source organism: Isatis tinctoria (assembly GCA_010577795.1). Taxonomy (NCBI): domain Eukaryota; kingdom Viridiplantae; phylum Streptophyta; class Magnoliopsida; order Brassicales; family Brassicaceae; genus Isatis; species Isatis tinctoria. The sequence goes on along the minus strand of CM021246.1, from coordinate 4,460,501 downwards.
TACACCAATTGCTTTATGCCCATTTGGAAGTGAAGCTAACTCCCATGTCTCATTCTTCTGTATCACCTTGATTTCTTCATCCATTGCATCCTTCCATGTCTTCTTTTCCATAGCTTCTTGGAAATTCATGGGCTCGCAATCCGCAAATAGACAAAATAATGAGATTATCTTGATTTTCAGTTACCTCATAAATCTCTTGAAGACTTCTAAAACGTGGAGTCCTTTCACTTGAGCTCTCATCTCCTTGAGAACTTGGTGTTGGTGAAGTTGGTGGGGTAACTGGTGGATCCTCTCTTGGTTGCTCATCTTCTTCATATGTGGAAAGAAGTTGTAGTCTTCATCAATTGATCTCCAATCCCATTCTCCTTCTTCATCAAAGATGACATTCCGACTGATGATTGTCTTCTTTGTTTCAGGATTGTAGAGCTTGTAGCCTTTGGAGTTAGCATCATACCCAATGAAGATGTACTTCTCACTTTTATCATCTAGCTTGCTCCGCTTCTCTTCTGGAACATGAGCATGAGCAATACTTCCAAATACTCTTAGATGTGAGACCCAGGCTTCCTTCCACTCCATGCTTCTTGTGGTGTCTTTCCCAAAACGCTTCTTGTTGGAGATCGGTTTGATAGATAAACAGCGCACGCAACTGCTTCTGCCCAAAACTCCTTTGGTAGCTTCTTACTTTTGAGCATGCTTCTTGCCATCTCAAGGATAGTCCTATTCTTCCTTTTCGCTACTCCATTTTGTTGAGGAGATCTAGGCACCGTCAATTGTCTTCTAATGCCGTTATCTTCACAATACTTCAAAAATTCTTTGGACATGAACTCTCCTCCACGATCAGATCTCATGGCTTTGATCATAAGGCCACTTTCCTTCTCAACATGGGCTTTGAACTTTTTGAAGTTTTCAAATACTTCTGATTTTTCTTTCAAAAAGTAAACCCATGTCTTTCTTGAGAAATCATCAATAAAGAGAAGGAAGTAGTTACTCTTACCGAGTGAACTTGGTTTGATCGGGCCACATACATCTGTATGTATGAGTTCCAATGGCTTCCGTGCTCTTGTCTTTGACTCATTTGGAAAGCTCATTTTGAATTGCTTTCCAAGTAAACATCCTTCACAAACTTGATTTGGATGATTGATGCAAGGCAATCCTCTCACCATTTCCTTCTTGGAAAGTTGCTCTAGGCCTCCAAAATTGAGATGTCCGAATCGGAGATGCCAAAGCCAAGACTCCTCCTTGTAGCACATCTTGAGGCATTGTGCGAAGTCATTTTGAATGTTCAAGACAAACATTCGTTCCTTGTCATCGGCACCTTGGTGATGAGATTGTCTTCATGATCTCTTATAGAAGGTTGTTATCCTTTAAACGAATATCATAACCTTTCTCTAAGAGTTGTCCTAGGCTCAAGATGTTGGTCTTCATGTTTGGAATATAATAAACATTGGAAATGAATTGATGATCTCCATTCTTCAATCGGATGAGAATATTTCCTTTACCTTTCACCTCCATCTTTGATTCATCTCCTAGAGCCACATTTCCTTTCAGTGACTCATCCAACTCCACAAACATGCTTCTTTTCCCGCACATGTGATTGCTTGCACCACTATCGAGGTACCATTTGTGAATCTCCTCTGGTTCATCTTTCTTGTAAGCCATCAATAACATATCATCTTCATTGCTCCTTTCTTCAACATAGTTGGACTTCTCTTCAACCTATTGTTGTGCGGAGCTTTGCATTCGGAAGCATAATGTCCAAACTTTCCACAGTTGTAACATTTAACACTTGACTTATCGTACCTTGTTTTTGGGCTTCCTCTTCCACAGCCTCTTGATGAGCTTTCTTCTCTTTGGTTTGTATGGTCTTCATGGATCTCCAACCACGTCCATGTACATAACCACGACCTCTTCCTCGGGCTTGACCACCACCACGTCTTTGATAACTTCGGCCAGTTTCTTCTTTAGTATCAATCCGCATCTTGAGTACTTGCTCTGCGATGTCTTCCTTTTTCTTCTTCTTTTCTTCATATGCTTGTAGTGATCCAAGAAGTTGCTCCATCGTCATAGTCTCCAAGTCTTTTGTCTCTTCAATCACCGTGACAATATGCTCAAATTTTGAATCCAACGATCTGAGAATTTCTCCATGATTCTCACCTCATCTAACTTCTCACCGTTCTTTTTAGGTTATTAGTAACCGTTAAAACTCTTGAGAAGTAATCAGAGATGAGTTCACCTTCCTTCATATGCAAGGCTTCAAATTCTCCTCTTAAAGTTTGAAGATGTACCTTCTTAACTTGTTCAGCTCCTTTGTAAGAAGTTTGAAGCTTCTCCCATGCTTCTTTGGCCGACTTTGCACCTGCGACCTTCTCGAATGTGTCTTCATCTAATCCTTGATAGATTAGACAGAGAGCCTTCTTGTCTCTCTTCCTTGAGTCTCTCAAACCATCCCTTTGAGTTTGAGATAATCCACCATCATTCTCCGGTTCAATGAAGCCTTTCTCGACTATCTCCCACACATCATGTGCTCCTAGGATAGCCATCATCCTTAAACTCCAATTGTCATAGTTGCTCTTTGTGAGCATTGGGACTTGGAAGGGAACACCATTGTTTGACATATTTAAGAGAAATAACTAGCTCTGATACCACTTTGTTAGAAGGAAACTATTTTAGAGGTGATGGAGAAAGTGTTTAAGAAAATTTGGGAGAGAAAAAATGTTGAAAGGAAGACTTAGTAGAAGGCTTTATGTTTCTTGATTTTAACTTGGTTACAAATGAGAAGGGGGTGGAGGTATTTATAGCCTCCACATTACAAAATATCATACATATTATAATCTAAAATCTAGAGAATTCTTTCATAATATCTATATTATTTTATTCTTAATTATCTAGATAATTCCATATGAATATCAAGATTTTTTTGTTTAAGGAGGTGGAGTGATTAGATATTTTTAAGTGATCTTCTAGAAATTGGATCAAGTTGTTTTAGATTTGGCCCATGATTTAACTTGATCCAAAATCAAGTTTAGTTTTCAACAGTATCTGCTGCTGTAAACACATGACGCTTACGTTTTATCTCGTTTCAGCTTGAACCGGGCCTCTTGGTGACTCCGATTTCACTCATTCTCTTTCTCATTCTTCCTTCGTCCTCCCATTTTCCTCCTGCAGCATAGATGTTAGCCATTGTAACATAAGTAGCTGGATTTCCGGGTTCTATCGTGAACAGTTCTTGAGCCGCTTCCTCGGCTAGATCAACGTTTCCGTGAGTGCTACACCCACCGAGCACGGAAGCCCATAGAAACATACTCGGTTTCATTGGCATTTCACTAATGATGTCTTTCAATTGTTGGAATCTTCCAGACCGAGCTAATAGATCAACAAGACAGGTGTAATGATCATCTGTATGAGATAACCCGTGCTTCTCTGTTATCGAGTGGAAGTACTCGAGTCCCTTTTCGACCAACCCGGCATGAGTACAAGCGGAGAGGACGTTTACAAACGTAACGTGATCAGGTTGGTGCCAGATTTGAGGAGCACGTCAAAGTACTTCAAGGCTTTCTCAGGCTCCCCGTTCTGGGCATACCCGCCGATCAAAGAAGTCCAAGAAAATAAATCAGTTTTAGGACATCCATCCACGACGTGTTTTGCGCTCTCCATGTTTCCACATTTCGTGTACATGTCTACAAGAGAGGTCGATGCAAAAGAGTAATGATCATACCCAACTCTTGTCATGTATCCATGAACTTGCTTCCCTAGCTCCTCTGCTGTGAGATCAGTGCAAGCGTTCAAAACTCCAGCCAAAGTGTACTCGTTGGGCCGTTGACAAGAACCAACCAACTCAGAAAACAAAGAAAACCCTTCTTGCCATCTACGGGACATGAAATACCTAACTATCATCGATGTCCATGAGACAACATCTCTGTCAACTATCTTATCAAAAATGTTTCATGCTTCATCAATACAGCCACATTTTCCATACATATCCATCAACGAACTCCATATAACCTCATCCGAATCCAAACCAGCACGAACGATATGCCCATGAATTAGTTTCCCACGACGGATACATGGAATCTCAGCAGCAGCTACAGCGCTTGAAACTGTAAAAATGTTGGGTTTCAAATTCGGTAACTTGTGCATCAAACTATACACCAACAATGCCTCTTAAGGCTGATCTTTCTTAGAGTATCCCGTAACCATAGCAGTCAACGAATAGCTATCTCTCTCAGGCATTTCGTCAAATAGCTTCTTCGCTTCCTTAAGCAACCCAACCTCCACATAACCATTTACCATTATACTCCACGAACACACATCTCTTTACGACATTTCGCCGAACAGGTTCCGTGCATCGATCAAACTGCAGCATTTCGCGTACATCCCCAGAAGGCGGTTGCATATAATGACACCAGGTAAAAATCCACAGGTCTTAATGTGTCAATGGGCCTTCGTACCTTTTTCAAGCGCACGTTTTTGGCTGCAAACTTGGATGAGATTGCAATAAGTAGAAGCATGTGGGTTCTTGTCTCGACCCAGAAGTTGAACAGCTTCACCCAAAAGCTTCTTTTCGCACAAAACATCAATGGCTTCAATAAGTCGCTTACCTCTGCATAATCGGTCGACAACAGCAACGTCCTCTTGGTTCGACTTGAAGAACTTTCAAAGTGAGAACTTTCAATTTGGTTTGAAAATGGTACCGAGAAAGTTGAATCATTCGAAAGCTGAGAACTTTCAATTTGGTTTGAAAATGGTTTTCAACAAGTTATTTAAAGGCTTGGAAAAATTGGTGTCACTTGTGATCTATCATTTATGTGATCTTACTTTCAAACGTGCACTAGAAGGATGTTTCAGAAACATTTCATTGGTATAAGGAGCTTTTTGCCTGGTTCTTGAGCACATGAATGCGATCTTATGAAGCAGAGGTCAGTCCTTGATTTCCTGAGATCTCAATTTCTTTTTATTATTACTATACTCTCTCAGAAACTGAGTTTTCTTTTTGTTTTGTTTTGTATGTAAGATCGCTGATTACAAGAGGAAACTATTCGATAATTTAGCTGGTAAGGGAGAGAAAGTTCTTGAGATTGGTGTTGGTACAGGTCCTAATCTGAAATACTATGCGGGTAATGAGAAGCCGGGTTGAAACCTGAAAACTTTAGATTCGTGCAAGGAGTAAGTGGATTGGTACATTTCTGCTTAATTTTGAGACCTCTCTTCCTTTTATAATCCTTTCTCTGTCACTCACTAGGTAGGAGAAGCTATACCATTAGATGATGACTCCATGGATGCAGTCATAGCAACACTATTCCTGTGTTCTGTCTCTGATGTGTCACTCAAACACTTAGTGGTAATTCTTTCTACTCTGTATATCTATCCACTGGTAAAGCCATATTTGATAATCCTTAACCTTCTACTGTTGTCAGAGATCAAGCGAGTTCTTAAACCCGGTGGGATTTTCCTATTCATCGAGCACGTTGCAGCTGAAGGTATACACATTTCTCACTCCAAACCACTTGAAATCAAAGTGTTAACACAAATCTGAAGTTTAAAGTTTTTTTTTTTTCTGGGGATGCATATGGATCTATTTTAGGGAAAGTTCAGAATGTATTGGATCCATTACAGCAAGTAGTTGCATACGGATGTCATCTTACGAGAAACACCGGCTTTTACATTTCGGAAGCCGGTTTCGATGGTGGCACAAAGATTAACAATGCTGCCATCTATAGCTTCCCTTGGATAATAAGACCTCATGTCTATGGAGTAGCCTACAAGTAAGACTGATGTAACTAGGAAGTAAGGCAGATCTTGTTTTCAAATTTTTCATTACTTTGCCAATTGATCCACAATATTTGATTCCTTTTTATTAATTATGCCTGTAAGACGAAGAGACATATGGGGGCTAAATCAAGTTGTGCCTTAATTGGTTGCTGAAAAGTGGTATTTAGAGAGATTTGAGTAAAGTGCGCGTGAAAAAACATGAGAGCAAGGCATAGAGCTGGCTTCTTCCTCAGGAAACATTTCCTCTATACATACTCCAAACACCTTCACATGCAATTCAGTTATTCAGTCGTTGTTTTGTCTGACCGGTTTTGTACCACTCATGGTCTCGCTCTTTGCCTCTCTGTTACTCTACTCTTCACAACCGTTGTTCACTTGTGCACATAACTAAAACTATAAAGGATTGTTATAAAATATGTGATTATTCATCACTTATGTGTACAAGTGTCCATTAGTGGTGTTGTTAGATATTTGTCATCACCAAGTGTCACTTAAGTTGCATGTATACTACATGTGTTATGTTGTAAAGGAGATTAGTCATCTACTTAGGTGTCATCATCTTAATTCTTCTTAACCCCTATAAATAGGGAGCTTGTAATGTTGTAAATAAGTTTTTTGAGATATCATAAGCAAGAGTTCCATTTTCTCTCATAAGTCATAAGTCTCTCCCTCTTTACAAAAGCTTTGTTCTTGTTAAGTTCTATAAATAGAACAAATAAGTGTACCACCAAATAATAATTTTCCCACAACATGTTATCAGCACGACCGTCTCTATGCCGTTACTCTGCCCAATCTTTTCCTCCGGTCTATGCCATAAAGAGCAATATCATGTCAAACTTGGCGAAGCTCGATATTGTTGCCCTCGATATAAGCGGAAATAATTATATGACATGGGCATATCATGGAAAAATGCATTTGAGATCAAATGGGCTTCTCAAAACCATCGATCAGTCTGAATCAACGTCGGATGAGGCTAAAGTCAAGGCTATGGTGTTTTTACGCAACCACATCCATGATAATTTGAAAAATGAATACATCACAAAATAAGATCCTGTAGATATTTGGCAATCACTCAAAGATAGATTTGATCACCAAAAGTATGTGATCTTACCAAAAGCCAAACATGAGTGGCTAAATCTCCGTTTCCTGGATTATAAAAGTGTTGGTGAATATAATCCCGCTCTGTTCGGAACACCTCCAGGATGATGTTATGTGGTGAAAATGTGAGTGATTATGATATGATTGAGAAAACACTCTCCACATTCCATCCTGGAAATGTACTGCAGGAACAGTATCAGGAAAAAGGATACACTCGCTACTTGGAGTTGATGCAAGTCCTCCTTGTAGCAGAGCAGAATAATGAACTTGTGATGTTGAACCATCAAGCTCATCCACCTAGATCAGCTCCATTCCCTGAAGCGAATGTTGTAGAATCTGGTAATAATAATAATAATTATCAAAGGCAAGGACGCGGTAGAGACCGTGGTCGAGGCCGTGGACGAGGTCGTGGACGTGGAAGAGGAAGAGGTTTCAACAATGGAAGGAACAAGAACCTCCAAATACATGAAAGTGGCCGTATAATGAAAAAATCGACTGAAAAGGCTTGTTATAGATGTGGCATGAAAGGACATTGGGAACGTATATGTCGTACGTCAAGGCATTTCGTCGATCTATATCAAGAATCACAAAAGGCTAAGGCAAGAAATGTTGAAACCAACTTTGTCAACAATGAGGTTGGACCTTCCTATAATGGCTTAAATGATGATGCTCATCTCGACATTGCGGATTATCTTGAAGTCGGAAATGCCGCAGAAAAACAAAATGACTAAGATCGATGAAGCCTTATAAATTGCCAAGATAATATGAAAAATGATGTTTTATATTTTGCTTGTATAATATAATGGCTTGTTTTGATAAGTATGTATAATATGTTCTCTTGCTTTAATAAAGTAGTTTTTATAATCAGGTTCTAATATGATATAACTTGCAGAAGTTTATTAATAAGCCTTATAATTATCATGACACAGAAAGATGTCACAAATCGAGATTGAGGATGGAGATTTGTGCCTAACAGTTAGTGCTACATCGCACACTATAATTAAAGAAAGAAAATATTTCTCCTCTCTCGAAATGAAGGACTCCGCCAGTTGCGTGAGTACCATATCCGGTAATGCAAAGATAATAATTGGCTCAGGAAAAGCAAATTTTGCTATGCCAAATGGGACGAAGTTTGAAATAAATGATGCTCTATATTCTCCAAAGTCTTACAGAAATTTGTTGAGCTTTAAAGACATCCGGATGAATGGATATCATATTGAGACTATGAATAAAAATGGCACTGAATATCTTTGCATTACAACGGAAAATAAACAACATGTGGAAGAGTTACCCATGTTATTATCTGGGCTATATTGCACAAAAATAAATATGACTGAGTCATATGTGACAATGAATGAGAAGTATATCAATACATTTAAGGTCTGGCATGAAAGACTTGGTCATCCTGGATCAATTATGATGAGAAAGATTGTGCAAAATTCTAGTGGCCACCCGCTGAAAAATGAGAAAATATTCAAAGCGGGGGAGTTTCCATGTAATGCATGTTCTCAAGGGAAACTCATAATAAGGCCATCACCAGACAAAGTTGGGAATGAATCCCCATTATTTTTAGAAAGTCTTACAGAAATTTGTTGAGCTTTAAAGACATCCGGATGAATGGATATCATATTGAGACTATGAATAAAAATGGCACTGAATATCTTTGCATTACAATGGAAAATAAACAACATGTGGAAGAGTTACCCATGTTGTCATCTGGGCTATATTGCACAAAAATAAATATGATTGAGTCATATGTGACAATGAATGAGAAGTATGCCAATACATTTAAGGTCTGGCATGAAAGACTTGGTCATCCTGGATCAATTATGATGAAAAAGATTGTGCAAAATTCTAGTGGCCACCCGCTGAAAAATGAGAAAATATTCCAAACGGGGGAGTTTCCATGTAATGCATGTTCTCAAGGGAAACTCATAATAAGGCAATCACCAGCCGAAGTTGGGAATGAATCCCCATTATTCTTAGAAAGTCTTACAGAAATTTTTTGAGCTTTAAAGATATCCGGATGAATGAATATCATATTGAGACTATGAATAAAAATGGCACTGAATATCTTTGCATTACAACGGAAAATAAACAACATGTGGAAGAGTTACCCATGTTATCATCTGGGCTATAATGCACAAAAATAAATATGACTGACTCATATGTGACAATGAATGAAAAGTATGCCAATACATTTAAGGTCTGGCATGAAAGACTTGGTCATCCTGGATCAATTAGGATGAGAAAGATTGTGCAAAATTCTAGTGGCCACCCGCTGAAAAATGAGAAAATATTCAAAGCGGGGGAGTTTCCATGTAATGCATGTTCTCAAGGGAAACTCATAATATGGCCATCACCAGCCAAAGTTGGGAATGAATCCCCATTATTCTTAGAAAGTCTTACAGAAATTTTTTGAGCTTTAAAAACATCCAGATGAATGGATATCATATTGAGACTATAAATAAAAATGGCACTGAATATCTGTGCATTACAACGGAAAATAAACAACACGTGGAAGAGTTACCCATGTTATCATCTAGGCTATATTCCACAAAAATAAATATGACTGAGTCATATGTGACAATGAATGAGAAGTATGCCAATACATTTAAGGTCTGGCATGAAAGACTTGGTCATCCTGGATCAATTATGATGAGAAAGATTGTGCAAAATTCTAGTGGCCACCCACTGAAAAATGAGAAAATATTCCAAGCAGAGGAGTTTCCATGTAATGCATGTTCTCAAGGGAAACTCATAATAAGGCCATCACCAGCCAAAGTTGGGAATGGATCCCCATTATTCTTAGAAAGAATATATGGTGATATATGTGGACCAATACATCCACCATGCGGGCCGTTCATATATTTCATGGTATTAATTGATGCATCTAGTAGATGGTCACATGTGTGTCTTTTGACCACAAGAAATACGGCTTTCGCAAGATTCATTGCCCAAATAACCAGGTTGAGAGCTCAATTCCCTGATTATCCAATAATGAAAGTGAGACTTGATAACGCTGGTGAATTCACTTCAAAAACTTTTGATGATTATTGCATGGCAATGGGGATTGACTTTGAGCATCTGGTTCCCCATGTGCCTACACAAAATGGCATGGCTGAGAGCTTAATAAAGAGATTGCAGTTAATTGCCAGTCCATTAATAATGAGAACAAAACTACCAATTTCAGTATGGGGACATGCTGTTTTGCATGCAGCTGCATTGGTCCTGCTCAGACCAAGTGCATATAATAAATATTTCCCATTACAATTAGTATCTGGACATGAACCTAATATATCCCATCTCTGTGTATTTGGGTGTGCGGTCTACGTTCCGATAGCGCCACCACAAAGAATGAAAATGGGACCCCAGAGGAGATTGAGGATATATGTTGGGTATATGCCTTGTTCGGAAACTCGCTAGGCGCTAGTCGGGCGGTTGGGTTGGGCCTAGCGAGTTACCGAAAAATCGGAGACTACTCGGGGACTAATCGGGGCCTAGTTTTTATAGTTTTATGAATAAGTATACCTATAAATATTATCATATGCAATGCTTAGAAGGAATTTCGACTTAGTCTATTGAAGGGGGTTTCGAATTGTTATCGGGGACGCTGGTTCGAGTAAGTCATGGCATATTTTGTGTTTATATTACGTTTTTTCTTTAATGAAAGACAAAATGCCGAAAATATTGTATATATATAGAGTATGTGCATTTAATTCAAATAAATCTAATAGCTCTGTTGGTTGAGTGTTGGTGGCATTGCTATACACGGCCTAAGTTCGACCCTCCGCTAACGCGTTTACCATTTTTTTTTAGTATTATCCTTAATAAACGTCGAAAGACGAAAATAACCCTGTCTCCTACCTTTCGAAAAACTAGTTGCAGAAACCCTAGCTGCCTACTTTTTTAAAAAAACGTGATTTTGGCCAAATTTTCTCAATTTTAGACTACTTTCTTGGTTGTTTACACGAAAATATCATGGATTTATGAAGATTTATTGATTTCCAGCATAAAATGGCCAAAAATCGAAAAAAAAAATAGAGTGGCGATTTTTAGACCGCCTATAACCTAATCGCGGCGGAGCTCCACCGCCGACCGCCTTTGCGCCGTGGAGGCGGCCGCCTTGAACGCATTTTAGAACACGGGGTATACGTCACCAAGTATAATCAGATATCTTGAACCACGGACTGGTGATATGTTTACGGCACGACTTGCCGATTACCACTTTGATGAGAATGAATTCCCAGCGTTAGGGGAAGGATTGAGAGAATCACCTGGTGTATACATTCTTTGGCTTATCTTGATCCTCCTACTAATCAACGGGAAGTGGAAGTCCAGAAAATAATACATATGCAAAGTTTGGCAAACTAATTACCTGATGTGTTCACTGATACGAAAAGGTGACTAATCATTATGTACCTGCTGCAAATGCTCCATCAAGGATAGAAATTCCAAATGAAAATATTAATAAGAGCAATGAAAGTGAACCCAGGGTTCAAATGAAAAAGGGGAGGCATATAGGCTCGAAAGATAAATTCCCCGGAAGAAAAAGAGGTTGGGAGAAAGAGATGAAAAGGTTCCAGTAGAGCGACATAATGTGAAAGATAAAATATGTGAAACAGCTCCTGAAGAAGCCGATAAAGAAATTTGTCTAGAGAACGAAAATGAAACCGAAAAGAGTGAGATTTCCATTAATTACGCCCAAGATGGGAACGCATGGGTGAGAAATGAAATAAATGATGATAATTGAATAAGGTATGAACGTTGATTTTCATTGATAGAGAGAGTACAATATATATACATGATACATCAGAGTTTACTTCGGAGATTAAAGACTAATATATCCTTTACATATATACTTCTATACACCCCCTCAAGATGGAGGGAGTGCAACCACTCCAATATTGGAAAATAACTCATGGAAGCGTGGACGAGGTAGTAGTTTGGTGAGAGAATCTGCGAGTTGATCCTTGGTGTTAACATGAACAACCCGAAGCGCACCCGATTGTACATTATCCCGGACAAAATGATAGTCCAATGCCAAATGTTTCATGCGGGAGTGAAAGACTGGATTAGCCGAGAGATACGTTACCCCGATGTTATCACAATAAATGGTCGGTGTCGATGGTAATTGAAGACCAAGTTCAGTGAAGAGTGATCATACCCAACGAATCTCAGAGGCAGTATTAGCGACAGACCTGTATTCGGCTTCAGTGGAGGAACGAGCCACAGAACTCTGCTTCTTAGATGACCAAGAAATAATGTGTTACCAAGATACAAAATATAAGTGTTGGTAGAGATGAAATCATCGGTATCACCTGCCCAATCGGCATCCGAATTGGCATGGAGAGAGAGAGGACTGTCCCGTCGGAGAAAGATGCCATGCGTTGAAGTGCCGGCGAGATAACGAAGGACGCTCGTCCTTTAGCTGCATTCCAATGATCGTATGTAGGTTTGTGCATAAACTGCGACAAACGATTGACAACATAGGCAATATCCGGTCTCGTGAAAGCCAGATATTGAAGGCTACCGATAACTCTCTGGTATTATTGTGGGTCGGACAGAGGAGTACCGGTCCGTAGTGTCAGTTTTGGATTGACCGTAAGTGGTGTAGTAACAGGTTTAACATCGATCATCTTCGTCTTCTCTAGGAGATCAAGGATGTAGCGACGCTGCATAAGATGAAGTCCATTTGGTGTCCGTCTCGCTTCGAAACCGAGAAAGTAGTGTAGATCTGTAGGTTCTTTTAGTGAAAAACGCTGAGCGAGCTGATCATTCACGGAAGTGACAAGAGTTGAAGTACTTCCTATGATGATAATATCATCAACATAGATAAGTATGAACACCATTTGACCTTTACTAGCGAGAATGAACATAGACGTATCGGCCAAGGAGTTAAGAAACCCAATTTGACATAAAAAACCGCTTGAGTTCTTGGTACCATGCTCGCGGCGCTTGTTTAAGCCCGTAGAGAGCTTTGTTGAGGCGACACACATAATGAGGTCGATCCTGATCTATGAATCCCGGCGGCTGCGAGACGTAAACTTCATCAGTAAGAGTTTTGTGAAGAAAAGTGTTATTTACGTCTAGTTGCTTTATCATCCATGATCGAGAAACCGCAATCTGTAAAACAGAATGAACAGTGTGAGAGCCGAGACTCACGAAATTTATATTTCGCGGGGCTCCGAAAATTCTATTAAACAAGAACCAAAGGGCAAAAAGGTAAAAAGATGAGAAAGATGATTTTATTAATAATTCTCTAAGTACAAAAATATTCGAGAAAGCTTATTGTCTTATATCTCGAAAGCTCTTGCACTTGAGTTGGGATGCCTTGAAAGTGAATACAAGGGTGTCTATTTATATGAGAGAGCCTGGGGTCTCAAAGACTAATCTAAGCAATGTGGGACGTTGTAAAAATCCCTTTCCCAGCCGCCAATGACCTAATGGGCCGCCGACCTGTCGCCTCTCTTCTGTCACGGCCCGTCCGTCTTGTTTTGGCCCAACTTGTCTTTTTAATCTTCTGGTCCGATCTTCTTTGGTTAAGGCCTTGACTCCGGTTTATTTTAAGTAAACTCCTCGATGTTTTTCCATGTTCTGAACAGGGTGAAGTCCGTCTTCAAATGGCGTGATGTTTCTTCGGGAACTATTGGGCCGAGGCCCGATAGTCGGGAAATGGCTTCACGGACCGGTCCGTGAGGGTGAGGTCCGGCCATAGCTCATGTCTTGACTCGGTGAATGCTCCGGGCTGAGAAGATATGCTTAGATTTGTCTTGAGAGGCTGTTAGAGAATTCAGTTCATCCGTCGGACCGGATGCCAAGAGCTTGGTCCGACGGGCGTTTGGTCGGAGTGACTTGATCAGCTCCTGGACGGGTTTAAGACTAGTGAACTAATTTGCCTCGTTAAAACCTTTCCCGGAAAACCCTTTGGGATAAAACCAAGGATAAGGAAAGAGTACAAATGGTCACTACCCGTCTAGTTCATCTGCGACCGGTTAAGCCAAGAGCTTTGTCCCGGGCAGGCATTCGGTCTCATTTCGTGGGCTTGCTGCCAGAATATGAAATGTTCAACCGTTGATTTGGGCTTTCGTCTCATCAATCTCCGAGGAGGGGATTTTGACACCAACAAACAGTAACAGACTTGACGACTGGACTAAACGTTTCCGAATAATCCAAGCCGTACTGTTGATTAAATCCTCTCGAAACTAGTCGGGTTTTGTACCTGTCAAGTTCACCATTAGACCGATATTTAAGTGTAAAAATCCACTTGGTAGGGATAATCGGGTAATTTGGTTTTGGCGTAACCAGGTCAAAGGTGTGATTGCCAATCTACGCATTGTATTAATCTCCCATTGCTGCCCTCCAATTCGGGTCAGTTAAGGCTTGGGAAACGGTTTTAGGAATTTGTGGTTTTGTGGGATCTATGGTTGTGGTAAGGGTAAACTTGGTTTTGGGTTTGGTAATATTGTCTTTGGAGCGAGTTTGCATTCTATGGGTGTTAGCAGCGGGTTGCTTAGGTGGTCTAACTGGTCTAGTGCGAGTATGAATGGAAGGTGGGTGAGGATTAGAGGTCGTTGGTACAGTGTTTTCATGGTGTGAGGAAGAAGAGGAGTGAGAGGTACCTGATGGGTTTAGGCCCGTCGATTCACTGCGAGTTGCCGAATCATCCGGAGATGATCCGGTGTTGGTGTCATCAGAGTGTGCGTTGGAATGCATAGACTGCTGTGAAGCAGATGTTGAAGACTCCGATGACGTTGTGTGAGGATCCGAGCTCGGAGGTGCAGGTGACGAGGCTATTACAAGTGGCACGTGACTGAACGGAGCTGCGGATGGCATCGTGACAGGTACAGACTCTGGTTCCATTACAGGGGAAACAGGGGATGCTAAGTTGTTAAACGGAAACTGATCCTCCACAAACTGAACGTGATGCGAGGTGTATATCCGATTGGAATCACGATCAAGGCACAAGTAAGAACCTTGTGTCAACGAATATCCAAGGAAGACACATGGACTTGAGCGATCATCCAACTTATGATGAGTATATGGTCTCAGCCATGGAAAGCAAAGACACTCGAATACTCGCAACTTCAAGTAATTTGGCTTTTGTTGAAAGAGTTTGGCGTACGGTGACATGTTATCGAGCACAACAGCGGTATGGCGATTGATCAGATACACCGAGATGGCAAACGCGTACATCCAATAAGTCGGAGGCATCGAAGCTTGATTCAGTAGCATCAGACCCGTTTCAACAATGTGGCAGTGCTTCCTTTCGGATATACCAAGTGTATCTGGTATAGGAATCGACAAGAATGAGGTAGTATTTGAAATTATCAACAGAGAGAATGGGAGAGGTCCAAACGTCGGTATAAATATACTCAAGAGGTTGGGTTGATGTAATAGTATTTGAGTGAAATGGCAATTTGTGACTTTTTATTGAAAGACAATGAGAACACAGCAATAGTTTATTTTTGGAAAGAAGTGGTAAAGAAAACTTGGAAACAAGATAATTCAAGGTTGGTGGTTGTGGGTGACCTAGACGTGAGTGCCAAAAATCTAGCGAAGCTTTTGGTGTTGGTGCAGTGAACAACGATTTGATGGTTGATGGTGTGACTGGCCACTCATAAAGCTCGTTATTAGTTCTCCCTTGGAGCAACTGGACCCCCGTGCTAAGATCCTTCACCTGAAAGGATGCAGGAAAGAATTCGACGGAAACCTTGTTAGCATTGCAAAGTCTATAAACAGATATAAGGTTCATATGTAGGTTAGGGACATAGAGGACATCATTGAGTTTAAGGTTACGAATTGGAGTAGATTAGGAAGTAGAACCAGTATGCGAGATCGCAAGAGAGGACCCATCAGCCATGGTCACTTCTTCACCACCATAATATGGTTGATGGAGAGACAAATTGTTTAAATCAGACGTAAGGTGATGGGTCGTGCCACTATCAACCACCCAATTGTTAGGGTTGTAAGGAGTTGTTGCTATGTTTGCCCTTGGCTACCATGGAGAGGAGCTCGGAGGAGTGTACGGATGTGGGAACGACGACTGACCAGACGAACCAGATGCAAATTGCTGGAGCTGAGAGCAATGACGTGTGTTGTGTCCATACGTTCCACAGATCTGACATTTCCCTTGATAACCATGCGAGTACGAGTTTGGCTGTGAACCATTGGGAGTTGGTGAGAAGGACGATTGCTGCCAATTGTTATTGTTGTTATGTGTGCCGGATTTTGACCCTTTGTAGGAGTTGTTAGCAGACGATGGACGATATGTCGCTACATTCGCTGTGACAGGAAGTAATGGTGTGGTGGATATCGCGAGAAGAAGACGAGCCTTGTGATTAAGGAGTTTCTCGTGAACTTCGATCAGCGAGGGAGTAGTCTCACGACCTTCCAATTGATCAACAATCTGCATATACTCCTCAAGAAGACCACGTAACACATAATCAATCTGATCTTCATCTTCAACACGTTTGTCCAGAAGTGCGAGTTGGTCGAACCAGACAATGAACCCTTGAATGTAATCATTGATCGATTTGGTACCTTTCGTTGCTGTCTGAAGTTCGTACCGAAGCTGCTTGATGTGACCGCGGCTAGGCTTTGCATATGTCTTAGAGAGCGTCTTTCAGATATCAGACGCCGTTTTCGCAGTGGAAAGAAGAGGTTGAATAGAAGTGGAGATGACACCAAGAAGTGCACTGTACACCAATCGATCTTGCCGCTTCCACCTGAGATGTGCCGAATTTTCAGATGTGACACCGGCGGTAGTGATTGTCGGCATTGGGGGGATGATTGTACCATCAAGATAGCTGGCGAGGTTGTAGCCGTCAAAGAGAGCGTGGACCTGACGGTTCCACATGATGAAGTTAGTGGCTGTGAGCTTTGTGACATTGTGCATATTGACGTTGATCAAAGAGGTTGTGTTTTCTGGAACAAGAGTTTCGTGATGAGTGGCCATTGTAGGCGTTGGCGGCTGTAAAGGCAAAGAATTTTTTTTTAGGTTTTAAGTATCTTAGTGCTCTGATACCAGATATGAACGTTGATTTCCATTGATAGAGAGGTACAATATATATACATGATACATCAGGGTTTACTTTGGAGATTAAAGACCAATATATCCTTTACATATATACTTCTATAAATGGAATATTCTCCTTTTCTATCTGCAAAGAAATTAATGATGAAAATGATCGAGATCTGAGATCCATATCAGAGTGCCAGAGAAGGCCCGATTGGGATAAATGGCAAATGGCCATGAGAGATGAATTAATTTCCCTCAATAAGAAAAATGTGTTTGCACCTGTTGTTGTTACACCTGGTGATGTAATGCCAGTCGGATGTAAATGGATCTTTGTGAGAAAAAGAATGAGAAAAATGAGGCCAAGAGATATAAAGCTCGCCTTGTAGCACAAGGTTTCAAAGACCGGGAACTGATTATGATGACATATATTCCCCGGTCATGGATGCAATCACATTCAGGTACATAATGAGTTTAACAGTATCCATGAATTTGGAAATGTACCTTATAGATGTTGTGACTGAATACTTATATGGATCACTTGATAGTTGATATATCATGGTTTTTCCACCATGATATAAGTCCGTTTCTAGAGTCTTTTACTTGTTTTTTAGAGTCTTTTCGAGTCTTTTGCAGTTTCAGGTACATAATAGGCTTGATTGAAGATATCAGAGCATTTTGGGGCATTTAATTTGAAGCATCTGAAGAGGGAAACTCGGAGCACATCTCTAAGCCTGGTGTCGATCGTGATCCCCTATTCTGCCGAGTTTTGAAGAAAAGAAAATTGCCCAGAAGTTTGACATTCTTGCAAAACAACCTCTTTTCATGATTTAGGCTAATTTAAGTGGTTTCCAAGACATAATTTAGTTTTTACCTTTACACTTTGAGATTTTAAGCAAGAAAGCTTTGGAGAGACAAATCGGAACTCAACTTGTTAGAGAGAAGATTTCGAACTCCCTTAATTCTTCTTTTAATTTCTTAATGCAATTTATTCAGGTTATGATTTGTGTTATCTCGATTATGTCTGAGTAATTCACTTGTTAGATTTAGGGTTTTTCTAGGTTAATGATGAATTGTTGAATTTGATAGAATTGTTAAGGTTGTCATATGGTTTCTTCATCTAGATTGAATCTAATGCTAGTTCTGGATTGATCACCTGGAATTTAGATCATATGACAATTAGTAGACACGAAAATGTTATTGATTTCCTGAATATAATCTTAGATGAGAAAAATACTTATTCACAAAGAGATTTGGTTTAGGGATTTTGTGAACATATTGAACTTGATTTTAAAGCATGTTTGAGCTTTTGAATTTGCAAAGAAATTTGGAATTCTAGGATCTAGATATAGAAATCTCTGCAACGAGAGTTGATTGGTTTGGATATTGTGTTTCGAGTTCAAGAACGATTCTTAATTAAATCCTTAGCATTCTGTCTGATTTGCAATTCTGATTTACCGAAAGAAATCCCCTAAGTCTAGCACTTTCCTCATAAATCTACAAACTCGTTTGATTTCGTTTGCTGTCTTTAAATTTCATTATTTCTCGTTTAGCTTAATTAGAAAACCTACAATCTATTGTGTGAATCAAGAATCTCTGTGGAATTCGATCCCTAAGTAGTACAATTGATCTTTTAATTTGAGAGAGTAGTTCAAAGGGTAAATTTGAGCATATCAAATTTTGGCGCCGTTGTCGTTGCTCTGAAAAGAGGGCTTCTGAAATTAAGGCTTATGAGTGTAACCAGAGGAGTTCTGATTGTAACCATAGGGGTTCTGATTGCCTGTGAAAGCACTCCTCTGACCATAACCATTGAAAGGCCTGTTCCCTTGTTCCTCTGGATCACTTGATAGTGACATATACATGAAAATTCCGGAAGGATTCAAAATCCCCGAAGGATCAAAAATCCCAAAAGGATCTGAGAATATTTTTTCAGTCAAATTACAGCGATCACTTTATGGATTAAAGCAATCCGGTCGCATGTGGTATAATCACTTAAGTGAATTTTTGATGAAAAAGGGATATATAAATAATGCGATATGCCCTTGCATGTTTATAAAGAAATCATCATCGGATTTGTGATCATTGCTGTTTATGTTGATGACCTGAACATCATTGGGACTCATAAGGAAGTTGATGATGCAAGAAATGATATGAAAAATGAATTTGAAATGAAAGACCTTTGAAAGACAAAGTTTTGTCTCTGGCTTCAAATAGAACATCTCAAGGATGGTATATTTGTGCATCAATCAAATTACACCACAAGGGTGTTAAAGCGATTTAATATTGATAAGGCAGCTCCTTTGAGTACCCCGATGATCAATAGATCACTTAATATTGATAAGGATCCATTTCGACCTTGTGAAGATAATGAGGAAATATTAGGTCCCGAAGTACCTTATATGAGTGCTATAGGTGCGCTAATTGTACTCACCCGGATATTGCTTTTGCTACTAACCTACTTGCTAGATATAGCTCAGCTCAAACGAAGACACTGGACGGGAATAAAGGAAATCTTCCGATATCTTCAAGGTACGTTAGACCTGGGATTATATTACCCTAGAAACTCTGCGTGTGGTATAGTTGGTATTGCAGATGCAGGATACTTATCAGACCCGCATAAAGCTCGGTCGGAAACCAGATACGTTTTCACAATGGGTGGTACCACAATCTCTTGGCGTTCTCAGAAACAGACTCTGGTTGCTACTTCCTCAAATCATGCAGAAGTCATAGCACTCCATGAGGCATGTAGAGAATATGTTTGTCTTTGATCGATGATACATTATATACAAGAAGCTAGCCGGAGTGTTATAAAATATGTGATTATTCATCAGTTATGTTTACAAGTGTCCATTAGTGGTGTTGTTAGATATTTGTCATCACCAAGTGTCAATTAAGTTGCATGTATATTACTTAGGTGTCATCATTTTAATTCTTCTTAATCCCTATAAATAGGGAGCTTGTAATGTTGTAAATAAGTTTTTGAGAAATCATAAGCAAGAGTTCCATATTCTCTCATAAGTCTCTCCCTCTCTACAAAAGCTTTGTTCTTGTTAAATTCTATCATTGTGTGGTATATATTAGAGTTCTATTCTATAAATATATAGAACAAATAAGTATACCACCAAACCTTGTTCGGGAATTCGCTACGCGCTATACGTACGGTCGATAGGGGACTAGCGAGTTACCAATTGCTCGGAGATTATTCGGGGATTACTCGGGGAGTAATTTTATAACATTTTATTATAATTTTGTTCATAAATTTGTTTTAGTTAATAATATTAATAGAATAACATGATTTAATGATTAGAAAACTATTAAAAATCATGAAATCAGTGTTCGAGTGACTTTTTTTTTATTTTTCTACCACTTTAACTACTTCATCTTCATATTTTACATATTTTTAGTCAATTTTTTATTTTTTATTTTGTTATTTAGAATAAAATATAACAAATTTATCAAATTATTATCGATTTAAGTGATCTAAATTGATTTAGTTCTCATATTTATGTCGTTTCTTTTCAATTATATGGTTTAGACGGAAAAAAACACTAGTCACTGTATAATATAGCCGTATAACTCAACTCGCTACGCTCCACCACCGGCTAGAGTATTCTCAGACGTATACTCGGCTAGGCGGGCGAGTTTTAGAACAAGGCCACCAAATAATAATTTTTCCACAACAAGGATAAATATTTTGTTATTTAGTTTATAATGATGACTAGGGCTGGCCCTTAGACTATATACATTGGTTTACAATTTTCAACACCCTATTTTTACCTTTTAACATTCCATATTATCTTCTTTTTTTTCCACCTCATAATTCAACTCCCACTTATATTTTACTCTTTACAATAGTTTTGTTTAATAAAATTCATAACCTATTTTTATTTTACATTTTTATATTTTCTTTATTTTCTTTATTTTTTTATTTTTTTATTACATATTATTGTATGTTTGGATAATTAAAAGGGTAATTTAGGGATAGACGTTCGGGAACCTAATCGGGTTCGATCTGAGTTATTCGGGTTTTCGGGTTCAGGCTCATACGTACCATTCAGGTATTACGAAATTTTGGTTCGGGTGCGGTTCGAGTTATGCCGGGTTCGGGTCGGTACGAATCTAATTAAAAACCTATAGTCCATACGGGTTCGGTTCGGGTTCGGATATTTTAGAGTCAAACAAGCTAGAAAGCCTTACCGTTTACCGTAGTGTGACACTAATATATTTGAAACAACTAAGTTAGTTGACATACTAACTTTGAAACAGCTAATTTCGTTGACATACTAGGATTCGAAATCAAAACGAGAGAATTTTGGGTAATTTTCCTTGTGGAGAAAAGATTATCGACATATTCATTGGATATATAAGGCTTATCTCATTACGTTCGATTTACTTCGGGTACCCATTTGGGTTTTGGTTTTATTCAGGTTAACCCAAAACCCAATGGTTTCTCAACATACATACCAATTGGTTATTGAAGACAAACCCATATTTTTACCAAATCATTTTGTTCGGGTTGGATCTAGGTTCGGGTTTATGCCCATCCCTAGGGTAATTATAAAAAAATTTGGGTCTAAAACAATTTTCTTAAATGTGGCATCTAGTTTTGGTAGAGGAAACCTATATGAGGATTTTCTTTTTCGCAAAAATGTTTCTTCTGATTTCTACAATAAATTTATGGTTGTTTCCATATCAATTTCCAAATTGTATGTTTTCCACTTTAAAAGTTAAATAGATTAAGTATTAAAAAAATTTAAAAGTTAAATAGATTAAGTATTAAAAATGGTCACCACATGAACATGAATATTAAAAAAGGAGATCTGAGGAGCCGGCAAAAAATAACCAAAGAGATCTTAGGAGAAGAAAAAAGAGAAGGAAATTTGAAAAATACTAAATTGGTGTTATTGGTTTATGTATTTTAGTGAATTTATAAATCTGAACAAAATTCAGTGTTATTGGTTTCATAATTTTAAAATCCAAGTTAAAATCAAGTGTTATTGGTTTTATGATTGATAAATCCTAATTCAAATCATGTGTTATTCAATCATACGGATTCATTGATGGATTTGATTTTATAATGAATTTAAGTGGATTTGCGTTAATTTCTTTGCTAAAAATATAAAGATTAAAATCCGAAGCAAAAACCCTCAGATTTGTAAATACTTATTAGAATTCACCTATTAAATTTAGAAATCAGTATATTTTGCTTAGATTTATATTTTCTATACAGATTTATAAATAAATCAAAATACATAAACCAATAACAGCTTCTAAAAGTGAAAGGGGCAAAACATGGGAATTGAACTCGGCTGGCCATCAAGAACAAATGGATGTTGCCACTAAACTAAATGCCTTTTTTAGGTGGCCCTATTAAATCTATATAATTTACCTGGCCTAATTGCCTTATGAAAGGGCGCCTGATGATATGACAATTGTATACTCCAATGATTTGGGGTAAAGCAATACCTTTGTCCTATTCGAATGAAACAGCTATTTTTTTTATAATTTTAATTAAAAACCTTAAAGCTTGCAACTCTTAAGAGTCGGCTTCCTTCAAGCTCCTCCTCCACAAGCTTATGTTTGTGTGGAAGAAAACATTTTTCTTCAAGCAGCTAACCTGAGGATGCCATTTCTTCCCATTTGTTCTCCTAATGCTTCGCGTTCCAAGGTAATTTTTATTTTTCTCCTAGACGCATTGTGTGTGTAAAAGCACCAATTTTTTCTTTGTGTGACATGTGGAGGAAATTTTATTCATCTGCACAGGAGGATGTTTTAAAAAGATTTCATCCAGAGAGGCCAGATTGGCATAAGAGGTTTTTGGCCTGGTTCATGAGCACAAGATTGCGATCTTATGAAGCTGAGGTCAGTTCCTGCGACTCTCTTTGATCCATTTTTTTTAGATCTTAGTTTCATTATTGTCATTTTTATTATATGCCATCTCACAACCCGAGTTTGTTTTGTGTTATATATTTGGTTAGATCGCTGACTACAAGAGGAAACTGTTTGCTAATTTGGCCGGTAAAGCCGAAAAAGTGCTGGAGATTGGTGTTGGTACAGGTCCTAATCTCAAGTACTATGCGGGTGCGGGTCATGAGAACGTGTGTGTTTCCGCTATGGACCCGAATCACGTAATGGAAAAGTACGTCTGTGAATCTGCTAGAAAGGCCGGCTTGAAACCCGAAAACTTTAGGTTCATTCAAGGAGTAAGTAAATGTTACGGATCTATTTGAATGTGAGAGTTATCCTTTAGTAATCTCCTGAAATCTAATTTGTTTGTTAATTCAAATGAATATCTAGCTAGGATGAACTTCATTCGGAAACATAGATATAAACGAATTTGAAGCGAATACTCTTAGGGTTTCTTATTATTAATCATGTTAATAATGTTAAGAAATATGCGGTCAAATTTTGCGGAGAAAGACCAGAAATTTGTGGGACCGGGAAGATACACACACAGATTTGTTAACGGAGTTCGGCCAATCTTGCCAACGTCTCCGGACCTGCTACAGATCTTTTATTATTCACCGGGAAATTTTACAAGCTCTCAACTCACACCCAAAACCGAGAACACTCTGAGAAAATTACACCTAATTTTCTCAAAAGAAAATTTTTTTTTTTCTCACGTTCTCTCTTCTCTTCTCTTTCTCTTATCTTCTCTTTCTCTCCTTCTTCTCTTATATTTTGTGTTTTTTTTTTTAGATTTTGGGATGATATTGCCTCTTCACCTTATGAATATTTATAGGGGTTATGAGACACAACTTTTTGACAAAGCAAGCTTCCTTTGTTGAATTTGTGTGTCCACCGTCCATCAATTAAAATGTGTTTGTTGACTTACAATCTCCCACTTGAAGACTGATTTCAATCTGTCTTCACACCTTGATCAATATAGCAGGTCTTCCCAGCTTATTACTCCAACAAGCCAACTGAGGTTGTACACAACCTCAGCTTATCATATGGCACGACCTTCGTCAGCATATCTGTCGGATTCTTACTTCTTGGGATCTTCTCAAGCACCAACATTTCATCTTCTAATGCCGATCTGATGAAATGATATCGACGATGTATGTGCTTCGTCCGAGCGTGGTAAACCGGATTCTTTGCCAAATCAATGGCACTCTTACTATCACAGTACAACACACTTTTCCCCTGGTCATGGCCTATCTCTTCTAGAAAAGACTGTAGCCATATCATCTCTTTTGTTGCCTCCGTTACCGCAACGTACTCAGCTTCACAGCTTGATAGAGATACAATTTTCTGCAACTTTGAAACCCAACAAATTGCAGTACCGCCAAAAGTGTAGACATACCCGGTTGTGCTCTTTGTGCTGTCAACGTCACCTCCATTGTCAGCATCAACATATCCCTGCAATTCCGTCTTAGACTTCATGAAACACAGCGACAAGCTTGGATTTCCTTTCAAGTATCTGAAAACCCACTTGACAGCTTCCCAGTGTTCCTTTCATGGATTGCTCATAAATCTGCTGACGACTCCCACTGCATGTGCAATGTCTGGCCTTGTACATATCATCGCGTACATAAGGCTGCCTATAGCAGAAGCATATGGAACTTTATCCATATATGCCATCTCGTCTTCCGTCTTTGGAGACTATTCTCTGGATAACCGAAAATGACTTGCTAGAGGAGTACTAACTGGCTTCGCGTCATCCATGTTGAACCTTTTGAGGACTTTCTTCACATACTCCTCTTGTGATAGCTTGACACCTTCCTTGCTTCTACTGATTCTCATCCCTAGAATCTGTCTTGCTTCTCCAAGGTCTTTCATCGCAACCTCTTCCGAGAGTTTCGTCTTCAAGCTATTGATCTCATGCAAGTTTGCTCCTACTATCAGCATGTCATCAACGTATAGGAGCAGTATCAAGTAGGAATCTTCAAACTTCTTGAAGTAACAACAATGGTCAGCTTCACATCTCAAGAAACCGACACCTTTTATAAAGTTGTCAAATCTTTTGTACCACTGTCTTGGAGCTTGTTTTAAGCCATACAAACTTCTTTTCAGCTTGCAAACAAGGCTTTCTTTCCCTTTGATCTCAAAGCCTTCGGGTTGCTTCATATAAATTTCTTCATCCAAATCACTGTGAAGAAATGCCGTCTTTACATCCATCTGCTGAAGGTGCAAATCTTCTTGTGCTACCAGCCTGAGAACCGTTCTAATGGTCACCATCTTGACTACAGTAGAAAAGATTTCAGTGTAGTCAATGCCTTCTTTTTGTTGGAATCCCTTCACAACAAGCCTCGCCTTATAGCGTTTGCTCCCATCAGATTCTTCTTTTATTCGGTAGACCCACTTGTTATGCAATGCCTTTTTATTCTTAGGCAAATTTGCTAACTCCCATGTGTGATTGGATAACAACGAGTCCATCTCGTCATTCATTGCTAGCTCTCACTTGATTGACTCATCAACTTGCATAGCCTCTTCATAACATTCAGGCTCCCCTCTGTCCGTGAGTAGAATGTAGTTGAGTGTTGGAGAAAATCTTACAGGCTTTCTGATGATTCTACTTGACCGTCGTAACTCTGTGACCGGTGTATACGAGACCACTTCAGAATCATCACTCTCTTCAGCCTCACCACTCTCTTCTTGAGAGATTTCTTCTGCTGTTGTGGTATCCTTTTTCAACTCCGATTTCAGGATATCATCTAAGTCAACAGCTTCAGGCTCTTTCTTCCCTGAGCCTTCTCTTAGCTTATCCTTGTACAACACTTCTTCGTTGAACACAACATTCTTGCTGCGGATAATCTTCCGATTTTCATTATCCCAAAAACGGTAACCAAACTCCTCGTTACCATAACCGATGAAGTAACACTTCTTAGATTTCGAGTCAAGTTTACTTCTTGCAGCATCATCAACGTGAACATAAGCTAAGCATCCAAATATCTTCAAATAAGAAAGATTTACTTTCTTACCGCTCCATAATTCTTCAGGGATCTTAAATCCCAAGGGCACTGACGGTCCTCTGTTTATTAAGTAGGCTACAGTACGGATTGCATCTGCCCAAAACGTCTTCGACAATCCACAATGCAATCTCATGCTCCTTGCACGCTCGTTCAGGGTCCGGTTCATCCTTTCTGCTATTCCATTTTGTTGAGGCGTTCCAGGAATAGTCTTCTCCATCTTGATTCCACTATCAGCGCAATATCTATTGAACTCGTCGCTGATGTACTCTCCACCATTATCAGACCTTAGACACTTCAACTTGAGATTTGTCTCAATCTCAACCATGGCTTTCCATCTTTTGAAAACCGAGAACACTTCATACTTGTTCTTCATGAAGTAAACCCACACCTTTCTTGTGGAGTCATCAATAAAGGTCACATAGTAGTACGAATCTCCCAGCGATGCAACAGGAGTGGGTCCCCACACGTCAGTGTGTACCAGCTCTAACTTCTCTGATTTTGGCTCTCTTCCTCCTTTAGAGAAACTAACCCATTTCTGTTTTCCAAGGATGCAACTTTCATAAATCTGATGATCCACCGTCTTCAGATCTGGAAGAGCACCATTTTCTACCATGAGTTTCATCCCTTTCTCACTCATGTGCTCGAACCTACAATGCCACAACTTGGTTTGTTTGTCATTCTCGACAACAGCAACATTGTCTTGATAACTCGTTGTCATATAAAGAGTGCCTCTTTTATGACCTCTAGCCACCACCATTGAACCTTTCTTGACCCTCCAGGATCCACCACCAAAGTTGATATCATGCCCCGTATCATCAAGTTGACCTACTGAAATCAGATTTCGCATCAACTTTGGCACATTTCTAACCTTCGTAATCTTCCACACACATCCGTCTGACATCTTCAAGTTGACATCTCCAATACCAACTATGTCCAAAGGCAATCCATCTGCAAGATATACCTTTCCGTAATTTCCCGCAACATAATTCTCCATAATGTTGTGGTGCGGTGTAGTGTGGAATGATGATCCAGAGTCAAGCACCCATGAATCGATAGGGTTATCAACATAGGAGATTGATGCCTTGGTGTTATTTGCAGCTGCATCACAAGCTTCACTATTTGTCGGGGAATCAACTGACACCACTAATGCATCCACAATTTCATGTGTCACTGCATTAGCTCTGCCTCTCTTGTTGTCTTCTTTCTTCGGTGGTGCACGACAATTCTTCTTAATGTGGCCTGTCTTTCCATAATTCCAGCACTACGAAGGCTGTCTGAATTTGGACTGGCTTCGTCCATACCTTGACTTTGATCTGCCTCTGCTCTGGTTACTTCTGTCTTAATCTCTGCCTCTGTTTTCCACATTGAAAGCAGAGCTCTTTGATGCTTCACCAGAATCTATCCTGCGAACCTCCGCAGCAAGGATACGATCTCTAACATCATTGAATTTAACCTTTTGAGTACCCACAAAATTACTAACCGCTGCCCTCATTGGCTCCCAACTATTTGGCAGAGATGCCAGCAAAATCAATGCTCGCACTTTTTCATCAAACTCGATTTCAACCGATGATAGTTGGTTGACAATCGTGTTGAACTCATTCACATGTGCAGCAACCAGGCCACCTTCTTCCATCTTCAAATGAAAGAGTTTCTTCATGAGAAATACCTTGTTATTTGCCGAAGGTTTCTCATACATATCCGAGAGAAGTTTCATGAGCCCTTCCGTGGTCTTCTCCTTTGCAACGTTGTGAGCAACATTTTTCGACAATGTTAACCTTATAACACCTAGAACTTGTCTATCAAGGAGCTCCCACTCATCATGGTCCATCTTCTCAGGCTTCTTGCTCAGTGGTTGATGGAGCTTCTTTCCGTACAAATAATCTTCAATTTGCATTCTCCAAAATGCATAATTAGTACCGTCAAATTTAACGATATTGTGCGTCGAACCATCTTCGCCTCCCATCGTTCCTGGAACCACCGTGTTAAAAACACCTCCGTCGACAAACCGATGTTACCGACAAAATTCACTATTCACGAAATTCAATATTTACGTGAACAGTGATTGCATGCAACGTGAACAGTGTTTTGCATGCGTGAATAGTACTGTTCCTCGTGAACAGTAACTCCGAAAAAAAATTGGCCGATTACCGTAACTCAGTCTCTGATACCAGTTGTTAAGAAATATGCGGTCAAATTTTGCGGAGAAAGACCAGAAATTTGTGGGAGCGGGAAGATACACACAGATTTGTTAACGGAGTTCGACCAATCTTGCCTACGTCTCCGGGCCTGCTACAGATCTTTTATTATTCACCAGGAAATTTTATAAGCTCTCAACTCACACCCAAAACCGAGAACACTCCGAGAAAATTATACTTAATTTTCTCAAAAGAAATTTTTTTTCTCTCACGTTCTCTCTTCTCTTGTCTTTCTCTCCTCTTCTCTTTCTCTCCTTCTTCTCTTATATTTTTTGTTTTTTTTTTTAGATTTTGGGATGATATTGCTTCTTCACCTTATGAATATTTATAGGGGTTATGAGACACAATTTTTTGACAAAGCAAGCTTCCTTTGTTGAATTTGTGTGTCCACCGTCCATCAATTAAAATGTGTTTGTTGACTTTCATTTGTGTGTCCACCCTCCATCAATTAAAATGTGTTTGTTGACTTACAAATAATGAATATAAGCCTCAAAATCTGACACAAATATTGAAAAAATATAAATATAAACCCTCTAGTCCTATCTTGTTGATCTTCACTGTCACTAGGTAGGAGAAGCTATACCATTAAATGATGGCTCCGTGGATGCAGTGGTCGCAACACTGGTTTTGTGTTCTGTCTCAGATGTCAATCAGACACTCAGTGGTAATATTCTTTATAGTTGTATCTATTCAACTGACTGTTGTATTGTTTACAAACTAATAAGAGATCTCATTTTGATAATTCGTTACTGACTATTTTGAATTCATTTCTTCAGTGAAAAGCATTAATTTTTCAAGCTAATATTGCAAATTGACTGATATATACATATACTTCCATGTTTTTTTCTTTTCAGAGATTAAGCGAGTGCTGAAGCCAGGAGGAATTTACATATTCATCGAGCATGTGGCGGCTGAAGGTATAAACATTTAATTTTACACATCTAATCCCTTAAAATTAATAAACTGTTAGACACGTCTACTTAATTAAATTTCTAAGTTTTTTTTTTTTTGGGGGGGGGGGGGGGTGGGGTGTTGCAGATGGAACTATGTTCAGGCATTTTCAGAATGTAATGGCTCCAATACAAAGGGTAGTTGGATGCGGATGTCATCTAACAAAAAACACCGGCTTACACATTTCGGAAGCTGGTTTCAAGGGTGGCGCAGAGATCAACAATGCTGCAATCTATAGTTTTCCTTGGATGATGAGACCTCATATATATGGAGTGGCGTACAATTAGTAGGAATGTAACCATCTTGTATGCGAACTGATTCTCCATATTTGAAACATTTTTATTATTATGCATGTTAAGACAAGACTCCTAATTAAGGAAAACAATATAATCGTCTATCGGTATCGACAGTCAAAGGGAGACGTAGATATGTACAATTCCAGATACAACTCAAAACGACATTGTGGCTCGGAATGAACCAAAACTAGACCAACAATTTAAAACAAGGCATAGCTCTAGAGATTGAAGCCATGGTCCATATAGTTTAACAGGTGACTTTTACCAAGGCTATCGGGAGCTAGTGAAAGAGGACATGATCAAGCTAGTTGAGATTTTTATGAGAGATGGAAGGTTAGTGAGACAAACATTTGCCTAATTCCTAAGAAGCCTCACTCTCACAAACTAAGTGAATTCAGTGTTAGGAAATATAAGATCAGATTTTGCGGAGAAAGACCAGAATTTGTGGGAGCGGGAAGATACACACAAAATTTGTCAACGGAGTTCGACCAATTTTCTTGCCTACGTTTCCGGACCTGCTACAGATCTTTTATTATTGACCAAAGAATTTTTACAAGCTCACAACTCACACCGGATCCCAATACACTCAAGAAAAATTACACTTATTTTTTTCGAAGAAAGATTTTTTTTTTTCTCTTCTCTCTTCTCTCTTCTCTCTTTTCTCTGGTTTTCTGAGATTTTGGGATGATCTCTGCAATCCCCCTTCGTTGGCCTTTTATAGAAGAGATGAGGTAGTGTGAAAGCCACAATTTTTGGCCAAAATTGGTGGGTGCTGATTTTGTTGACAATCTACCCACCGGCCAACAATTTAAACATGGATTTATAATCTCCCACTTGAAGACTGATTTCAATCTGTCTTCACACCTTGATCAATGTAGCAGGTCTTCCCATTTTATTACTCCAACAAGCCAACTGAGGTTGTGTACAACCTCAGCTTATCATACGGCACGACCTTCGTCAGCATATCTGCCGGATTCTTACTTCCTGGGATCTTCTCAAGCACCAACATTTCATCTTCTAATGCCGATCTGATGAAATGATATCGACGATGTATGTGCTTCGTCCGAGCGTGGTAAACCGGATTCTTTGCCAAATCAATGGCACTCTTACTATCACAGCATAACACACTTTTCCCCTCGTCATGGCCTATCTCTTCTAGAAAAAACTGTAGCCATATCATCTCTTTTGTTGCCTCCGTTGCCGCAACGTACTCAGCTTCACAGCTTGATAAAGATACAATTTTCTGCAACTTTGAAACCCAACAAATTGCAGTACCGCCAAAAGTGTAGACATACCCGGTTGTGCTCTTTGTGCTGTCAACGTCACCTCCGTTGTCAGCATCAACATATCCCTACAATTCCGTCTTAGACTTCGTACAACACAGCGACAAGCTTAGATTTCCTTTCAGGTATCTGAAAACCCACTTGACGGCTTCCCAGTGTTCCTTTCCTGGATTGCTCATAAATCTGCTGACGACTCTCACTGCATGTGCAATGTCTGGCCTTGTACATATCATCGCGTACATAAGGCTGCCTATAGCAGAAGCATATGGAACTTTATCCATATATACCATCTCGTCTTCCGTCTTTGGAGACTGTTCTTTGGATAACCGAAAATTACTTGCCAGAGGAGTACTAACTGGCTTCGCATTATCCATTTTAAACCTCTTAAGGACTTTCTTCACATACTCCTCTTGTGATAGCTTGAGACCTTCCTTGCTTCTACTGATTCTCATCCCTAGAATCTGTCTTGCTTCTCCAAGGTCTTTCATCGCAAACTCTTCCGAGAGTTTCGTCTTGAAGCTATTGATCTCATGCAAGTCTGCTCCTACTATCAGCATGTCATCAACGTATAGGAGCAGTATCAAGTAGGAATCGTCAAACTTCTTGAAGTAACAACAGTGGTCAGCTTCAAATCTCAAGAAACGGACACCTTTTATAAAGTTGTCAAATCTTTTGTACCACTGTCTTGGAGCTTGTTTTAAGCCATACAAACTTCTTTTCAGCTTGCAAACAAGGCTTTATTTCCCTTTGATCTCAAAGCCTTCGGGTTGCTTCATATAAATTTCTTCATCCAAATCACCGTGAAGAAATGCCGTCTTTACATCCATCTACTGAAGGTGAAAATCTTCTTGTGCTACCAGCCCGAGAACCGTTCTAATGGTCACCATCTTGAGTACCGGAGAAAAGATTTCAGTGTAGTTAATGCCTTCTTTTTGTTGGAATCCCTTCACAACAAGCCTCGCCTTATAGTGTTTGCTCCCATCAGGTTCTTCTTTTATTCGGTAGACCCACTTGTTATGCAATGCCTTTTTATTCTTATGCAAATCTGCTAACTCCCACGTGTGATTAAATAACAATGAGTCCATCTCGTCATTCATTGCAAGCTCCCACTTGATTGACTCATCAACTTGCATAGCCTCTTCATAACATTCAGGCTCGCCTCTGTCCGTGAGTAGAATGTAGTTGAGCGATGGAGAAAATCTTACAGGCTTTCTGATGATTCTACTTGACCGTCGTAACTCCGTGACGGGTGTATACGGGACTACTTCCGAATCATCACTCTCTTCAGCCTCACCTCTTTCTTCTTGAGAGATTTCTTCTTCTATTGATGTTGAATCCTGATACAACTCCGGTGTTGGAATATCTCCTAAGTCAACAGTTCCAGGATCTGTTTTCTTCGAGCCTTCTCTTAGCTTATCCTTGTACAACACTTCTTCGTTGAACACAACATTCTTGCTGCGGATGATCTTACGTTCTTCATCATCCCAAAACCGGTAACCAAACTCCATGTTACCGTAACCGATGAAGTAACACTTCTTAGACTTAGAGTCAAGTTTACTTCTTGCAGCATCATCAACGTGAACATAAGCTAAACATCCAAACACCATGCGATAAGAAAGGTCTACTTTCTTTCCGCTCCAAACTTCTTCAGAGATCTTGAATCCCAACGGCACAGACGGTCCTCTGTTTATTAAGAAGGCTGCGATACTGATTGCATCTGCCCAAAACGTCTTAGGCAATCCACAGTGCATTCTCATGCTCCTTGCACGCTCATTCAGGGTTCGGTTCATCCTTTCTGCTATTCCATTTTGTTGATGCGTTCCAGGAATAATCTTCTCCATCTTGATTCAATTATCAGCGCAATATCTCTTAAACTCATCGCTGATGTACTCACCACCATTATCAGACCTTAAACACTTCAACTTGAGATTTGTCTCAATCTTAACCATGGCTTTCCATTTCTAGAAAAACGAGAACACTTCATGTTTGTTCTTCATGAAGTAGACCCACACCTTCCTTGTGGAGTCATCAATAAAGGTCACATAGTAGTATAAACCTCCCAGCGATGCAACAGGAGTGGGTCCCCACACGTCAGTGTGTACCAGCTCTAACTTCTCCGATTTTGGCTCTCTTCCTCCTTTAGAGAAACTAACCCGTTTCTGCTTTCCAAGGATGCGACTTTCACACATCTGATGATCCACCGTCTTCAAATCTGGAAGAGCGCCATTTTCTACCATGAGTTTCATCCCTTTCTCACTCATGTGCCCCAACCTACAATGCCACAACTTGGTTTGTTTGGCATTCCCGACAACATCAACAGTGTCTTGATAACTCATTGTCATATAAAGAGTGCCTCTTTTATGACCTCTAGCCACCACCATGGAACCTTTCTTGACTCTCCACACTCCACCACCAAAGTTAACTTCATGCCCCGTATCATCAAGTTGACCTACTGAAATTAAGTTTCCCATCAACTTTGGCACATGTCTAACCTTTGTAATTTTCCACACACGTCTGTCTTACATCTTCAGGTTGATATCTCCAATACCAACTATGTCCAAACGTAATCCATCAGCAAGATATACCTTTCAATTTTCCATGATGCTATGGTGCAGTGTGGTGTGGAATGACGCTCCTGAGTCAAGCACCCATGAATCGATTGGGTTATCGACATAGGAGATCGATGCTTTGGTGGTATTTGCAGCTGGAACACGAGCTTCACTTGTACAAGGGGAATCAACTGACACCACTAATGCATCCGCAATTTCATGTGTCACTGCATTAGCTCTGCCTCTCTTGTTGTCTTCTTTCTTCGGTGGTGCGCGACAATTCTTCTTAATGTGGCCTGTCTTTCCACAATTCCAGCACTACGAAGGGTGTCTGAATTTGGACTGGCTCCGTCCATACCTTGAATTTGATCTGCCTCTGCTCTGGTTAATTCTGTCTTGATCTCTCTCTCTATTTTCCACATTGAAAGCAGAGCTCGTTGATGCTTCACCAGAATCTATCCTGCGAACCCCCTCAGCAAGGATACGATCTCTAACATCATTGAATTTAAGCTTTTGAGTACCCACAGAATTACTAACCGCTGCCCTCATTGGCTCCTAACTATTTGGCAGAGATGCCAGCAAAATCAATGCTCGCACTTCGTCATCAAACTCGATTTCAGCCGATGATAGCTGGTTGACAATCGTGTTGAACTCATTCACATGTGCAGCAACCAGGCCACCTTCTTCCATCTTCAAATGAAAGAGTTTCTTCATGAGAAATACATTGTTATTTGTCGAAGGTTTCTAATACATATCCGAGAGAACTTTCATGAGCCCTTCTGTGGTCTTCTCCTTTGCAACGTTGTGAGCAACATTTTTCGACAATGTTAACCTTATAACACCTAGAACTTGTCTATCAAGGAGCTCCCACTCATCCTGGTCCATCTTCTCAGGCTTCTTGCTCAGTGGTTGATGGAGCTTCTTTCCGTACAGATAATCTTCAATTTGCATTCTCCAAAATGCATAATCGGTACCGTCAAATTTAATGATACTGTGCGCCGAACCATCTTCGCCTCCCATCGTTTCTGGAACCACCGTGTTAAAAACACCTCCGTCGACAAACCGATGTTACCGACAAAAATTCACTATTCACGAATACTGTTCATGTGAATAGTAACTCCGATAAAATTTGACCGATCACCGTAACTCAGGCTCTGATACCAGTTGTTAGGAAATATACGATCAGATTTTGCGGAGAAAGACCAGAATTTGTGGGAGCGGGAAGATACACACACAATTTGTTAACGGAGTTCGGCCAATTTTCTTGCCTACGTCTCTGGACCTGCTACAGATCTTTTATTATTGACCAAAGAATTTTGACAAGCTCACAACTCACACCCGATCCCAAATACACTCAAGAAAAATTACACTTATTTTTTCAAAGAAAGATATTTTTTTTTCTCTTCTCTCTTCTCTCTTCTCTCTTCTCTCTTCTCTCTTCTCTCTTCTCTCTGGTTTTCTGAGATTTTGGGATGATCTCTGCAATCCCCCTTCGTTGACCTTTTATAGAAGAGATGAGGTAGTGTGAAAGCCACAATTTTTGGCCAAAATTGGTGGGTGCTGATTTTGTTGACAATCTACGCACCGGCCAACAATTAAAACGTGGATTTACATTCAGGTCTATATGCTTTTGCAACTACGCGTATAAGGTCATCTGAAAGGTGCTTTCTACAAGATTGGAGAACATTTTACCAAATATTATTTCTGAGACACAGGAAGCCTTTGTCAGGGGCAGGTTAATAGAATATAGCTTTCTAATTTCTCATGAAATTCTGCATGCGTTGAGAACGAGGAATAAAGTTGTAAAAGGATTTATGGCTATGAAGACGAACATGGTGAAAGCATATGAGAAATTAGAGTGGTCTTTTGTTGAACTGAAAACGAGACTGGTGGGCTTTGGAGAGGATTGGATGAAGAGAATCATGAGTTAGGTCACAATAGTCTCCTATAGTGTTCTGATGAATGGGAAGCCTCATGGATTGATTACGCCATCTAGAGGCTTTATTCAAAAAGATCATTTATCCCCTTTCCTCTTCATTCTCTTTTTGAAGAAGTGCTCACAAATACGTTATGATCTAAGGAATTGCAGTCACATCATCTCTCATCTTCTATTTGCTGAGATAACCTTTTCTTATGTCAAGATCAGACCTTTGAAGTTCAATTTGTGCTAAAAATTCTCCAGGATTATAAAATCTCACGAAATAAGGCCATTTTCACCAAGTCCAACATAACATTTTGTAAGCGGTGTAGATGGTATAAGTAAATATTATATTAAGTAATCACCCATCACGCAATCACCACAACAAAGCTGTTTCCCGACCCAACACTCGCTCTGACCAGACTCGGAATCAGAATCAACCTGCTGCGTCATCACATCCTGCTCATCATCGTCTCAAGTTTGAACCAAGATCAAGAACACAAGTATTATAAAGAACAACTTTTCTTTATTAGCTTTAGAAAAACTCTCTCAATAAACTAAAGCTTACAAAATCTTAATTTTCGGTTGCGTTCCTGTCACAACAAGAGAGCTCCTTATATAAGAGAACCATGAACATATTTCCTATTCCCTTAATGTTTAGATAACTCCTAAAACATTATTTTAATGGAGATATTCATTTTCTTAATGTATCTAGATAACTCCTAGATACATTCCAATCCTTTCTTCTTTAGGAGTTTCTATTCAAGCTTATTCCAACATTCTCCCGCTTGAAGCCCTTTTCATCTAAGTCTTGAACACCCATGAGATCTCTCATCTCTTTAAACCCTATCCTTCCAAGCGCTTTTGTTAGTATATCCGCCTTCTTTAATGTTTCGGGGATATGTTCCATTGTGATTTGTTCCCTTTCAACACATTCTCGTATAAAATGGAAACGGGAGTGGATATGCTTGCTGCGAGCATGAAACACAGGATTCTTGGTGAGTGCTATAGCTGACTTTTTGTCAATTCGGATCATGACTTTGCTGTTTTGTGATCCGATAATCTCATCAAGTAAGTCATGTAGCCAAATCGCTTGCTTAGCTGCTTCAGTTCCTGCCATAAATTCTGCCACACAAGAAGATAACGCAACAATATCTTATTTTTGAGAACACCAAGTGATTGGACTTTCATCAAGGTAGAATATATGTACTGTCGTACTTCTGCCATCATCAGGATCTGTGTTATGGCTACTATCACTGTAGCCAATAATCTTTGGTATCTTTGGGCGATCAATTAGACCGAGAGATGTGGTTCCTCGAAGGTACCTTAGGCAATGTTTCATTGCAGCTCCATGAGATTCTCTAGGGATGTACATGTATCGACTTAAGACTCATGTGCAAAATGAAAGGTCCGGTCGTGTATGAAGGAGATATCTGAGGCAGCAAACATTTTTCCTGAAAGCTGTAGTGTGAGAGCTGAAACTCACACTATCGAAATTTATATTTTGCGGGGATCCGAAAATTCTAACAAACAAGAATTAAAGGGAAAAAAGTTAAAAGATGAGAAAGATGATTTTTTTAATAATTCTCTAAGTACAGAAAATATTCGAGAAAGCTTATTGTCTTATATCTCAGAAGCTCTTGCACTTGAGTTGGGATGCCTTGAAAGTGAATACAGGGGTCTATATTTATACTAGAGAGTCTAGGATCTCAAAGACTGATCTAAGCAATGTAGGACTTTTTAAAATCTCCTTCCCAACCGCCGACTTGACCTAGTGGGCCGCCGCCCGTCTGCTTCCATTACGGCCCGTTTGTCTTGTTTTAGCCCAGCTTGTCTTCTTGGTCTTCTGGTCTGATTTTCCCTGGGTAAAAGCCTTGCTTCCAGTTTATTTTAAGTAAAATCCTTGATGTTTTTCCATGTTCTGAACAACATGAAGTCCGTCTTCAAATGGTGTGATGTTTATTCGGGAATTAACGGTCCGAGGCCCGTTAACTGGAAAGTGGCGTTTAGGATTGGTACGGGAAAGGTAAAAACTGAGACCGACCTATGTCTTGGCTTGGTGGATGCTCTGGGCTCTAGAAGGTATGCAGAGACTAGTCTTGAGAAGGCCTGCTACTCCATTTTGTTGAGGTGTATATGGACATGTAAATTCTCTCTTGATACCATGCTTCCGGCAGAAAGAGAGAAACTCTTTTAACATAAACTCTCCTCCATTATCCGTCCTTAGAGTCTTGATCTTCCGACCTAACTCTCCTTCCACGGTGACCTTGAATTCTTGAAACCTTGAAAATACCTCTGATTTTTCCTTCACGAAGTATATCCAAGTGTACCGTGAGAAGTCATCAACGAACAGAAACATGTAGCGGAACCCGGAATAGGAGGATGTTCTCGTTGGACCCATCAAGTCACTATGGACCCTCTCCAATGGAGAGCTGCATCGTGAAGTATAGTTGTCAAATGGAAGCCTATGTGATTTTCCATATTGACAGCCCTCACAAAGTATTCCTTCATTCTGAATCTTCAACTTTGGGAGCCCATTAACCAGATCTTTATTCACCATGACTTTGAGCTTAGTCATATTAATATGACCAAGTCTAGCATGCCATACAAAGGCATTGTCATTTGTGCTCATCTTCTCTACATAAGTGTTGGAGGAAGATAAGACATAAAGATCTTTAACATGTGCTCCTGTGTGAACTACGTCTGCCTTTAATTCTTTAATATTCTTCAAAAATTTAACGTCTCTTGGACCAAATAGAACATAGTTACCTGAGTCTACCGCATTCACCACTTAGAGAAGATTCTTCCTTACTCCAGGGACATGATATACATTCTTGAGAGTGATTGGGCTTCCATAATCTCCTTCAATGACAACAGTCCCTTCCTTCTCAACCCGGTGGATTGAATTATCCGCGGTAATAATGGCTTCTTTTCCGTCATGACTTTGAAGACTAGAAAATAACTTCTCATCACCGGTAATATGATGGCTACAACCAGAGTCCACGATCCAATCATTTCCCAGATTTTTAGTTTTGGATGTACCTGAAGATGCAGCCTCCACCGTGAAGCATTTTCCCCATTCTTCGTCTTCAGCATGAGCTTTTGATTCCGCCATATTTGTTTCCTTCAGCTTGACGTTGCAGTCCTTTTTAAAATGCCCAAGTTTTCCACACCGGTAGCACTTGAACCACTTCTTATCTCCCGTAGAAGATCCTTCCCGTCCATCATTGTTCTTTGGACCTTCATTCTTGGTTTTGCCTTTGAAGCTATGTTGCCTCCGAGCTACAAAAGCACTCCCCGAGTCATCTTGGATTTTGAATCCAGCCATTTGTGTGGCTAATGATTCTTGTGAAGCTAGCAGGTTCTGAAACTCCTCCAAGGAAGGTTGTGTAGCCCATCCTTGAACGGAAGTCACAAACGGTGTATACTCGGGCCGTAGACCCCGAATAATAGACCGCTTTAACCGGGCTTCCGAAATAGATTCCTCCGGATTAAGAGTATTAATCTCAGAGCAAAGGTTCTTTACATTGATTAAGAATTCTGAGATTGAAGACCCCCTGCTTTGCATTCGCCAGCTCATTCTCTAACAGCTGTAGACGAGCTTCATTCTTCTTGTTGAACAATTGATCCAGTGCCTGCCAAATAGAACTAGCAGATTTGCACCTTGAGACATGCTCAAATACTCCAGAGGATATTGACCTCTTCAACGCAAACTCCGCTTTAGCATTCTTCCGTGTCCATTCCTTTGTCCCTTCCGCGGTTGCAGCATCTCCTCTTGGTGGTGTTGTGCTGCTACCACCGACGACATCCCATAAGTCCTCGCTCACCAAGTATGACTCCATACATGACTTCCATAACCGGTAATTAGATTGGTTTAAGATCTCCATTCCCAATCCAACAACACGACCCAGTGACTCTATACTTAGAATAAATTCAAGCTCTCTTTAAGTCCCGATCTTGAAAATAACCAAATTAGAATGTCTCTGATACCATGTAAAGAAACCAACACCGATAGTGTTTTGCACTAGCCCAAGACCGTAATACCCGAGAAACCCGAGAGAATAACCTTCTAAGTATGAGAATGAATATGGAAGAACACTTAGAGAATACTTGAAAGAATTTTAGAGAGAGTATTTGAACTTATGATGAACACACTTTCTTATTTCAACTTCTTGTACTTGTTACAAATGAGGGGGTGAGGAGGTATTTATAGCCTCCAAAAGATCTTACAACACAAATCTAGATTTTTTTACTCTAACCTCTTTAACCTATATATTTCTTAATTCTCTAGAATTTTATCATACAAATCTAGATTTTTCTATATAAATATCTTACATAACCTCCTTACTTTCTAGATTTTTCTACCATAATATCTAGATTTTTATCATACAAATCTAGATTTTTCTACAAAAATATCTTATCCGCATATCTATTAGATTTTGGGCTTAATTTTCGGTTTAGTCCAATAATAGATAATTTGTTTTTAAACCCATAATTAAGCTTGATCAAAATCAAGTTTAATTTCAATATATACATCGTGCAATGCAAGTTTCGTAGCGGGAGCATACCCTTGTTCTTTCATCTTCTTCCTTAATTCACCCAAGTACTCAACTATTTGGTCATACATTGGATGCGAAGTATCCGCTGCTGTAATCACATGACTCTTACGTATTATCTCGGTCCAGCTCGAACCGGGCCTCATGGTGACTCCAATTTCGCTCATTCTCTTTCTCATTCTTCCTCCCATTTTCCTCCTGCAGAATAGAAGTTAGCCATTGTAACATAAGTAGCTGGATTCTCGGGTTCTATCTTGAACAGTTCTTGAGCCGCTTCCTCGGTTAGATCAACGTTTCCGTGAGTGCTGCACCCACCGAGCACGGAAGCCCATAGAAACCTACTCGGTTTCATTGACATTTCACTAATGATGTCTTTCAATTGTTGGAATCTTCCAGACCGAGCTAATAGATCAACAAGACAGGTGTAATGATCATCTGTATGAGATAACCCATGCTTCTCTGTTATCGAGTGGAAATACTCGAGTCCCTTTTCGACCAACCCGGCATGAGTACAAGCGGAGAGGACGTTTACAAAGGTAATGTGATCAGTTTTTGTGCCAGATTTGAGGAGCAAGTCGAAGTACTTTAAGGCTTTCTCGGGCTCCCCGTTCTGGGCAAACCCTCCGAACAAAGAAGTCCAAGAAAATAAATCAGGTTTAGGACATCAATCGACGATGTGTTTTGTGCTTTCCGTGAGTGCTTTCCACATTTCGTGTACATGTCTACAAGAGAGCTCGATGCAAAAGAGTAATGATCATACCCAACTCTTGTCATGTATCCATGAACTTGTTTCCCTAGCTCCTCTATTGTGAGATCAGTGCAAGCGTTCAAAACTCCAGCGAAAGTGTACTCGTTGGGCCGTTGACAAGAACCTACCAACTCAGAAAACAAAGAAAACCCTTCTTGCCATCTACGGGACATGAAATACCTAACTATCATTGATGTCCACGAGACAACATCTCTGTCAACTATCTTATCAAAAATGTTTCTTGCTTCATCAATACAGCCACATTTTCCATACATATCCATCAACTAACTCCATAGAACCTCATCCGAATCCAAACCAGCACGAACGATATGCCCATGAATTTCTTTGCCACGACGGATACACGGAATCTCAGCAGCAGCAGCTACAGCACTTGAAACTGTAAAAATGTTGGGTTTCGAATTCGGTAACTTCTGCATCAAACTATATACCAACTGCTGTATGGAAAATTACCAAATATTTTTTTGTGTGTTTGAGATGGGAATTAGACAACTAGAAGTTTAAGACAAATTCTTTGATATTAGGAAAGGGATTACAAACACTCTTATAAGTTCTCTTCTCTCTCTTGAACTTCTTCTTTCATGGATACATAGAAATGAACCCAAACACTTCTATTTATACTAGTGATAGCTAAGTGTAGCTTCTTCTAGAATTCTCTCTTATTCTTATCCTAGTTAAGCTTTCTCTAATGTTCTAGGACATTCTCTAATCTTTATCCATTAGCTA
Source organism: Isatis tinctoria (assembly GCA_010577795.1). Lineage (NCBI taxonomy): Eukaryota > Viridiplantae > Streptophyta > Magnoliopsida > Brassicales > Brassicaceae > Isatis > Isatis tinctoria. The sequence continues at coordinate 4,419,461 of CM021246.1, read as the reverse complement.
GATATTTCTTCTTCTCCATAACTCGACTTCTTCTTCGCCATAGTTCTAGAATCTTCTTTATACTTGAACTTTAATTTGGGCTAAACATGATTATGCCCATTATTTGTTTGGGCTAATGGAGGGAATATCCAACAAATCTCCCCCTTCCTGACTTAGCCCGAAGCTGTCAAGATGTCAACGCCTTCACAACAATTTTCAAATTTCTTGTTCGGTAGTCCCTTATTCATGATGTCAGACCAATTTTCGTGTGTATGTACCTTATCGAGATGTAGAAGTTTTTCTTCAAGAACTTCTCGGATCCAATGATGTCGAATATCGATGTGCTTTGAGCGAGAGTGAAAAGTTGGATTCTTCGCTAGGTGAATAGCGCTCTGATTGTCACATAGCATGATATATTTGTCTTGCTTTACTCCCAACTCAAGCAAGAAGTTCTTCATCCATAACATCTCCTTGCAAGCTTCAATTTCTGCAATGTATTATGCTTTAGTGGTAGACAAGGCAACACACTTATGTAACTTTGATTGCCAGGAAACAGCTCCCCCTGCAAAGATAGTCACATACCCCAAAGTTGATTTTCGAGAGTCTTTGTCACCGGCTCAGTCTGCGTCGGTATAGCCCATCAACTCAAGCTTTCCATTTTCAAAGCATATGCACCTTTTGGTGGTGCCTCATAAGTAGCGGAGGATCCATTTTACTGCTTTTCAGTGCTCCTTTCCTGGATTGGCTGGAAAGCGACTCACAACTCCAACTGCATAGGCGATATCTGGCCTTGTACACACCATAGCGTACATTAAACTCCCTACTGCTGATGCATAAGGGATTTTCTTCATTTCCTCCTTTTCTTCCTCACTTGTTGGACTTTTCTCTGAACTTAACTTGAAATGTCCAGCAAGTGGAGTACTCACTGGTTTCGCCTTATGCATGTTGAATCTCTCTAACACTTTTTCGACATATCGTTCTTGAGATAACCATAACAACTTTTTGGATCTATCACGAGTGATCCTCATCCCAAGAATCTGTCTTGCTGGCCCCAAGTCTTTCATAGCAAAACATTTGCTCAAATCTTCCTTTAGAGCGGCTATTTTGATAGGATCATGTCCCACAATCAACATATCATCAACATAAAGTAAAAGTATAAGAAATTCGCTGCCAATATACCTCTTGATGAAGACACAATGGTCATTCATGGTTCGCTTGAAGTTATGAGCCACCATGAAGAAGTCAAACTTCTTGTACCATTGTCTTGGGGCTTGTATTAGACCATAAAGGCTCTTCTTTAGTTTGCACACCATATTTTCTTTTCCTGAGATCTTGAATCCTTCAGGTTGTTCCATATATATCTCCTCTTCAAGATCACCATGAAGAAAGGCCGTCTTGACATCAAGTTGTTCAATTTCCAAGTCTAGAACAGCTGCTAGACCAAGAACAACTCGGATAGAGGACATTTTACTACCGGAGAGAAAATCTCTTCAAAGTTTATGCCTTTCTTCTGGTTGAATCCTTTCACAACCAATCGGGCTTTGTATCTAGGCTTTGTGCTGCAATCTTCAGATTTTATCAGGTATACCCATTTATTCTTCAAGGCTCTTCTTCCCTTCGGTAACTTTACCAATTCATATGTGTTATTCTCATGCAATGATTGTATTTCATCTTCCATGGCCTTTAACCACTCGTCCTTATGAGTTTCAGCTATAGCCTCATTATATGTTAGAGGCTCCCCCTCTTCCGTTAGGGTCACAAATTCATCTGGAGGATATCGTGTGGAAGGTACCTTGCCTCTGGCCGATCATCTTAGCTCAGGCTCTGGAGGAACTTCATGCTCTTCTTCTTGATCCAATCCTTCATCTTCTTCGTTCTCGTCACCATTATGCTCAAAAGTAGTAGTACCTTCTTCAGGGTCGCCACCGTTGGTCTCAGGTGTTTCTGTTGAACCATCATATGATTGGTTAGTATGGGCATTTTTACTAACCCTTATCTTTGGTTTCTCCGATCTTTGGATGTCTTCGATTGTCTGGTCCTCGAAGAACACAACATCTCTGCTTCTGACAACCTTTCTATTTATTGGATCCCAAAGTCGATAGCCAAATTCTTCTCTTGGTGAACCAAGATAGATGCACTTTTTAGTCTTGGAGTCTAGCTTAGCTCGTTCATCTTTTGGAATATGAACAAATGCTCTACACCCGAACACCTTCAAGTGATTATAGGTTCCCGACCAGACTTCCTCTGGAATTTCACCATCCAATGGAACTGAAGGAGTGAGATTGATGATATCAACCGCAGTAACTATAGCTTCTCCCCAGAATGACTTTGGTAATTTGGCATGAGAGAGCATACTTCGAACTCTTTCTCCGATTGTTCTATTCATTGTCTCAGCAATACCATTCAGTTGTGGTGTCTTCAGCGGTGTCTTCTCCATCCTGATTCCGTGAACTCTGCAGAACGCCTCGAATGGACCTCTGTATTCTCCACCATTATCTGATAAAACACATTTGATTTTTTGGCACGTACTTCGTTCTGCTTGAGCTACAAACTCCTTGAAAGCATCAAGAACTTGATCTTTTGATTTCAATAGGTGTACCCATACTTTTCTTGAGTGGTCATCAATAAAGGTGACGAAGTATGATGCACCACCAATGGATTTCTCAGAAATTGAGCTTACATCAGTATGCACAAGGTCAAGGATGTGCTTCCTTCTCATAGGTGAAGAAGATCTCTGGAAAGCGACTTTATGTTGTTTTCCAGCTAAGCAATCATAACATGGTTTGAGGGACATACCTTTCATTTCAGGAAGAAGTTTCTTGCGAGAAAAGATATTTAAACCTTTTCGCTCATATGCCCAAGCCTTCGGTGCCATATTTCCATGTCAGAACTTGCGACATTCACTTCTTATTTGCAAATCTTAGCTTGTGTTATGTATAATAATCCTTCTTTCTTTCCTCGAGCCATGACCAAATTTTCCTTAGTTAGCTTCCACTTGCCTTTGCCAAAGTGATTTTCTAGACCAACATCATCTAATTTTCCAGTTGATATGAGATTGAGCCGCATATCAGGAACATGTCTCACGTCCTTGAGAACTATCTTACATCATGTATTTGACGTAAGGAAGATGTCCCCCTTTCCGACAATCTTTCTTCTTCCTTGATTTCCCATTTGAACATTACCAAAATCACCACTTTGGTAGGTTGTGAAGAAGCTTCCATGAGGGGTGACGCGAAAGGAAGCACCAGAGTCAATAATCCATGAAGTGTCATTATATGCAATGTTTAGGAGATTGCATTCTCCAACAACATATACATCTTTATCCTCCTCTGACACAATGGTGGTGGTCTTATCATCATGCCTCTTTGTAGGGTTGAATCGGTCTGGCTTGATGTTACCCATCTCCTGATCTTTCTTGAAGAACCGACACTCTGGCTTCCTATGACCTGCCTTACCACAATAGTAGCACATAACTCTAGGATGTGACTTTGATCGTCCTCTAGACTGATCTCGACCTCGGCTTTTGCTGTGTCCACGCGTTTCTTCTCTACCCCATCTTTCTGTAATATTTGCCTCCGACAAAGTGCTCGAACCTCGTTCTTTCCTTCTAGTTTCTTCATTTAGAAGACTATCACTGACGGTATCCATGGTAAGCTTTCCTTCTGGTGTTGAGTTGCTGAGAGTGGCAACTAGTGTGTCTCAACTCTCTGGGAGTGAAATAAGGAGTAAAAGGGCTTGCATTTCGTCTTCGACCTTCATGTCGACTTTGTTTAGCTGATTTACGAGTCCCTTGAAGTTTTTCAAGTGCTCCATCAAGCTTTGGCCATCCTTATACTCCAACTTTACCAACCGTCTAATAAGGAGAGCTTTGTTTCGAGGTGTTTTCTTTTGAATCATGGATTCAAGTTTTGTCCATAATTCAAAAGCATTTGTATAAGTAGAGACATGTTCGAAAAGAGATCGATCAATGTACTTACGAATTACGGCAACCGCCTTTCGATTCAAAACCTCCCATGTCTTGTCATCATTTCCTTCCAGCATGTCCTTCGTGATGATGGGTTCATGCAGGTCTTTGCAGTAAAGGTTATCTTCCATCATCGGTTTCCAATATGAGTAGTTGTCTGTAGTAAGCTTGAACATGTCACCTTCAAAGGTAACGGTAGCCTCCATCTTGATACACACGAGATATCGACGTTTCTAGCTAACTTGGCTCTGAAACCAGCTGTAGGGAAAATTACCAAATATTCTTTTGTGTGTTTGAGATGGGAATTAGACAACTAGAAGTTTAACACAAATTCTTTGATATTAGGAAAGTGATTACAAACACTCTTATAAGTTCTCGTCTCTCTCTCGAACTTCTTCTTTCATGGATACATAGAAATGAAACCAAATACTTCTATTTATACTAGTGATAGCTAAGTGTAGCTTCTTCTAGAATTCTCTCTTATTCTTATCCTAGTTAAGCTTTCTCTAATGTTCTAGGACATTCTCTAATTTTTATCCATTAGCTAGATATTTTTTTTTTCTCCATAACTCCACTTCCTCTTCTCCATAATTCTAGAATCTTCTTTATACTTGAACTTTAATTTGGACTAAACATGATTATGCTCATTATTTGTTTGGGCTAATATAGGGAATATCCAACACCAACAACGCCTCTTCAGGCTGATCTTTCTTAGCGTATCCCGTAACCATAGCAGTCCACGAATAGCTATCTCTCTCAGGCATCTCATCAAACAGCTTCTTCGCTTCCTCAAGCAACCCAACCTCTGCATAACCATTTACCATTATATTCCACGAACACACATCTCTTTGCGACATTTCGTCGAACGTACATTCCCAGAAGCCGGTTGCATATAACGACACCAGGTACAAACCCACAGGTCTTAATGTGTCCAGGTACAAACCCACATCATCACCACCGTTCATTTTTTCTCCTCTCTCTCTATCTCTGAAAGATATATTTTCAATATTTGAGGGTATCCAAACTCTTAAAATTCATCATGTCTAGTGGTGGTTCTGAAAATTCATCATGTCTAATGGTGGTTCTTCAAGATTTAGTTGGAGAGAAAATTTCCCACTAATAGCAACATTAGATTTGCGGAAGGCAAAAAAATCCTGATATATACAAAAAAGAAGCCAATCTAGTTATAGAGTCAACTAATACATCTAAACTCTTGCATAAAGTTCAAGTTATCCTAAAAAAACATAAGTAAACAAAACTTTTAGTACGAATCTTTAGTACAACCGGTTTTACGATGGTTTTGTTTTTTTATGAAAACAGAAAAACATTAACCAAAACCTGGATGTAATATCCTTAATTCATACACTGAACCAAACCAAAACCACTGAAAATGCCGAATCAATGTGTTTACATATTGTTGCAGAAACATAAGAATCTAGAAGTTTATATCACATGGATACATGCATGCTTACAAAACCAGAGCAAATGGGAAGGGGACACGTTTCTTCTTTGTATTTCAATTACTTCATCTTTCTGCGAATTTCATAGAAGTAGCTAAACGCCACAACAGCAGCAGCGACCGCGACTCCGGCTGCAGTATGTGCCAACGCGGTGCTGTCTGTTATCGCCGCAGTGACCGAAGACGTAGGTGTGAACCCGAGCTCCGATAGTTTTTTGTGTGACTCTGCATAGTCTCTGAAAAATGCGTCTTCGTCCTGTTGGGACAAACTTATACTTGGTTAAGAAACGAAATAAGAAATCAAGATGACACTTGCAACATAATCTTGGCCAGTCAGCTTGAGATTAATCATTTTAATTAAATACCTTTGCATAAAGCTCAACGTAGTGACGGAACTCTGGGACTTCCAACAAAGTCTTGTCCGTGGAAAGTTTTAGCAAGCCTCGGAATCTTCTTCTTTCAGCAGTTCCTGGAACCAACAGTGTTCATATGGTTTCTTTAAAGCATAACAACTATTTGTTGTCCCCAACAAAATCACAAATATCGGGAGGATCTTACACAAAGTATGAGTTGTCAAACTTAAGAGGATCTTGAGTCCATGGTCCATCGAAACCTGATCTCTCTGGATGAGCCCTTCCCTAAACGTCGGAATTGTTATCAAAACTACTTTATTTGACACATTACGACAACATATGATTTGTGCAAGAACGACTTTACCAGAGTATGTGCCCCTGAGAGTGCCACAATATCTTTATCAGACAGTCCCATTCGGTAGAAGACATCTTTAAGATGTTTGAAACCTACATGCAAATTAGCAGAAAGAACGTCAAATCCTCACTTCTTTGCTACACAAGTACAAATTTGAGGTATTTCATTTTTAATTGAACACTTTGGAGTTTGTGATTAATGGAACATAGAACTTTCATCCTACATATTGTTGCAGAAACATAAGAATCTAGAAGTTTATATCACATGGATACATGCATGCTTACAAAACCAGAGCAAATGGGAAGGGGACACGTTTCTTCTTTGTATTTCATTTACTTCATCTTTCTGCGAATTTCATAGAAGTAGCTAAACGCCACAACAGCAGCAGCGACCGCGACTCCGGCTGCAGTATGTGCCAACGCGGTGCTGTCTGTTATCGCTGCAGTGACCGAAGACGTAGGTGAGAACCCGAGCTCCGATAGTTTTTTGTGTGACTCTGCATAGTCTCTGAAAAATGCGTCTTCGTCCTGTTGGGACAAACTTATACTTGGTTAAGAAACGAAATAAGAAATCAAGATGACACTTGCAACATAATCTTGGCCAGTCAGCTTGAGATTAATCATTTTAATTAAATACCTTTGCATAAAGCTCAACGTAGTGACGGAACTCTGGGACTTCCAACAAAGTCTTGTCCGTGGAAAGTTTTAGCAAGCCCTCGGAATCTTCTTCTTTCAGCAGTTCCCTGGAACCAACAGTGTTCATATGGTTTCTTTAAAGCATAACAACTATTTGTTGTCCCCAACAAAATCACAAATATCGGGAGGATCTTACACAAAGTATGAGTTGTCAAACTTAAGAGGATCTTGAGTCCATGGTCCATCGAAACCTGATCTCTCTGGATGAGCCCTTCCCTAAACGTCGAAATTGTTATTAAAATCCTTTGACAACTACTTTATTTGATAAAAAAAAAAAGGACAAATGTGAATTGTGCAAGAACGACTTTACCAGAGTATGTGCCCCTGAGAGTGCCACAATATCTTTATCAGACAGTCCCATACGGTAGAACACATCTTTAAGATGTTTGAAACCTACATGCAAACCAGCAGAAAGAACTTCAAATCCTCACTTCTTTGCTACATAAGTACAAAGTTCAGGTATTTCATTTTTAATTGAACACTTTGGAGTTTGTAATTAATGGAAAAGAGAACTTCCATCCTACCTTGATTAGCATCAGGAAGTCTTCCTTCATTGGTGCAGGCATTTGAATCCTAAGAGAGAAACGTAAAGCTAATATAGTTATATTGCCTTTGGCGGTAAAGCTGTTATTATCATATTAATGGATGAGAATATTACTTTTCTACCAGGAACAAAACTGATGTCAGGTCCACCAGTAACTTCAACAGCTACCACACCAGCAAGCTGAACTTGACAGAACCAATTTCATCATTTCACAATGCGTTTAAGCCAAATATCTCAATCCTGAAGTACAATTGTCAATTCCTCTGTTTCTATACTCTGAGGACTGTAATCACACAACTGAACTAGATATATCTAAGCAACTAACACTTTTGATGAGTCTGTAAGACCACTAATAAAAATTCAAGTAAATTATACTGTCAACAAAAATGGATCTAATACTGATCTTTCTTCACAGTCTTTACTTTTACGATTATGTAATCATATACGTTCAACCAAAATTCGTTTTAGTTACCTGGTACAGGTCAGCATAACTGATCTTGGGGTGTTTAGTTTTCACGTCCTCTGAAAAATATTAAAGAACCAACAAAACATACAAAATAAGAAGTAAGCTTATTTTGATAATTGTTCACTAGTCACAAGATACACACCACATGACTAAAAGGTATAGATTTCAAAAACTGGTGAACATATAAAAACACACACACACACTAACAAACTAAAACCTGTGATTTTCTCATGCTTAATCTCCAGGTGAAACATAGCCAATCATCTCTCAAAGTATGTGTACAAAACGATTATGTAAAGATTTCAAAAACCATATCATAAACTCAAATCGAAATCCGTAAACGCACCACAGAGATCGAGCGCTATCTTTAGACCACTGTTGGCACCATGACTGTACTCCGCTTCGTTCCTAATCGATCCATTAGGTCCACCGGTCTTCGTCTCGGCGTCATAGGTTCCAGCATCATGCCACCTTTCACAAACCAGACAAGACAAGACAACATGTGAACCAAAGACAGAGCATACATGCAGTGAACAAATACTCCTCAGAAACTTCGTAGAAGTCAAACGTGAGGGCATCGCAAATTCAAACGACGGAAACAGAAACTTACGCCAATCGGAGCATGATCGGAGCGCAACTCTTCTTGGCGATGAGAGCACGGAGTTCACGGCGAGCCTTGTCGATTTCCTTAAGGTACTCCGCGTCGACGATGAGTGCCGCCATTGTTACTCTATTGAGAGCGTAGAGAGAGAGAGAGAGAGAGAGAGAGAGATGACTATATATATCAAGAATATGGTTGAAGGAAGAGGAGAAGAAGTTTTTTTTTGTTTTTTTAGTTTTCTTTGAAGTTTGAGCCAAGGAGATAAACCACCCAATGGGGAATCCGACGATTAAAGAATAGATGGATCGGTGTCAGTGATCTTCTGTTCTCTGCACTATACTAAGCTATAGTGGACGTTAGATTTGAATGTCGTTTTCCTTTCATCTAAACGGCACGCGTGTTTTTATACAAAATAGTTTATTGTTTCTGGCACTAGGCGTTTATATAAGTGAATTAATTCGAAATTCTACCTTAATCCCATCCGAAACACTCGATCTCAATCTATTCTGGATTTAGTAATGGGAGATTTATCTAAATATGATAGATTGAAAATCAAATTGTCCCATTATGCTTTTCCTTTTTTTGGGCAACATTGGATTTTATTGCCCTTATTTTAATTTTCGAAAATATATAAAAATAATTTTTAAATTTTGAAAAAATCTGAAATATATAGAAAAGGAAAGATAAGATTCAATAAATATTTTTTCATATAAATTTTGTAAATAATAGATTTATTAAAAATATTTTCGATTTTAGGTTAGAATATACATTATATGTATTAGTCATAATTCTACTTTGTCTAGAATGTATGTTCTAGTTTTTCTAAAGATTCTAGTATGGCATAGAATGGATCGGTTCTATTCTATCATTTGTTCTACATTCTATCATTCGATAGAATATATATTCTGAAGCTTTGCCTATGTTCTAAGTTGGTTATAATAGATATTCTACACTTTTGTCTATATTCTAACTTCGATAGAATACGTGTCGATCTATTCTAACTTTTGTTCTATCTTCTATTCAGGGTAGAATGTATATTCTAATTTTTTGTCTTCGTTCCACCTTGGTTAGAATAAGTTTCGTTCTATCCTATCCATTACTCTATGTTCTGACCATGAATAAAATTTATATTCTAGCTGTTTCTCTTTGTTCTAACCCTCTATAGGATATATATTCTATTTATTTGTCATTATTCTATCCTGATTAGAATTTATATTCTGCATTATTCAGTTAAGAAAATCTTAAAATCGGATATGGTTACTGAATATTCTACAAAATTTAAACTATATCCTAAAAAAACTAAATTTCCAAACTTTTTTAAAAAAAACTAAAAAAACGAAAAAACTTGAAAATCGAATTTAAAAAAAAAATAAAAAAAACAAAAAAAACTTGGAACCCTCTATAGGATATATATTCTATTTATTTGTCATTGTTCTATCGTGGTTATAATTCATATTCTGCATTATTCAGTTAACAAAATCTTAAAAAAATCGGATATGGTTACTGAATATTATACTAAACCTAAACTATATTCTAAAAAAACTAATTTTCCAAAAAAAAAAAATTTTAAAAACAAATTAAACTTGAAAATCGAAATTTAAAAAAAAATTAAAAAAATATAATCAACATAATAATAATTTTGTTTAATTATTTTTATTAGTTGATTTGATAAAGTAAAAATATAATCAACATAATAATAATTTTGTTTTTTAAATCAATTATTATTTCCTAAATTAAGGGGTAAAATCGGATTAAAATATTTCAAAAAACATAATTGGACAATTTGATATCACAAAAGCATAGGGAACAATTTGATTTTCAATCTAGCACTCTGAGCTAAATTTCCCTTTAGTAATTGAGTGTGGCATAAAGTTAGGTACTTTGGATAACATGTAATACCCGATTTAAACCGAAACCAAAATATATATACGAAAAATGTGAATTTTAGATACTTTTATGCAATTCTACTGATCTCGAGTAGTTTTTATAATAGAGTTTTCTGTTAATTTTGATATCTTTGAGTAGTTTGTGTAATTTTTTCATCGGAGTTTTGGGTAATTCAAACATTTTAGAATATCTTCGTATTTGTATTGCATAGTTTTTTCTAGATAATTCTGGTATTTTGGATATGGGATAAAATCCAACCCGAATCAAATCCGAAAGGATTCAACCCGACCTAAAAATTAAAAATATTCGAATGGAACTCATAAGTCTAGTACTGAAAATCCGTAGACTCAACCTTGTTTCCAATCCATAGAAAATTTCGGATAACATTGGTCACTAACATAGAGATGGGAAGGGGAAGCATTTTCTTCTTTCTGTTCATTTACTTCATTCTTTTGAAGATTTTCATAGAAGTACCTACAAGCCACAATAGCAGCAGCGGCTGCAACACCGAGATTTGCAAGTTTAACTCCAGAGATATGTTATGTTGGAAGTTTTCATTCCAGAGATATGTGCAACATTGTTTTATCTCTTATATGACTAAAAACGTTGGTGTGAACCTGAGCTCCGATAGTTTCTTGTGCGAATCGGAGTTGTCTCTAAATTCTAAAGAATGCATCTACGTTCGATTGGGACAAACACTAGTAATGTAAACATTTGTTAAGAAATACGAGGGTTTACGAGGAAAAACAAATATGCTATTTGCAACATAATATTAAATGGTTTACTGTCCCATACACATATATAATATTTTTTAAAAATAATTCTTTTATTTAGGTGAAAGTCTGATTGATATTAAGATTATTTTTTAAGCTTCATTAGCTTTTTCAAATAAAATCATAAAATTAATCATTGCAATTTGTTTTTTATACATTTATATATATATATATATTAATTTGAAATTATATTAATTTAAAACCTTTCTGTTTTTAATATGTATAATTTATTTTAAGGGTGATATATATGCGTACTTATATATTTCAAACCACATTTTCAAAAATAGAAATTTATTTAAATGAAATTGTCCATGTCACAATTAACTTGCCATATCATAATTTTTAAAAAGCCATGTTATTTAGTTTCTGTGATAATGAATCTGGTGATGACACATTAGAAAATCTGAGAAAATCATTTTCCCATAATTATGATTATAATTTGAATAACTATAGTAGATGGTAATAAAAGTAACATAGATTAAGAAAATAAAAATGAGTTGATTTAATATATTTTGAAAAAATAATGTTTATAGGAAAACATTGAGTATTATTGGAGAAACACTAACAAAAAGTACTGTTTTAAAATACAAAGATTTTAAAGATTTTAGAGTTTTCAACTAATGCTCACAATAAGTTCTACTGTAGTACATATTTTGTATTAATTTTTTTATATAAAACAATAAATACGCATACATAAAGTATTTATCGATCAAATGATAAATATATATATATATATATATAGCTTACATAAGAAACAATTTGCAGTCTCAAACTTTTTAATTACCGGCATATGAAAGCAAATGCGTTGCAGAACCTTTTTACAGGATCATGATAATGTTTAGAAGGGACAATGTATAGGTCTATCTGATTACTCGTTGGATCACAAATAATCTTGCACGGGTTGCCACATATTGCTGGAGTCGCTTTTTTTGATGCTTTCATGCATTGATTTTCGATACAATCTTTTATACACACATCTATGGTGACGGACTCAGACATATGTGCCGACAACATAATTGTAAATAAAGTTACAATTACGATGGCAATACAAATTTTGTTTGATGTTTGAGCTGCCATTATGTAAGTACTTTGAATGTACAAACTTCAATTGAAGTTTGCAAACTAAAACGTTTTTTCTGTAATTGTGGTGTGAAATGAGATGGTTTATATAGTAAATTTGCTTTTACCTAAATTTAGAAATTATTATTTGTTAGGATGTCAATTTGTTTTTTTTCTTAATTAGGTAAATATATCGATTGACTTTTCGAAAATTTAGGTGTATTCTTTTTTCACTATCTAAATAATTTTTTTTTCTATAAATTAAAGTAACTAATTGGTATTATTGGAAATTTTGTTTTCACAATTAGCAATCTCGTGCTGTAACGAATATCTATTTTTGGTCTCATAATATAGACCATATGGTAATGAATTCTTGTCTATTTTAGTAATGTTATTATAACAAGTAGTTATACATCTATATGATAAACCATGTGTATTTTAAATATAAACAAATATTCGATTGCAAAATTATGGTGACAAAGTTTTCCACTTCAAATCATAAAATAATTTATGTAGCGGCTTAGCCATCCATATTAATAGTAAATAAGTAACTGTTTTACATTTAGCATCTATGAAATAAAATCGATAAATTACTAATGAGGTTACATACCATCCATTGTAAAATTAAATAATTAGTGGTGTATTAAACAAAAATATAAAATAATAAAATTATTATACAGTTGTCATACCGCCTATTATAATATGGTATATATTATAGATATATATTTTGCTGTATTTTAAAGTGATCGTACTAATAATTCTCTATATAAATAAAAATATTGAGAATAGAAAGAGAAGGTCAGGAGAGATTTTATTTATCTTTATAACTCTGAAATTTAAAGATGTATTTTACCATGGATCAATATAGTTGTTTATACAGAAATGGATAACAAGAGTCAATGTGTTACATAACGACAGTGGGTTTCACATAATATAATTTTGTTATTTTCACTAGTATTTTTCTAACTTTAGTGAGCTTACCTTTGTTTTAATGAGATTTTACAATGTGATATATACACCTGTGGTGGACCAATTTTTATATATGAAAAAAGAAAAACTTTTTCCAACTGCTTGCCACATGGCTATTGAACAAAATGACATGTGTCTTTTTTTAAGAAAAATTAAAAATAACAACTACTATTATTTAATTATAGGAATTACAAAAACTCTACAACTTATATATTCAATTCATCATTTTCATAACTCCGATCTCTTCCAAACTATAATTCTGAATTCAAAATCTAAATTTAAAGAATATACAAAAAAATTATAAAGCAAAAGACACATAATGATTTAAATAAAGAATAAAAAATAATAGAAATATTTCAGAACATGGAAAAAAGACTAAGATGATTAAAAAAAAAAAACAAAAACACAAAATTATTTAATATATGCAATTTCAAGCCCGTTTAATTTACAACTAACTAATGAATATTAATTTTACTAAAACAATCAACAAATAAAGAATAGATTAGAAATAATCTATAACATATTTTTAAAAATTAATAAAAAGAAAAAAGGATTATAAATTCTTGTTAATTTAAAGAAAAAATAAATATTTTCATGCACTACGTAGATACTTTCCCGCATGTAGCGCGGGCAATCATCAAGTTTTGTCTAATAAAGAGTACTAAAACTGGATGTGATGTTTTCAATATCCAAATGACACCCTAATAGAAATAGAATTAATGAAATATCATACATATTTAATAACAATATCCGCCTTTTATGTTTATTTTGTTTGCTAAATAGGACCCTTTTTAGTTAATTTATTTTTTTGCTTATTCAAAATTTCTAATTAAGATGACTTAAATGAAATATTATTTTTAAATACAAATATTTTAAAGATTTTAGAGATATTAACTAATGCTCACAAATAAGTTCTACCATAATACATATTTTGTATTAATTTTCTTATATAAAACAATAAATACATATTCATAAAATATTTATATATAACTTATGCATTGTAAAAGCAACAATTTGCAGTCCCAAACTTTTTAATTACCGACATATGAAACTAAATGTGTTGCAGAACCTTTTTACAGGATCATGATAACGTTTAGAAGGGACGATGTATATGTCTATCTGATTACTCGTTGGATCACAAATAATCTTGCACGGATTGCCACATATTGTTGGAGTCGCTTTTTTATGCTTTCATGCACTGATTTTCGATACAATCTTTTATACAGACATCAATGGTGATGGAATCAGACATTTGTGCCGACAACATAATTGTAAATAAAGTTACAGTTATTAAGGAAATACAAATTTTGTTTGATGTTTGAGCTGCCATTATGTAAGTACTGTGAATATGCAAACTTCAAACTAAAACGTTTTTTTTTTTAAACTGTGATGTGAAAAAAGAAGATTTATATAGTAAATTTGTTTTTACCAAAACTTAAAAATTATTATTTGTTAGGATGTCAATTTTTTTTTTCTTAATTAGGTAAATATATCGATGAGCGCGAGATTGGGTCGCCTTCCATTGTAAGACGTTCGTAGACGCCATGCTTCACGATTTTGGAGATGAAGTATGACCCTTTCCAATTTGCGTCGAGTTTTCCGGCGTTCCGTTCTTCGGTGTTTTGGAAGACTTTGCGAAGGACGTGGTCTCCTTCTGCGAAATGCCGACCTTTGACCCTCTTGTTTTAGTATTTTGCCGCTGCGTTTTGGTAGTTCTGAATCCGAAGTAGGGCTTCATCGCGTTCCTCTTCAAGGAAATCGAGCCTCTGATGGATCAGTTTGTCGTTCTCGATTTGCCGATCCACCATTATAGTTCGTCGCAAAGTTAAGACGCTTGCTTTGACTGGGGCCATGGCTTCCATTCCGTAGCACAGAGAGAAAGGTGTTCGACCCGTCGATGTCTGGGGTGTAGTTCTATATGACCAGAGCACTTCGTCCAATTCTTCTGCCGCGACTCATTTCTTTTACTCTAGTCACTTCTTCAGTCCGTCCAAAATGGTATTGTTGGTTGCTTCTGCTTGACCGTTTCTTTGCGGATATCATGGTGTCGATTTACTAAGCATGATTGCCCATTGCGCACAGAATCCTTCTACCTTTGCCGATATAAATTGTGATCTGTTATCCGTGACAATTTTGTACTGCAAGCCGTGGCGGCAGATAATAATTTTCCATAGGAATTTCTGCACATTTGAGTCTTTGACGTGGGCATACGCTTCGGCTTCTACAAATTTTGTGAAGTAGTCCATCAAGACGAGGAGGAATCGCTTCTGCCACGAAACTTGCAGCAGCCCAACGATGTCCATCGCCCATCGCATAAAGGGGTAGGGAGGGGTAATGGTGGTTAGGAGATCTGTGGGAGAATGGAACATCGGACCCCGTTGGCATTTCTCGCACCTGGTTGAGTAGTTTGTGCAGTCCGTTTCCATCGTGGGCCAGTAGTAACCGAGTTTTTATTTATTTTGAGGGATCGTCCACCGGCATGGTTTCCTCCGGCTCCTTCGTGAGTCTCAACCATGGATCGTTCGGTTTCTTCTCCTTGTATGTATGACAGTAGAACATACGAACTCCATCTGAATAGGTTGCCATCGAGTTGAATGTATTTGGCCAATCTTGCTTTCAGTCTTCGTGCTTCCCATCTATCCGCGTGGAGTTCACCATCCTCGACGTATGAAAGTATTTCCACCCTCCAATCCTTTGCTAGCAACGCTTCGCTGTTTGCCTCTTTGCTGACTCCTTGTTTGGCCTCATCATCTTCATCGACTTCTACTTCTTGCTCGTTGATAATATTAACTCCACGTGCTAGTTCAATGCTCAGGAAATCGGTGCTCTCGACAGGGATGATCCTTCGAAGTCGGTGCTCTCCTCGTGGGATCTTTGTTAAGTTAAAACTCGCGAAGCTGTTTGCTAAGCCTTGGACGACCTTCAGGTAGGCGTCCATTCACTCGTTTTTTGCCTCACAGTCTCCGCTGTATTAAGATGGGACCAGCTGTGAGGCCCAAAAGCATCGATGTGCTTGGCACCAATTGCTTGAGCGAGGCGGAGACCGGCAACGAGGGCTTCGTTATTTGACGTTGGGAAATCTAGTCAGAAAGATTGCTTTAGGATTTCCTTGGTTGGTGATTCTAGCCGAATTCAGATTCCTGACCCACGTCGTGACGAAGACCCGTCTGCAGGCAACGTCAATCAATCTTCTACTGGTAATTCGGTAGCGAGGTTTAGCGTTAATTCGATCAAAAAATCTACTAAGACCTGAGATTTCACGCCGGTTTGACTGCGATACTCGATATCATATTCTCTTAGCTCGATTGCTCACTTAACGAGTCGTCCGGACTGGCTGGGGCTATGCAATATTGTTCTCAGCGCCTGGTTCGTGAGTACTATTATCGAATGGGACTGGAAATAGGGACGAAGTTTCCTAGCAGAGACGATGGTTGGGTATCTAGATTCCGCATCGTCCAGAGTTTTGCTGACGTAGAAGATGGGTTATTGCTACTCCCTGTCTTTGCGTACCAGGACCCCACTGACTGCTGATTTTGTCACTGCGATGTATGGGTACAAAGGCTCTCCTTCTTTGGGTTTGGAAATCACCGGCGAGGTCGTCAGATATTCTTTCAATTTGGTGAAGGCTTGCTCACATTCGTTAGTCTATTCGAAACGCTTGTTTCCCTTCAGCAGTTGGTAGAAAGGGAAGCGCTTATCGGTCAATCTGGATATGAAACGATTCAGGGCCGCTATACGACTGGTTAACCTCTGGACTTCTCGGGGTTCTCGGGGATGACAACTCAAGGATCGCTTCTATCTTTCTTCGGTTGCCTCAATCCCTCTTCTCGTGACGATGTACCCCAAGAATTCTCCCGATGTAACTCCAAATGTGCATTTGGTCGGGTTCAACTTCATCTCATATTGATTTAAGGTTTGGAAGCACTCTTGCAAGTGAGTCACGTGATCTCGGGCAGCCAAGTATTTGACGTGCATGTCGTCGATATAGACCTCCATTGCTCGACGTAGCTGTTCCGCGAACATGTGGGTTACGAGATGTTGGTAAGTCGCACCGGCGTTCTTGAGACCGAAAGGCATAACTTTGTAGCAATATGTCCCATGGTCAGTGATGAATGCCGTCTTTTCGTGATCAACTCGGTGCATTGCGATCAGTGAAATTCACTCACCGCTTTGGCTAAATAACTTTTTCACTTCGTCACTCACCGCTTTGGCTAAATAACTTTTTCACTTCGTCCTTCTTTTTTGCTTCATGGGTTTGTACGTATGATCCACATTGAGCTCGCGACAAGTTATTACTGGGTCGATTCCGACCATGTCGTCTGTTTACTAGGCGAACATCGAGGTTACATCGGATCGTAGAATCGAGCTTAACCCCGATTGCCACCTGCTTCTCGGCGTGCTCTGGACCGATGCAGACCAACTCATTTTGTTCCCGCCAGGGGTTGTCTTGTGGCGGTAATCCTTCTGAATGGTTTATTTTAACAATGAGGCAGGTCGGTGGGCCTCCTCGTAACTTCCGCTCGGTTAGAAAACAATTTCTCTACATATTTTATCCCCTCAGATTGTACAAAGACCAGCAGGCACTTGGAACTTGACAAACTGATGATACGTTGAGGCGTCCCAACTATTGCATTGTAAATTGTCGGCTTAACCATTACGAGGAATTTTACCACCATAGTCACTCCTCCAATGTAAACGGGGAGTCTGATAGTACCAATTGTCATCGTCGTGTCTCCACTGAAGCCAGTAAGTGGTTTGGCTCAAGGTTTGAGTGCATAATCCCTTAATTCCATTTTTTGAAAGGTTTCTTTGAAAATAAGATCCACTGATCATTCAGTGTCTACCAGTATTTTGGTGACCTCACAATCAGCGATCATTAGTTCGATGACCAGCCGATCATTGTGAGGATGATCGAATCTGAAGGTGTCTTTCTCGGTGAAGCTGATCAATGATCATCTTGGAATCTGATCTATAGTGACAGTCTGCGTCTGGTCGGCATAAAACTTTTTGCGTTGCTTTGTGCTTTGGCGGCCGTATTCCTTGATATATCTCACCGAAGTCGTTGCACGCCATTAGACCTCCCATTATCTTATTTATTCGTCGTCAAGGTGGTGGAGGTAGTGTTGTTTCTGCTCCGACGTGTTCTTCTCTATTTCTTTTTAATGTTTCGACTGCGCCGTGGCCTGGATCTGATCATTCGCGCCTTTGGGACGTCCCCAAGTATTACCTTTTCCACCTTGCTTCAGCGATCCTCGACTCGGGGTGTCGGTCTCCCCTTTCTTGAACTTGGCAAAGAGGAAGTCCTTCAAGGTTCTACAATCGTTGGTTGCGTGTCCATTATGTCGATGGTAGTCGCAGTATGCTTTTGGGTCTTCATTATGCTGATATACGTTCCATGGTCGACTTTGAGCTGGTTGGTTGGACTCACCGACCTGATAAAAGGTTCCTGGTTTTCTGTCGCGATTGTCCTTCTTATAATCGTTGTTGAAATGCTTTCGTGGCTCCTGATATTCAACAACTGGTTTCTCCCCAGCCATCGATGTCAAGGCGGCACACGAGGATGGCCTTTTCCTCTTCCATTTTGACGAAAAGAGTCGTGATATGCAAGGCATCCTCTAGCGTTTTGGAGGCATCCTCTAGGGTTTCGGCCCTGAGAGGTGACTCATGCCACGAGGCGTTCTAGAGGGCTACGATTGTGATCTCGTCTACTACCGAGATCTTCTCATCCTGAACTTATCGATCATCCACTACAAAAAAAAGTCTTCATTGATAGCAGTAAACGATAGTATTTTTTACCAAACTACTATCGTTGATGACTCTAAATTTTCCAAACTATATTATAGCGTTATATAAATGCTATGATATTATTTTCACTAAGCGGTAATGAAAATTGGATTTTGGAGCCACATTTTCACTAAGAGGGGGGAAAATTGAGTGTTTTGGAGTCAATACTTAGAAAAAAATTAGACTATATTTTTTCTCCTCTCTTTCTCTTTGACAAACATATTATTGTAGCAAATAGAAAGAAAAAAAAAAGCACGATTCATCGTCACTCGCTTTCTCTCTTCCTCCTCTCTTCCTTCCTCGCTTCTCTTTCGATCCTCCACCGTCTTCCTCGTTCTCCCGTTCTTATTCCTGCCAGTCCTCGATTTCCTTCTCTCTTCTCTGGCTTTCTCACCCAAACCCTAAAAATCGATTTCAGAGTTGATTGCGAGGGGAGGTCGAAGGATCAGAGATCGGAGCTGTCAGATGTTTTGCTGACGGTGTCGGCTTCTTTTAAAGGAGAGCGGCGGTGGGGGAGGGAAAAGCACGTTCAGGAGGAGGCCGGTGAAGCTCTTATCCAGTTTCATTCAATCGATCTCTAGGTTTTCTTTCTTCTCTCCTTTTCTTCTTCATTTTCGATTTCAATTGCTGGTGTTGGAAAGCGATAGCGATTCTCTCGTTTTTTCTTCTTCTCTTTGTTGAGATTTCAATTGCGAGATATGGGCTCTAGGATTGGGGGATCGAGATAAGGGCTATATAGGTAGCTGGGAAACCCCAAAAGATCCTAAGAAGCAGTTGAGTCCATCCTTTGGTTCTAATTTCTTCGTTGTTACAGGGCAATACTACAGCGACGGATACACAAACAGAAGCAGATGGCAACAACGATGAGGTCAGCTTGTTTTGCAGTGTGTTTTATGTTGATTTTTCTTTATCTTTGGTCTTAATTACTTTTTCTTTCAATGTATGTTTGTTAAATCAAACAGAAGTGGAGCAAGAAAAAGCAAAAGTAGAAGGTGAACAATAAGATCCAATGCTGGTTTCACTAGGCCTGTATATACCGATTGTGACTTCTTTTTGTCTGCAAAAAAAACAGAAAGAGTTAGCTAACTCCTTTTTGTTGTTATAATAGTTGAAGAGGTTACTTATCATTTCTCTGATCTTTTTCATCGTGCTTGAACAGAAAAGGAGTTAGCTAGAGTTGACTATAGCTACAGATGCTAAAAGGTAGAATCATTCTACTAGAATGGGTTAGTAAAATGGAGTCAAAATCAAGCTTGAGCAAGGAGTGAATGTCTTCGGTACAGTAAGGTTTTCATGACCCTCTTTGTCTTAAACGTTATGTCTTACTATGAACTTTGTGTTTATATTTCTGGAATTCTGATTCTTGTCTTATTTTCTGGAATTCTGATTCTTATGAAAAGAAGATATAAATCAAGTACCTCTCATAAACTTTGGCTGCTACATAAAACATGCTGGCTCAAGGGAAAATGGATTTACCTCCTAGCTTATGTTTTGCAGCAGCCAGAGGAGATGATTAATTTCATCAGTTACTCAAGCGAGGCTCAAACTCTAGTGAAACCGATAAGTAATCTCTAAACTCCTATTCGAAAATGGCGCAACACTAAGCTTCAACACAGTTGAGCATTTCTATAGCCTAACTGTTGAACAAAACACCTTAAATGTACTCAAATATGGAGGTGTATTGAACTATGAATTTTAAGATATTTTGAGATTGTTTTAAAATCTCCTGTTATTCAACTAGAAATTTTAAAATGTATTCTCAAATCTGGTGTTATTGAACCTGAGATTTACGTAAAGTCATTCAGGATCATTTAAAATTCTATGTTATTCAAACAAGAATTTGTTAAAATCATATCAAAATCACTGTTATTGAAAATGTTTTAAGTATTGGGATTTTAATATCTCCAGGAGATTTTGGAGGATTTCAGAAAACTTTCTTAGTTTAAAATCTAAAGACCCAAATTTTATAGTTTTAGGTGGGATTGTAAGGGGTTTTAATACAAAATCATAACAACTTCTTTAAATTCACCCAAAACCATCAAAATAAACTAAAATCTTATTAAAACTCAAATCACCTTAAATACCCAGTTCAATACACCCTCTATATCTTTATGGGTTTCGCCTCTATCAGATTTGTTTGATTCTTTGTTTTTTTTTATGCAGAGAAAGAGAACTTGTGAGCTTGTGTCTCTATGGACTTCCAAATGAGACATGGGAGGGTAACCTCCTCATTAGCCTCTATAAGCATTGCATAGTAAATGCTCAAATTAGCTTTCATGCTCTTATCACCATAATTAGCTTGTGATGATATGCAGGGGATAGCCAGCCAATGAAGTGGGCTATGAGGGTGAGAGTGGCTTTGTATCTTGCACAACCACTCGAGTATTGCAGAATCAATGGTCGCGCTTTGTACCACAATCTTAATGCATACAAGATCTTGTTTGACCAGGTCCTTCTCGAGTTTACTTATCTCTGATATCCTTTTCTTATTGTGATTAGATTCATGTTCTCTCTTATGGAGAATTGTTGGGTTCTGATTCCTTTACTGTAAATTGCAGGATGGTAACCCAAGATTATCTTGCTTCGGTCTAATGAAGAATTGCAGAGATGGGAAGAGTTACAGTACCAATTTGGCTTTCACACCTCCTGGGTACTTAAAAACAGGTCTGTTTCTGATAATGGAATGTAATGTTTATTGTTTTGACAAAGTTATTAAATTGATCTGACAAGTTGATACGTGTGTTTATTAAACTCTTACAGGGAGGGTAATTTCGGAGATGGAGAGTGTGGTCTACAGCTTTGGAACTCTGCTGTTAGATCTTCTCAGTGGCCAGCAAATACCACCAAGCCATGTAAGTGCTCATTCATTCACAAGCACCAAAACATGGCTCAAATTCTCTTGGAAAGAAACTCTTGATCTATTATTAGCTTAAGAATCGATATGCTACACCATTGTTCTGCAGGCGCTTGATGTGATTTGTGGGAAGAACTTCCTGATGTTAATGGACTCGTGTCTTGATGTTACACGCAGGTAAGGAAAGAAAAAAATTTGTGAAGCAAAGGAATGGTCGGACTTGAGATGGCTGTTGACATAGGCGAATTGTTGAGCTGTACAAGGAAAGTTCGGAGGAATGGTCCGACTTGATATGTGAAGCAGATATCAATATGGAGATAGAGTTTATTAGATTTTCGTTAGCTTAAGACTTCTTTGTTGTTTGTTATTAACATCTGGGTTATTAATAAAATAATTTATTTTGAATATTTTTAGTATATAAATCCAATTGATAATAAATAAATAATAATATTAATGTAATATGACTCGGTTTGGCTACAAAATATTTGAATTTGGCTCAAATATTATAGCAATATCCAATAGCTATTGTAGAATGACCTATTAATAGCACGAAATTAATGCCATAATAAAGTAAATCATATCATTTAGATAAATGCTATCGTATCTAAACCTATCATAGCGTCCCGAAAAAATGCTATCGTTAGGGGGGACTTATTATAACTGCGGTATACACAACATTTACGTTAACGCTATGAAACCCCTATGATAACTGTTTTTGAATGCTATAAATGTGCATATTTCTTGTAGTGTTCGATCTGAGTGATTCTTTTGGTCCCTGGAGGAGTGAATATATATCGGCTTCTTATGCTTCTTTTTCGATATACATTGAATAGTACTTTAAGAACGTTATGATAGTTGTCGATTGAGTCGGCTTCGTGCTTTGAAAACCAGCTGAGGGCGGCGCCTTACAGGTTTCCGACGAACATCTAGCAATAGCCTGCGTCTCGTTCCTCTAGGGAGAAATGTACCCTTCCCATGGCGATGCTAAAGGAGGTCATGTATTGGCACCTTCCCTACGTAGGTTGAGAACTTGATCTTGCCCAGGTGTTTGATCGCTACATTCGTAATCTTGCTTGTGAAAGGGGTGTTCTGTGCTTTTTTGAGGAGTCGATCAATTGCTGGCGCCGAACTGGTTGCTTTATCCACTCGAGAAGACATGTCCCTGACTAAGTTTTGTAGGTCTTCGATCGCCAGGTCCCTTTCGGCCTAGTTTGTCTGGAACATGGGGGACCGTGTGATATGAGGCATTTTTACCTCATTCTAACCTTTGTTTTCTAGTATCTATCGTGTCGTTTTAGTCTTTATCGAGTCGTTTTAGTCTTTATCGAGTCGTTTCAGGTCACTTGGGGGCTTTGGACGAGAAAATGAGTCAAGTTGGAGCAAAAGAGCCAAGTTTAGATGCCGATCACCTGCTCCCGATTTCCGAGCATGTGCTCCTGGATTTTTCCTCTTCCGAGCACTCGCCACGTGGCAAGACAGGCGTTTGGGCGCCGACTTTTCCCTAGCCGACCTTCCATATTTTGGCCACGAATTTGAGGAGCCACCCTCCTTATTTTAGAGACCTCTAATTTTCCTATTTTTCAGAGAATTTCTACCGAGTTTTTTTAGTGCTTTGTATTATTTTTAGGAGAAGAATCTCTGCAAAATCTCAAGAAGAATTCTAAACCCTCTTTACCTATTTTCTATTTCATTCATGGATTTCTCTTCATCAATTGCTATGTTTTTTTTCTCCATGTTTGAGTAGTCATCTTGTTAGATTTAGGGTTTCAAAGGGATTCATGAATCAATGAACTGAACACAAATAGGGCTGCATCAATTAGTTGTCTTCATCTATTGTTGATCTTAATGCTGAAATTTGATTAGATAACTATTTTCTGAGTTTAGGTTGTTTAATGCACTAAAAGTGATTGTTTAAACTTCTGAAAGAACCCTTGTTCGAAACGGCGCCCGGCTAGGCAATTCGGCGGCCGATAATTTGCTGTGCAGTGCATGAACGTGCCGAGATGGAGCTAATCGGTGATTGTATGCGGTCACCGCAGTTTAACCGCCGAGAACGTCTAATAAGGAAAAGACGGCGAGTTTTAACAAAACTCGTTACCCAAAAAGACGGCGCGTAACAATTAATTGTCTTCTTCCTATTTCACTCTCTCGACAGCAGATTTGGAAATTTTGTGTAACACATGAATCCTAATTGCAATCTTAAACCTCATCTCCAGAAATCAAGACCAACATCACAATGATTCGTGCTCACCCAACATCTGTATTCTTTGACTGTAGACCAAATCACAGATCTACTGCTCTTTTACAGATTACTGCCTTGAATTGTGAGGTTACAAAGGGTGATATCACTTCATTTAACTTGTTGGATTCAAGAGATGAGTTTGGTAATAAAGATGTAATTATTGTTGCAGGTGACCTCACGATTTTTGTAAATGGTCATGTGGGAATGTTTGAAATCAAAGCGATTTTGAAATTTTTGAGAAGAGTACTCAGATGTTCGGGTTGATTTGAATTCATGTTTTCAAAAAGACAAACTGGGTTTAGAAACTCTGGACTTGGTGAGGCTGTATGAACAACAATGGCTGCTCTGTTAATTTCCATTAAAATTTAGGATAATATTCCAAAAAAAAATTAATAATCAATTTTATTAAGTAACCAGAAGACATGGGCCTCGTAAGAGAAGATTCCAATCATAATCCAACAACTCAAAATCAATAAAATTCAATTACAAGCCTAAAACTTTTAATTTTGTTAAAAATTTATTAGAAACTTTTTAATTTTGTTGTATTTTATATAAAAATGTTTTAAAATTTCTAAATTTTTTTAACAAAATTCCTCCCCGAGTACTCTCCGATTTGTTTTCCGATTTTCTGTTAACTCGCTAGGCCCATGTTAACCGTACGCATAGAGCCTAGCAAAATTTCGAACATTGGAAAGAACATAGATGAGCGATTTGTCCTAGACGTGCGAATGTTGATGTGTAGGCAATTTGTTAACATATCAAACCTGCTCATAATGCCTATCTGCGATTTTGGAACCAAATGAAAATTTAGGATTTTAGGTTGCTAGATAAAGTTGTTGATGTCACGACAGTGGAACAGTGTTAATTTTATGTTTGAGTTCGAGATATGTTCTTAATTATGCCCTGAATAGTTGATCGATTCATGATCTCTGAATTTTCTGTGAATCACCCTTGATATAACGTCTTTCTTTATTGATTTTATTCATCGTTTATTCTCGGTTACTTGTTACAAAAGCAATATTGATTTGTCTTAGCTCTAAATCTAGCTTATAAAACCATTGTGTGATACTTGGTCTTCGTGGGATTCGACTGCTAAATAATACTTCGTTTGTTGTGCACTTGCAGTAAGAAAATAGGGTTAAGACTCTGTTCATCACGTGCTCGCGCTACTGCCGCTAATAATGGGGTCGGCCGTAAGCGGCACCTCTGCATATGAAAATAGGTTTCTTTGAAGTCTGGGGCTTACACCGAATTGATGATGTCTTGCTTGTGGTGCTGACGTCTCCTGTCATCTTTCTGTAGGAGGTGGTGTCTTTCTCTCCCGCGCATCAGTCCTCCCGACGTCTCTTGATAAAGCTTCCAAGCCGGCCTGACTGCTTCTTGTCAATTCTTCTATACGGTTGACCAGCATTCGGTAGAGGTCCTATATACTGCCTGGTTCAGTGGGAGATGTCAACGGTCGGAAGCTTCCCATGGCGGGATTCGTTGGCGGAATGTCAGGGGTTCTGTTGGCGTCATTTTTCTGCGCTTGTTCTTCCATAAGGGGAACTTGCTCCATTTGCCTTTGTCTTTCCCCGAGACACGCTATGTTGATTATCTCGGGCGAGATCGGTCCTTCTTATCCTTCCTTGATGCCGATTCTTTCTTCTCCCTTGGGCCTTGGCCCGTTAATCGATATGTTCTCTATTTGGGCCGAGGATGATTCTGGTGGGTAGGACCGGGGGTCGATCAGACCCACCCCCAACAATTCTCTCTTTAGATCTTAATTATTTTTTTAATCTTTTCTCCAAGCTCAGGAGCTGAAACGAATGGAGGACAATGGTGTCTCTGAATGGTGAGCCATAAATACAAATAGAAAATCAATAATTAGATTATTATTTCAGAGTTGGCAAAATGGAAGCCAAACTTTCTTTAAACCAAGCAATCTTTCATGTCTCGAGATGATCAAAGCATATACAGAAAATATGAGTCCACCTTCAGTTTGCAACATTCATGTATGTATTTCAAATCAAAATCAAAAAGCTTTGACCAAATTTGATACAAATATATATATATATATATATATATTTGCATTAATACAATCAGCTCCTTAGGGTTTTTTTTTTTTTTTAGCGCTCGGATTAGGTTGAGTGAATCTGAAAAGATCCTAAGACCATCATTATATGAAATTCTTGACAAGTATCTTAACCAATTAAATGATTAAAATTAAATAAAAATAAGGTAAAACAGAAGAGTTGTTTCTTTGTTAAGGAGTAAGAAGCGTGTCTTCAATTACTCCAACGTGTTTTTCTCCCTCCCTCCACCACTCATCTTTCTCTCTCCTAAAATAATAAATTAAATAATAAATAAGAACTTTTAGTAGTTCTTTCCTATAATGATGTTCAAAGAGCACTTTCATCCAGGATATCGAAACCAGATACTCTCTCGAATATAATATTAGAAAATAGAAAAAGTTGGAGAGAGAACAGATATAGATTCTGGTTTAAGAACTTTGAAGAACTCCTAAGATACCCAAAAACCAGATGACATCTTTTTATTAGTTCAATTATTAAAACAAAAATAATAAATAACTACATTATTAAAATATTAACTTTTTTCTTTGAGAAACTGTAAGAGACTTCAACGGATGAAACTGCTCTAATAAAGAGTATTAAAACTGCATGTCATGTGTACTTTATCCAAATAGCGCCCTGGTAGATATATGATTAATGAAATATCATACTCCGTATGTTTTTTAAATATAAATTTTCAAACATTTTATTTTTGTTCCTAAAAGATAAATTTTCTACAATTTTTATATATTTTCAATAAGAAATTGTAAACTTCAAGAATATTTACTGTATTAATTAAAATACAATTGGTTAACAGTTATGGAAAATTGTTTATACTACAAAAAAAGATGCATTAATTGTTAAATATTAAAATTTTCTTAATCTATGTGAAAACTCTAGAAAATTTATCAATAAGAAACAGAGGGAGTATATTTTTCCGTAACTAATATCTGCTCTTTATTTTTTTATTTTTTTTTGCTGCTAAATAAGACTTTTTGTTAGTTTAACTTTTTTAAAAAAATTGATTATTCAAAATTTCTAATTAACATGATTGTGACGTGTGATAATAAAACAATTCAAATTTTGACATATAAAAAAATATAATATGTATAGTAGATTTAATGATACTTAAAAAACGAAAAAACAATATTTTAAAAGATTGATAATTTAAAAACCGAAAACATTCTGTTCAAAATATATAAAAATATAATTATAAAAATTATAAATTATAGAAGTACATAAATTATAATAACTATACAAATATAAATATATATATATAGATATCACCACAATATATTTTAAAAATAAAAAGAAAGTTATTCATTAAAACCTGAATAAATTTACAGTTTACTATATTGAAAAGTATTTTTCACATGTATTAATGGATCTAAGTATAATTTTAAACAACTAATCATTCATAAAATTTTAACTTTTGATCAATGTTGTTTTGGTTTCGTATTTGTAAAGACACACTTACACTTAGTCTTGACAAAAAGTAAAGATATACAAAAATTTGCTACTTTTTCTGGTCCTAATTTGATGTGAGAAATTTGCTATGTTTCAAATTTTTAATAATAATAATAATATATATGATTTAAGCTTATGATATGTATCCAACTTAAGTTATTACCTTTTTTAATAAATATTCCAAAAATAAAAATAATTATCATTGAAATTATATCAGCTTAAAATTTTGTTATTTTCAATAAATTATTTCATAATTTCTCACTCAAAATAAATGTGGCTATAAGTCTATAACACATAAAAATCTTGAAAAAATTACTCAAATTTATTTAAGGCTGTGTCATATTTATCGATAAGCCAATAAGTCATATCATCATTTTAAAAGAATGAACGTGTAATGATGACAGGGATTTTTTTTTTGAAAAAAATCACTAGAGGATGTGAAATTCAAATTATACTACCCATCAAAAAAACTTAATTAAGTCGTATGATACGTTTTAATTAATAAATGGGATCTCAGTAAATTCAAAAAAAATTGGAAAAACAATCGATGCATAATTTTTGTATCTACTAAACATAAAAGTATAAAATCCACCAAAAATAAAAACATAAAAGTATAAAAGCCGTTCAACGAAGCAAATAAAGGAAATATATCCTCAGTTCTTCTTGTCACGACCACACTTGACTTGCACCGCAAGCTTCTTCGCAACTGTGGGGCATGAATCCTTTTTGTCTTGCAGGAACGTGCTCTTCTTCACCGGAATTTCACACTCCGATTTACCCAAACAATACTGCAACAACAACAAAACCAGTTTTCATTACCTCTATGGAAAGTAGAATTAGTTATAAAAAAAATAGTAACAACAAACGAAGCTGTTACCTTCTCGATGACATGCTTAAAGTCAGGAGCATTACAAGATCCAAGGGTGAAATTTCCACAGGTTCCATTTGGGTTTCCAAAGCTAGCGAATTCCACAGCTGAGATCTTCTTAGTACCGGAACATTTTAGACTAGCGGTGAGATTAACGTCATCAGTGATGGCCTGGACTTTGTCGTTTTTCTTGGTCCAGTGTTGGACACTAGGAGTGTAGTTTTCTCCGATGTAAGAACACACAGTGTCTCTATTGATGATGACAAAGTCAATAAGCTCCGGCTTCACATTTGGTTCTTCCTCAAATATAACCAGAAGATTGTCCTTGGGCTTCAAGAATGACCTAGGAATGTGATACTCGATTTGCGTAGGCTTTCCTAAAGGCGATAAAAACGACATCCAATATCGACCAACACCTTCTCCATTCACATAAATCAAACCTTTCCCCATTCCATTCATCCTAATTGCTGTTGCGCTTTGGCTCTCTGGCGCATCAAAGTGTGTCTGCATACATCTCAAACGTTGTTAATTAGATACATATCTTGTTCTACAAGTTTTCTCTAGTATATGCTAAATTATGATCATATATCCCTTCTATTTTATTTTGGAAGGTTTAGTATTCCCACCTGGTACCATGTTAGTCCTGGTGCTTTTCCTGAGAATTTCTCCCATTCAACCTTCTTCAATCCTTTCTCGGCATGGATACCGAGCTTTTCTCCTTCCATACCCACCTGAAGATTTGGAAAAACCAGATCAAAAAATCACCATGATAATCGAGAAATGATAAGATTCATGTCAAACCTTGTTTCCCCATTTGCTTTTCTCAGTGAGATCAAGTGTTCCAGAGCTTAGGCCTAAGATGGAAACACTACGTGGACCTGTGTATCTATGCTCCATATAAGATCCACTGTCCTGTTAATACACAACATTCATATTATATCTCAACATCATGACTTTTTTTTTCATTTTTTTCTTCTCTAGTAAGGCTTCTTAAAACGTTTATGTTTCTTACTGGAAACCCTGTTAAAACCCCTAGCATGGTGAGGTGGTTCTCTTCTTTTAGAGAAACTTGCTTCTGGAAAACGAAACTCTTCTCGTCATGGCTACCATGGCCGTTTCCTGAACAAACTCACGGTTTAGAGTAACTTCTTGTTCTCATAACTTGAAAATGTTTTAGCCCATCCATCTCGACGGTTCTCAATCTTACCAAGGTATTCTCCATTGAGCCATACATGCAACGCGTGGCCAAGACTTGCAATCCTCAAAGTAGTCTTACCTCCTTTCTTCTTATGGTCATCGTCATCAATCTTGAAGCTATATAGTAAATTAAGCAGATAAAGTTTCTTAATGTTTCTTCTTAAATTTTCATACACAAGAGAATAAGTCCAGTTCTACCCTTACTTTGTTGTGTACCATCCGTAATCACTATCGTCTTTTGTCAGTCCATAGAGCTCAACGGGGACGTAAGATTCACCTTTAAGCTCTTTAGGAACTGTCTCCGTGAACACTTTGAAATCAAACTTCTTATTAGCCTTTTTCGACTCCATATAGTTCCTTGCAGTGTGGTGAGAGATAATCTGAACCATATAGCAAAATGTAATTCAGGATTATTTGTTCTTCTCTGATGAATAACATGGTTACTTTGCAACAAGATTTTCGACTTATCATCACCTCCCCAGTGTTATAAACAACAGTTTTGCAGTCAGGGAGAACACTGATGGAGCGAGGCGGTATAACATATTCATTTCCCTTGAATTTGATTTTTTCTGCAGATTCTGTGTTATTGTTAGCTAGAAACGCCGCACAAACTTTCGTTCCAGGCTGCTCATAGTATCGAATCTACAATTACAACAATACATCAAAATCAAGAAACTTATCATTTTCTATGTATTCTGTAAGAAAGATTTATGTAGATGCAATAACCTCTGTGTCTTTTCCAGGCTTCTCAGTTCGAGATTCGCCCCAGAGAAGTGCCTTCTTGCACAAGTTAAGAGCGTTGTGAAGATGTTTCAGATGACCGTACTTAGGCTCCTTCTCCAATCCTATGTATAACAAACAGGCAAATGAGAAGCATGAATATTATAATCCGCAGTTCAATTTTATATTTTTTTTTTACCGTATTCATCAAGAGGTGCATCATCATAGTAACGAGTGGTTACATAGTGTGCAGATGTTCTCCCAAAGTTAGTTCCTCCATGATACTACAAGAAAAGAAACATTTGATATCATTCTTGAACCATATATATCCGTTTTTATTCGGCTTTCTTGATCATTTACCATATAGTAGTTAACATGGCTTCCATTCTTGGAAAAGAACCGGGCAACAGAAAACGCAATATCTTCAACAGATCTTTGCACTGGAGGATCGCCAAAAACGCGGAATCTATAATCAAATTTACAAGAACCTCTTAAATATGACTTCATAGTCTTTTGTTTATAGAAAATATGTAATCAAGGAGTTCAATTGAAGAACTCACTGAGTAGTCCAATTCTCTGTCCATAGAGATGGCTTGTGCTTTTTGTTGGGACCAGGGAATGTATCACCACAATGTCTTCCATTACAAGCGTTGATCTATTAGAAGATTAAAGTTTTTGATTTAACATTTTATGGTTAACTTGTTATAATCATCAATGAATGTGTTAGAAAAATGACTTACCATAGGATCAGGAGCATCATTTTGCTTACACATAACCCATGGGATCCCCAAATCCATTGAATGTACCAATTTAGCTGCCCACTTAATGTAGTCTAACCCATCTTCTTTATATGCTCGTTGAACCGCACTATACTCATTCTCTATCTGCACAAATCATTCAAAAATAAACATATTTACTAATTCATATTTACCTAAAAAATGTGTTTTTTTTTTCCTGTGCTCGATGTTACCTGTCCTAATATAATGGGGCCTCCTTGTGAGGCAAAAAGCTTCTCCTCCTTCATCTTATCAAGTACCGTCTTAACATACCTCTCTGTATGTTCCTATAGTTTTGTCAAAAAAATCTAAATATTTTGATTGTTCCATCATCACACACATATCATACATGCACATATATATATAAATAAATAAATAAAACCTTGAATGGTTCATTGTTGGTTCTGAAGAAGATCCCGGGAACTTCTCTGAGCCAGTAAGGAAGCCCTCTGATGTTTTATCATAACCATAACATGTCAGATAAGAACTAAAAAAAAAACTAAAACTATTATGAATATGAAGAGAATCAAAGAATGTAGCACATATAACTTACCCATGAGTCCATTCAGCTTGAATAAAAGGTCCAAGCCTCAAGGTTACATACAGACCATTCTTCTCAATCAATTTAATAAACTTCACCAAATCGGCTCTACCAGAAAAATTGAACTGTCCCAACAAAATAAGGAAAAAAAAAAAAGATCCTCAAAACAATGATGGAACTTTTCTTATTATTAGTTTTTTCTAATTAATTCTTACCTTCCCCTGTTCAGGCTCGTGAACATTCCAAAAAACATATGTTTGAATTGTGTTCAGACCGCCTTCTTTCGCTTTCTTGATAATATTAGGCCACATCTATAAAAAAAAAAATTGTCGATAATTTAGTAAAATGAACAAAATCAAAAGATTAAACAAATAATTTATGAATGATTTACATCAGGAGTGCTACGAGGGTAATGAATGGAGCCAGAGTAAAGCAATTCTCTTTTTCCATTGATGATCAAAGACGTTCCATCATAAGTTACTTCTTTCTTGGCGTTCTTCGAGGTTGTCTTCTCCTCATCCTTACTTGAGAGTGCTCCAGAAAAGGAGAGGAGAACCACGAGAATGGCTAGTAAAAGCCACTGATGATTAGAAGAATGTATCATCATTTGACTATCTTCTTCTTCTTCTTATTTTTTTTTCCTTTTTTCTTTTAGAATATTAAACCCGAAGGGATCTCTTCCTTGTCGGAGGAATAAAAACAAAGAAAGCTAAAAAAAATAGATTCTGAAAAAAGACAGTGAAATAAGAGAATGTTTCGCAGAGAACATAAGGTTTGAGAGAAATTCCCGCGTCTCAATTTGAGAATCCACCGTTTGTTGTAAATAACACTTTGAATAACTCTCCTTTTTATTTCCTTGTTTTCTCCTTTCATTTGTTTTCTTTGTTTCGTTGAATTTTCTAATTTTAAGGATTTTGTTTGAAGAACCTAATTTGGCGGGTATACACACAATGACTTCTTTCAATCGAGGCCCTCACCAGTCACCATCAACCAAAAAAGAAAAGAGAACTGACCCTATTCTATGTTCAGAAAATGAGTAAAAAATGTGAGCCAATCCGCATTGATTTTTCCATGAGTCAAGGGCTATTATATACAGGATCTTCTTAAAATATACCAAACTTATAGAAATGTGCATTCACTCAGAGATGAGAGATCTTATTAGGAAAACTAATATTAATAAGTTGGTTTAGTTAACCTGAGTTTATATCTTATTATATAATAAGATTATTAGAATAACTCTACCTTTGAAAATTACTAAATTATTTTTGGTACCTAAATGTCATTTTATATACCAAAAACGTAATTATGAAAATTGTCATTACCTTTTAGTAAAAAACAAAAAATTTACCACCGTAAACAAACTGTGTGAAAACTGTCTAAATAAACTTGCCATACATGAAATGACATATTTATTTAGATGGCAGACTTTTTAGCGAATGATATATTTTTAACAGTCTTATTTAAATACATCAGTTTTCTTGCATTACTTGATGCTATATTAATTATCGAGCAGTAGTTTTTTGAATTACTTGATGACAATTTTATTGACCAACGGCAATTTAATATGTGAATGACAGTTTTGTTTTCCAAATGACAGTTTTATTGTTTTGAATGACAATGTTTTTTTCATCTAATATGTATATATGTTGACTCAGTTGCAATAGATTTTCTCAAGTGCAACAAAGTTTTAACATTTTTCAAAAAATTACGTTATAGCAAGTTTATTTGACACGACAAGATTTTCTAACGACCCAACAAAGTTTATAAGATTCTCAATAAGTTTATCAAATTATTTATTTACTAGATTGACAAATACGATAAGGCAGATTTATTTTATGTTGTAGCAGAATTACTTTTGTAATAATGGTGTTGGTTATGAACACATTTTGATGTTTTTTATGTTTTGATAGATGGATCACGAGAAAAATTATTATGAAAAAGACAATATAATTAATCGGAAAAACACATGTAGGGTCTATGTTTAGGCTTTCAATATTTTCGTAAATGATAATTCCCAAAATATTTAAATATTCATTGAATTATACAAATAAACTTTTAAAAATTAATATATCACAATAGTACATGTGTTTTTGTAGTTTCTAGTAAGTTTCTTTAGATATCTGATATGACATATTGTACCCTTTCTCTCATTTTCTTTATTTTTTTATTTTTAATAGATGAGAAACCTATTAAGAAAGATGCTCTCATTTAGTAACTTATTCTTACAAATAATTACGAGAGAGTCTTTGAAAATTTTCAAATAAATCTTACAAAAAAGAAAAAAAACCCTAAATAAAAGATAAGAACAATAGAATCTCTTCATTCGGTAAGATATCCTTAACGGGTGGCAATTACTGTATATGTTTCATTTTATTTGTCTTATGTTAATTTTGAATTTTTTTCTTCTAAAAATGGCTTTAAAGATAATATTTAAGAAAGAGGATCAAATTAATTTTATCCAATATAATATTTTTATTTTTGTTACTTTTAAGAAAGAATATATATGTTGAAATTATATTATAAAAGTAAAAACAAAAATATTTTATTGGATAAAATTAATTTGATCCTCTTTCTTAAAATTTTATATTTAAAGCCATTTTTAGAATAAAAGAATTCAAAATACACATAAGACAAATAAAATTAAACAAATACTGTAATTGCCACCTGTTAAAGATATCTAAATGAATGAGGAAATTCTAATCTTATCTTTTAAGGTTTTTTTTTTCTTTTTTGTAAGATTTATTTGAAAATTTCCAAAGACTTTCATAATTTTTTTTGTAAGAATAACTTACTAAAAGAGACCATTTTCTGAATAAATTTCTAATCTGTTAAAAAAATAAAAATAAATAAAGCAAATGAAAGAAAGGGTATAGTATGTCATATCAGATATCTAAAGAAACTCACTAGAAACTACAAATACACATATCCTATTATGATAGATTAGTTTTAAAATATTTAGTTGCATAATTAAATGAATATTTAAATATTTCGAGAATTATCATTTATAAAAATATTGAAAACATAAACATAAACTATACATGTGTTTCAATATAAATACTTCGGGTCTCCAACCATATTTTCTTTTCATAATAAATCACTTTCGTAATCTAGCTACCAAAGCAGGAAAAAATGCCAAAACGTGTTAACAACCAACACCATTACAATATTATATTACTATAGATTAAAAGAAAATATTACCAATACTCCAACTCTCCCATTAAGTACCTGGACAACATATTTATGCAAGACGGATTTGTGTATGCTACCACTACCGCAAATGACATCTAGTACTTATAAAACAGAAACTCTCATGTTCATTTGCTCGACACGTGTCCCTGTAATTATTATTTTCTATTTTGGTTAAAAAAATTATTCTCATCTTGAAAAAAAACAAAAAGTAATACCAAAAAAAAAAAATTTCAATTCCACGATCACTCTCTCAACCTTCAAGATTCACAACTTCCTCCTCCACTTCATCTCTATTCAACTGCAGTCATCGTCATATAAACACAAATCGTAACTGAACATGTTTCGGTTGAGATATTACGCCAAAGTTGAGTTCCTCACTTCCTTCTCTCTGATTTTTCTATTTTTAAATTAGAGATTTTGGTGATTAGGGATTTCTGTGATTAACGATTTGATTCTCATATTAGCATTATTCCATCTTAGATCTTATCATTTTCTTCTCAAATTCATTACAGATACTGTAATGGCCGATTTTTGGAATGCAAGAGCAAGAAAGCTAATCTATGGCCGATTTCAGACCAGGGCTCATCACCCTCGATGGTCGCAACGATGACTGGAAGGACATTGACGGCTCCGAGTTCCCGCTCCGACCTGCACTTGATCCGGACGCCGACCACGAGTACGCCGCCGGCCAGATGACGGTCAAGGTAATGTGTTGATTCCAATCGGGTATGCATCATATATTGGTTGCGAAACTCATGTAGTTCGTATATTTTTGAGATTCACGCTGAATATTCTGTTCTGCCAAGATCTATTTGGTGAGTTTGACCAGAGTATTAGTGATGCAGACCTCATTGCGAAGTTTTGATTTCGATTGATAAATCTAGATTGCTTAGTGGTCCTAATGTTCAATGGGTGGATCTTTCTTTGTAGGCACTGCATGATGGTCGAGATATGTACTTCATGCTGGAAATTGATGGAAACTACGCTTACGAGAAAGGGTATGTTTTCTTTTCTAATTTGGCTATACTTATCGGCCCATGCTTTTAAAAGTGAATAAAATCTCTCTGTTTTGAATTTGTGAATGAGTGTTGTTCCACCACCTCCACTTTGGTTCGTTTTTATTCATACTAAAAATGGTTGCATTTAAATGTTATCAAGGAATGTAAACCTCATTCCTTTTTTCTGTAGATCTAGATTTCACGGTGAAAGGTTTTAACAAAACTTCTCCGTTGAGGGACACGTGAAACCCAAAGATTCTCCGCAATCAGAGACAGAGACACAAGACTCCTCTTCTCTCACCCAAATTTACGATCCACGTCATCACACCGGAGTTACTGGTTCTCGAACAGAATTTTAATTCAGGTATATGCTTCTTTTACCTTGGAGTTACTGGTTTCTTCTCATCTTTCTCTCCTAACTTTCATTTCTTATTTGTTTGTAATATGTGTTCTAATTCAGGTATATGCTTATCTTTAATCAGGTTCTCAAGACTTTGTTTATAGAAACGAAGCAGGATTTTAAGGAATTTCAGGTTCATTTGCAGAAAGATCTGATGGAACTAGGTTAGTTTGTGTTCTGAAATCTCCAATTTTATCTCCTCTGGAGAATACATATTTCATTTTCTGGTTCCAAATTTAATTTTCTGGGATATGCTTCTTATGCACAGGGAATCAGATGCAAGATATGTTAATCGGACTTCTCATTGACGAAAAGGTGTTCACTCAATATTACTCTTAAAAACTCTTTCATCGTTTGAATATGGTCACTTTATATCGCTTATCTATTATCTTCTACCTCGGCTTATCATTCTTAGGAAGGTACATGATTTAATAAGAATCTGCAAATCATATATGCATCTCGATTTTAGTATGGATCGTAGATATAATTAGACTACTTTGTGAAGTTAACCTTTCATCTAAATCTGCAAATCGAGTACGGACAACTTGGAACCGGTGATACCCAGCCAACCCCTCATTCCAGTCCAAGCCCTCGATGATCTCACTTTGGTTCGTTTTTATTCCTTTTTCTTGATTTCTTTACTACTCACGGAACCTTAAAAAGTTATTCTGTACTCTTGTTGGGGAAAACACGAAACACGCGAATGCGCAGCGGAATAAAGTTCCCCGCACTTGTGTGAGCCTGTGAGGAAAAGACTTGAACTTGAACTATGACACAGAAATTATCTAAGCAGAAAACGAAATGACACACAATCTTTTTACGTCGAAAACCTCCTCGATGTGAGAAGGAAAAACCACGGGACCGTAGTCCACTCAAAATCCACTATATCAAATGTTTGAGTGTTACAACCACGTCCTCCCTGTTCCTACAGAACAGACCCAAAGACTAAGACTCAAAGAGAGCAATCTCCAACAACAAGAGAGCTCAACAAGAGAGCAATACAAGCTTACAAAACTAGCAGATACAAACGACCTCAGCTCACTAGGATTCCGGCAACCAGAGAACAATCCCACCGTACAAATCCAAGATGAACAAGTCAACAACACCTCTGCCAAATTTCAGCTCAATCAGAGAAGAACTCACCGTTGGATTTCTCAAACCCTCAAGACTGCCACTGCTGAAGAACTGTAGCGACGAGCTTCACTAAAACCCCGATTCACGATAAACCAACCGTTGAAACGACAATCCCACCGTTGAATCTCAAACCCACTGAGTCACGAAGCTTCCCACAAAATATCAGCCAGATCGGACTACTTTCGAGCCCTCGAACACAGACCTGAAGAAACCAGACGAAAATCCCCTTCTTCTCTCCTTCTTGCCTCTCTCTTCTTTCTCTCTCTTCTTTTTGTGTGTAATATGTCTATCTGTCTCAGTGTCATAAAACTTAGGTCACACAGCTTATAGGTCTTAGGAAATAACCTTATAAGCCCTTATAAAAACCTTCAACACCAGACTTCAGAATTTTCAAAGCAGACTTGAGAATTTTCAAAGCAGACTTGAGAATTTACACAGCAGACTTGAGATTTGGTTTTCTCTCAACCAAACCTATGGTTTCCTCACACTAGGAGGAACACCAACAAACTCCCCCTCCGACTAGTTGGAGGAAACAGCCATTCCGGCTATCTCACGGCAAACCTCAAGCTTTTCCCTCGGCAATGACTTTGTCATCATATCAGCTCCATTATCATTCGTATGAACTTTTTCAAGTCCCACTTCTTTAGAAGCAATCACATCACGTATCCAATGATACCTCCTATCAATGTGCTTCGAACGCGAATGAAATGTCGAGTTCTTTCCGAGACATATTGCGCTTTGACTGTCACAAAGCAACACATACTTATCCTGCTTGAAACCGATATCCTCACAGAAGTTCTTTGTCCACAACAACTCCTTAAGAGCTTCAGTTGCAGCTATGAATCAGCTTCAGTGGTAGAAAGTGCAACACACTTTTGCAACCTTGACTGCCATGAAACAGCTCCGCCCGCAAACGTTATAAAAGAACCCGAAGTAGATTTCCTGGAGTCAACATCTCCAGACATGTCAGCATCAGTATAGCTAACAATCAATGGCTCATTACCTCCAAAGGTAAGCTTCAAACCAGAAGTCCCTCGAAGATATCTTAAAATCCACTTCACAGCATTCCAATGTTCTCTTCCAGGATTGGAATTGAAACGGCTTACTACACCAACAGCGAAAGCTAAATCCGGTCTTGTACAGACCATGGCATACATCAACTACCCACTGCAGAAGCATATGGAACTCTTGCCATATCTTCCTTCTCTGCATATGTCTTTGGACTCTGTTTACTGCTCAATCTAATGTGTGAAGCAAGAGGAGTGCTCACCACTTTAGATTTGTCCATGTGAAACCTTTTAAGTACTTTCTCAATGTACTTCTCCTGAGACAAGTGAATCAATCTCTCAGCTCTGTCTCTCTCAATTCTTATACCAAGAATCTGTTTCACTGGACCCAAATCTTTCATCGCAAAGGACTTGCTGAGCTGCTTCTTCTTCAGCTCACCAATTCTGCTCATGTCCCTGCCCACAATCAACATGTCATCAACATATAGCAACAAGATGATAAAATCATCATCACCAAACACCTGAATAAATACACAATGGTCATCAGTAGTCTCCTTATAACCATGCTCCTCCATAACAGACTTAAACTTCATGTACCACTGCCTAGGTGCTTGCTTCAATCCATAAAGGCTCTTCTTCAGGCGACAAACTAGATCCTCTTCACCCTTTTTCACAAAGCCTTCCGGTTGTACCATGTAAATCTCTTCCTCCAAATCTCCATGAAGGAAAGCAGTTTTTACATCCATTTGCTCAACCTCTAGATCAAGACTTGCTGCCAGTCCAAGTACAATCCGAATGGACTGCATCTTCACAACAGGAGAAAAGATTTCATCATAATCAATCCCCTTCTTTTGGCTGTATCCTTTCACAACCAATCTAGCCTTGTATCGAGTTTGCAAACTGGTATCTTCATGCTTAATTCTGAACACCCACTTATTAAGCAATGCCTTCTTGCCCTTAGGCAACTTCACCAACTCAAATGTATGATTCTCTTCAAAAGAATCCATCTCATCACCAGCAGCACCAAGCCACTTATCTTTGTGTTCACCTTCCATAGCTTCTTCAAAGCTTTCAGGTTCTCCCCCATCAGTAAGTAACACATACTCACTAGGATCATACCTTGTCGACGGTTTAAGAGCTCTCTCGGATCTTCTAACAATAGGAGGGTTCTCAGTAGTTGGTGTCTCACCATGATCGTCACCATGATCACCAATACCATCTTCATGTGCGGGAGCATCTGCACTGGGTGTATCATCTTGAACCTCATCCTCGACCTGACCGTGGACAGATGTAGAAGGACTAGCCTCTAAATCGATCAAACTCTCATTACTCTGAGTTGGTTTTCCGGACTTGTCAATGTCCTTAATTGTTTGATCTTCCATGAACACAACATCTCTGCTCCTTACGAGCTTCTTCTCAACGGGATCATAAAATCTGTATCCAAACTCATCCTGACCATAACCAATGAACACACACTGTCGCGACTTCATCTCAAGCTTCGATCTCTCATCCTTAGGTATATGAACAAATGCCTTACACCCAAAGACCCTCAAATGACCATAAGAAACATCCTTACCGGTCCAAACTCTCTCTGGAATATCACCCTCCAATGGAGCACTTGGTGACAAATTCAGCACATGAACAACTGTACTCAAAGCCTCACCCCAGAAAGTCATCGATAAGCCTGATTGTGAAATCAAACATCTCATCCTCTCGACAATAATCCTGTTCATCCTCTCAGCCAACCCATTCAACTGTGGAGTCTTAGGCGGCGTGAACTGATGCCTAATACCATGCTCTTTGCAATAAGCATCAAATAGTCCAAAATACTCACCACCATTATCACTGCGGATACATTTCAACTTCTTTCCCGTTTGTCTCTCAACCAATGCCACAAAATGCTTGAGATATCCCAGAACCTGATCTTTAGTCTTCATAGTGAAAAACCATGACTTCCTAGAATGGTCATCAATGAATGTGACAAAATATAATGCACCACCAAGAGATTTTGTCTTCATTGGACCACACACATCTGAATGCACCAAATCAAGTACCTCAGATTTTCTAGAAGGTGCAGAAGACTTGAAAGAAACTCTATGTTGTTTTCCATGCAAACAATGTGCACACTTAGGCAAGTGCAAACCAGAGATTCCTGGAATGACCTCCTTCTTTGACAACATAGACATACCCTTCTCACTCATGTGACCGAGTCTCTTATGCCATAGCTCCATGGCATCAATTCTCCACTGCATTAACAGCATCTTTGGAGACCTTAGCCTGCATCAAATAGAAAGATGAAAGCTTCTCACCTCGAGCCACAACCAGAGAACCACGTGAAAGCTTCCATTTACCACCACCGTGTAAACTGTAGAAACCCTCATCATCAAGTCTTCCTGTAGATATCAAGTTCATCCTCAAGTCTGGAACATGCTTAACATCCTTAAGTATCAACCTAGTCCCAAGACTAGTCTCCAAACAAATATCACCAATGCCAACAACCTGAGCCAAACCATCATTACCCATCTTCACAGAACCATACTTACCTAGAGTGTAGGTAGAGAACAAATCTCGTTGTGATGTAGCATGAGTAGTAGCTCCATTGTCAATCACCCAACTGGTGTCTTGGCATACATTAATGGCATCATTCTCAAGAAGAATGAGAAACTCATCTTGGGTGACTGTCACCCGATCAACTTCTTCTTGCTTTCCTTGCTGCTTGTCTTTCTTCAACTTCCAGCAATCTTTCTTCATGTGCCCTTTCTTATGACAGAAATAACACTCCATATTAGCAAATTTATTAGACTTGCTCCTGCTCCTGCTCTTGTCCTTCTTGGACTCTCTATGTGAACTTCTCCCCCTTGACTCAGTAACCAGAACATCTGAACGCGAGGAACTAGCATTTGACTGCCTTCTTGTCTCCTCATTCAACACACTGTTCTTCACTGAATCCATCGAAATGACACCTTCCGACGCGGAGTTACAAAGAGACATTATGAATACCTCCCAAGAATCTGGTAATGTACCAAGAAGCCACAAACCGTGAATCTCATCATCAAACCTGATGCCCATATCAGACAACTTGTTGAGCAATCCCTGAAACGCATTCAAGTGATCTGTCATCGGAGTTCCATCCTGATACCTCAACTCAATCAACTTCTTGATCATAAGCATCTTGTTATTCCGGTCTTCCGAGCATACAACTGCTCCAGCTTCAACCACAAAGAGCGAACATTAACCTCATTTTCAATATGATGCAACACATTATCATCTATCCACTGCCTTATCAAACCACACACTCGGCGATGCAGCAACTTCCATTCATCCTCAGTCTTATTATCAGGTTTCTCTTCCTGAAATACTGGTAGATGAAATTCTTTCACAAAGAGCAGATCCTCCATCTTGCCCTTCCATAGATGATAATTGTTGTTACCATTCAAGCTTATCATTCTGCCCATATTCTCCATCTTTTCCATCGCTCACACAAGCAAACCAATAACTCAAAGTTATCCAAATCTAAAGCTCACAAAACCTTAAGCTCTGATACCACTCTGTTGGGGAAAACACGAAACACGCGAATGCGCAGCGGAATAAAGTTCCCCGCACTTGTGTGAGCCTGTGAGGAAAAGACTTGAACTTGAACTATGACACAGAAATGATCTAAGCAGAAAACGAAATGACACACAATCTTTTTACGTGGAAAACCTCCTCGATGTGAGAAGGAAAAACCACGGGACCGTAGTCCACTCAAAATCCACTATATCAAATGTTTGAGTGTTACAACCACGTCCTCCCTGTTCCTACAGAACAGACCCAGAGACTAAGACTCAAAGAGAGCAATCTCCAACAACAAGAGAGCTCAACAAGAGAGCAATACAAGCTTACAAAACTAGCAGATACAAACGACCTCAGCTCACTAGGATTCCGGCAACCAGAGAACAATCCCACCGTACAATTTGAGAGAGAGAGAGAGAGAGAGAGAGAGAGAGAGAGAGAGAGAGAGAAGAGAGAGAGAGAGAGAGAGAGAGAGAGGGGGGGTGCAGAAGACTTGAAAGAAACTCTGTGTTGTTTTCCATGCAAACAATGTGCACACTTAGGCAAGTGCAAACCAGAGATTCCTGGAATGACCTCCTTCTTTGACAACACAGACATACCCTTCTCACTCATGTGACCGAGTCTCTTATGCCATAGCTCCATGGCATCAACATTCTCCACTGCATTAACAGCATCTTTGGAGACCTTAGCCTGCATCAAATAGAAAGATGAAAGCTTCTCACCTCGAGCCACAACCAGAGAACCACGTGAAAGCTTCCATTTACCACCACCGTGTAAACTGTAGAAACCCTCATCATCAAGTCTTCCTGTAGATATCAAGTTCATCCTCAAGTCTGGAACATGCTTAATAACATTTCGATGGATTTGTATGATCAATAACCTTTTACAAATAGGCTTCTTGCGGCGGAACACACTCAGTTGCTTTGATAAGAGATGGCAGGATCTTCTCGGTTAGTCCCTTGAAAACCAAGAAACCCGCTTTCAGATTTACTCCCAAAAAGGTCATTCTTCTGATTATGATTCGCTTTGTGATAAACTTGGTAGAGGAGATCATGGAAGACTTGGTTATGGAAGAAAAGTTACAACGGGACAGCCATTGGAGTTTCCTATAAAGATTCCTCCACCTGAAGGAAGCATTAATAACGCCGACGAAGAAGACAAAGGAAAATGGTTAGCTAAATCGATAGCTTGCGGTGGCCGCCACACTCTTGCCATTGTAGAATGGAAGTCCGATGATATTTGAACCTTAACCTCTCCGGTCACAGGACAACTTAAGAAGAGAAAAAAGTAATATGAGAGCATGAATCTATATAAACAAAGGGAAGAATATATGTTTGCAAAAGGAGAGCATATTACGTTTTCCCTATAAATATTTACAATCTAACATTATTTAAAAGAATAATGTTTACATCTCCTCCTTTGCTTCCCTCTCGGCCTGAATGTTTCCGAGGATGGCTCTGTATTGTCCATTCTCAATGGACACAGAGATAAATAACAGAGAGGTACTTGAAAGCGTAAATGAGCAGAGATGGTTTTAGGATGTTGGGTTTTTTTGCGTGGAAAGGGAAGTGAAGAGAACTAAATAATAATATGGAAACTGAAAAAAAAGAGCTATCTTTTGTTGTATTTAATAATATCAAACACACGTCATACAAATCCATTGAAATGTTATCAATAATCATTTTTTGTTAAATCTATTGCTGCTTTTTCATTCCAAATATCAACAAATATAATTTGATAGAAAAGTTTATGATTTATATTCAAATCATAATAAATTAGTAATATCTTTCTAAAATAATAAATTCACAATCAATGTCATTTATAAGAATTGAGAATAAGAAACAAAATTGGCATTTTCCATTAATACTTTTTCATAGGTACATTTACAATATACATACATGTGTATAAATATAAATCTAAAGAAATAAATACAGTGTAAAATATATAAACTATTGGGCCATTTCATATAAAAAAATTGTATGCTTATCAATAAATAAGTAAAGACAATATGTTGTCAAAAAAAAAAAAGTAAAGACAATATAAAAATATAAAAATCTGAGAAATTGGAAAAAAAAAAATATATATATATATATATTAGTTGACACAACCCACGCATACCGTGGGAAAATAGACATAATTTATTTTACTTAAAACTTTTTTTAAAATTTAAACAACAACAAACATTTTATCAGTTTCGAGGACTTAGGAACGGTTAATAGAATTGTGTATGTAACTTTTCGAGATGCATATTATGCTCTTTATCTTTAAACTATATTTTACTTTTGTAAGTGCATACCAATTGTAATAAGAAAATTTATATATGTATTAACAATTGTTTTAATTTACATCTCTTTATCCAATTATAATATAAAATATTTAAATTTTAAATAGCCGATATACATATATGGTATAATTATATTTTTTACTAACAAATTTAAAATTTGAAAACTTTATCCAATTATATTTACAATATTTTGGTTAGAATAGCCGATGCCCATGCATGGCTATTTAAAATTTAATTGGATGGAGGAATATGTTAGGGACATATCGTCAGTATTTCTAACATTTATATGTTTTATTATTATAGGAGGAATATCGTCATGCCGTGCACTGTCAATGGATCTTTGGCAAAAGAGTTTTATGATCGAGTCAAGAGCATCGAAAGTGAGCCTATACTGTGCGCTCTGAGGTTTTGGAGTGTTGCTGATGGCAGAGGTATTCGTTTCGTATGTGCATCT
Source organism: Isatis tinctoria (assembly GCA_010577795.1). Lineage (NCBI taxonomy): Eukaryota > Viridiplantae > Streptophyta > Magnoliopsida > Brassicales > Brassicaceae > Isatis > Isatis tinctoria. The sequence continues at coordinate 4,374,839 of CM021246.1, read as the reverse complement.
GAATTGTTGTGTTATCTCGATTTAGCTGTCATGTGATTCATGTTTGTTCTCTCGATAGGTGTGGATAAGAACTCTGTTGTGTTCAAGTCTGTGACCATTTCGGATTTCGTTTTTAATCCACACGATGAGGATGCTCGCGAGTTTCTCCACAGGTAATCTGTTTCCTTAGTTATATGTGCTTGCTTATTGTTTGTTTTTAAACATGCGAGTCTGCTTTATTGGTGGCCTTTCTTTTCAGGTATCTTGGAAACTGAGGTTTTGCGGGAATTGCATGGTGTGGCCGTCGACCGATCTTTGTCGTGCTCTTATATCCTCTGTTTTTGTGATATATGTTAAACTATGTCCCCCTGTTCTGTGTACTCTTTTAAATTTCTTCTTTTGTTAAACGTTGCACTCATGTTCGTACTATGTTTTGTGTTTATTTAAAAGTTTTTTAAATTGGCATGCTTTACCTAAGTATATTTATAATTTTCCGTTACAACAGCCGATAATACTAGTACTTATATAATGCATTGAGTATGACTTGAGAAGCTTGAAGATTACACGCTGACTGTTCGGTCACCGAGCATTTATACGTATCATTATATATAGGTATATAAGAATTTTTATTTATTTTAAAAATTACAGAACACAAATTAATTTAAAAGTTTTAAAAAAATTTCTACCTACAATTAAGGAAAATGAATTTTACAAAAAAAAAATTCAGTTCCTAAAATTTAGGAAGCACAATAAAAAACCATTATATTTTGTGAAAATATATGAATATGACAAAAATCTACCGTAAAAAAACCAGCTGTAACGTATATAAATGAGAAAAATTCAATTTAGTAATATAAATCTGTCATAACATGTGTATTAAAACCAGTCACAATTACACTAAAAATCAACTAACAAAACTAAATGTGCTAAAACATAAAACAAACCTGTGGTAACGTATTTATCAATCTAGTAATTACATAATTTGATAGATTTATTGAAAATATTGAAAATTTTGTTATGTCGTTAGAAAATCCTGCCGTATCAAATAAACATGTAATTACGTAAATTTTTGAAAAACGTTAAAACTCTGTTGCACTTGATAAAATATGTTTCAACATAGTCAAAATACTTATTAGATTAAGAAAACACTTTCGTTCAAAAAAAAAAACTGCGATTCACATATTAATACTCTCGTTAGTCAATAGAACGGTCATCAAGTAATTAAAAAGCTACCGCTCGACAATTAATTTTTCATTAAGTAATACGAAAAAACTGTTAGACTATGTAGAATGCATATGTTGAAAAATGAATTCAATAGTTGAATAACTACATTGGAGGGGTTGTAAGAAGAAAAAAAATCAAGGTGGATTCAACCGTGTTGAATTTATTCAAAATGTTAGAATAAAGAAATTGTAGACCCACCAACACCATGTGCAGTATTCTTATTGGTTGCTTTTTACATCTCAATTTTTTTAGATCAATTATTTTATTGTAAAATATTTATTTTATAATAATTTTTATAAGAAAGTTATTCATTTCTTATACTCTATAGATAGAGACTTGTTTTATTTGATTTGAATACAAAATAAAAGAAGTCATAATTTGAAAATATTGAAATTTATTAAACAAATCCATTGAATTTGTACTTTGAGGTGGGTGTTGAATTATGATAAGGAAGAAAGAGAAGATGATGTGAAGTGTTAAAAAGTGAAAATGAATGTGTTGAATATATTTAGTATTGTACATAGTCTTCAAGAAAAACGGTCATTCACTAAAAGTTATGCCATCTAAATAAACTTGTTAGAGCATCATTACAGGAGAAACGCTACTTCTCAGTTTTAAGCATTAATTTATTTATAAAAAAATAAAAAAAGTTATTGGTGTATTAATAAGTAGGCATGGGCAAAAAAACCGGAACCGAAAAACCAAACCGAACCCGAACCGAATTCACAAAATATCCGAACGGATCTTAAATTCCTATACCCGAAAACACGAAACCCAAACCGACCCAAAACAAGAACCGAATGGTACCCGAAATAACCGAATTACCATTATATACCTAAAATATTAATTATCTTTGGACTTAATATAACTTATTTATCCTAAGTTATAATTATAAATCCAAATATATTAATTATTTTTAGACCAAAATAACTAAAATATTAAAAAAAATATATAATATATGAAACTTTTAGCTATATATGTCAAATTTCATTTAATAGTATTAAAATATAAAAGTCCAATAACCTTTTCTTTTTCTTATGATTTTTATATTCTGATCAATACCAAATATTAAATAACCAAATATTGAATCATGGTCAAAATATTAAGAAGAACTTTTAAATTCAAAAATTAATTCTGAATATTGTAACTTATGATTTCTTCATAACTGCTATGTTAATAGCAAATTTTCAATGCATAGTAAATATAAATGAAAAATAGAAAATTTATAAAATAGCTCTCTATGATTTGTTTTTTTTTTAGTTTTTTAAATTAGAATACAACACAATTTTTTTAAAAAAATTATCGTTTGAACAGAACGAATTATAAAAACTATGCAATTGTATTTTGGAATTTGGAATACCATCGACACATTATAGAGCATTTAGCCATTTTAAATAGTTAAAAGAAAACAATTTGTCGCAACTCTTCAATCTGTCTTTCCAAACTCGAAGGTGCCTTGATCATTTGGTTTTCAGTTGACAATTTTAAATTTAAAGTTTTGTTACTATTATAAGTATAGATTGAAGGAGAATTTAGCAGCAAGGAAGTCGTGTTCAGATTGATTCACTTCCGGAATGGCGTGAGACGATCTAAATCACCAAAACCAAAGAATCCCATTCTTAATTAGATTTTACTCCGTCTCTCTTTTTTTTATTTTTCTATGTTCTATGTGACCTTTCATTTTAAAGCGATGATACCAACTTTTGTTTTTTTTTTTTTTTTTCAAAAAAGTTACCACCTCATCGTCGTTTAAGTTAATTTTTCATGTTAGTTGTCTTTTAAAAACAGTCAAACCAGTTGTGCATTTAAATTTAGACGGCCAAGAAATTTATATAACACTTTAACGATTTGTTTTTTAAAAACAGTCAAACCAGTTGTTAACGATTTGATATTCTTCTACGTTTGTCGAGTAACAAATAACCCGAATTTAGATAAAAACACTTCTACCAAAGAAATAACATATCATATTTACTTATATCTACAAAGAAAATTTATACTCTCCCCTGAACATTACCATCATCAAAATTAATTATCACCAACTATGCTACATCAAGAATCGACTCCAACATATTCATAGTAGATCTAGAGACTAAAAAAAATATTGCCAACTACGGAGGAAGAAACCGAATAATACATAAGTTGCTTACAAATATTTGGAGAAATAAATAAATTCAACAATCTACCATGCAACCACATATACCACCATGAATATATTGTTATACGGTATTTAACCAAAAACAATATCCAATTCGTAGGGTAAATTAGCTTTGCAATCTTAAATACGTTTACAACATGATTTTAAAAAATAATGAAATATATAATTGGTGTACTGATTTTTACTATATTTCCAAAGTAAACATTACAAAACAAAATACCTAAAAAAAAAATTAGAAAAACAACAAAATAAACAACATAACCCGCGGCTACGCCGCGGAAAACCCCTAGTAACAAAAGAAAAAGAAAATCAACTTGTTCCAGAAAGTTGACATTTGTCTCTTGCGGGCCCATAAAATTTTTATTCAACATGTTGAATCTTTTCAACATCAATTAATCTACGTAGATTTTTTCTTTTATTCAACACCCTCATTGTGAACATTCAACAGTTGAATTAAAAATTCAACACCCCCATTGTACATGGTCTTATATAAGACTCAGCTCCTATTTTTTTCCCTCTTTTCATTTGTTTTTAATATTTCTTTTTCTAAGAAACTGGTCAAGATACCCCATGCTCTTATATTTTATTTTTTATTAAAAAAAGTCAAAAAGAAAACAAACAGAAGAAGAAGAACCAATGCTCTTATATTTTTTACCTAGTTTTTTTATGGGAAAAACCCCAAAAAATACCCAACTTGAATTACATTTTCCAGATATATACACGAACTTTTAAGGTTACCCGATTAATATCTAATGTAAATTGTGTTGCCCGATTAAAACCCGAACATTAAAAATCGATAAGTCTAACACGAGAATTTTAACGACGTTTAATCGACTAACAGAATGTCAAATACAGGGTTAACTTTGTTAATGAGACGATTGGAATTGACAAATATACCCTTATTCTCTCTCACTCACCAGGAAAGTTTTCCCCCAAATCAAAAAAAAATTCGAACCCTAATTCTACAAATCTCGCTCACGTTCTCCGATTCATCTCAAATGGAGCTGAAGTTTAAGGGTCTTATTGATATATATCCTCCCTTCCCCCTTTTCAATTTTGGATTTTTTTTTTTTTTCTCAGGAAATTGAAATATGTTGATGTCAGAGCTTTTGGAGATGGTGGTGGTGATTCAGGTGATTGAGAGCGCCATTGGAGGTGATACACGAAGCCTACGAAGAGGACAACGATGATGGTGAAGAAGAAGAAGATCCGTCGGTGTCGGGTGAGAAAGACCCGACCCGGATTAGATAAAACAAGAGATACCCGTCGCTGTCGCTGTGTTACCCAGAATCAGATTCGGGATCGGATTCGGATTCTTCGTCGGAATTCTATTTTCCGGAGATGGGAAGCTGGATCTCGCCGGAGAAAATGGGATTCAGGTGGAAAGAGGAGGTGGAGGCGAAGGTTTCATCTAGATAAAGCTCGACAATGATCACTATAACAACAAGATGAGCAAACATAACCAAACAGAGTTGGATTTTCATGCAGAGGAAGAGGGTTTGATCGAGATCGATCTTTTTCCATGACAATGATTCGTTCATTTTCTCTCTTTTTTTCTCCTTCCGAATTCCTTAATGATTTTGCGATTTCGCGAGATCGATCTTTTTCCATGACAACAGTTTTACGTCATACAAACACCGACTCATCACATTTTGATTATACAGATCAGATTATTCATTAATATTTAACATTCTGAAAAGTGTCTCTTATTAAACTGCAAACAATTATAATAAAAAAATTCTAAAATTCGATCCGGCAAAACACTTCGCTTCTCTGGACTTTCATCTCGAATTCGATAGGGCTTCTCTCGACTTTCATCTCGAATTCGAGAATAGCGTGTGCTCACAGATTGTGTTGCGAAGAAGATAAAGCAACAAAAAAAATATTCACAAATCGAAACCCGAACCCAAATTAGTAAAGAGAACGTGAGCGAGATTTGTAGAATTAGGGTTCATATCAATTTTTTGGGGAAAACTTTCGTGGTGAATGAGAGAGAATAAGGGCATATTTGTCAATTTCAATCGTCTCATTAACGAAGTTAACAATGTATTTGACATTCTGTTAGTTGATTAAACGTCGTTAAAATTCTCGTGTTAGACTTATCGATTTTTAATGTTTGGGTTTTAATCGGGCAACACAATTTACATTAGGTATTAATCGGGCAACCTTAAAAGTTCGGGCAACCTTAAAAGTTCGTGTATATATCTGGAAAATGTAATTTAAGTTGAGTATTTTTTGGGGTTTTTCCCTTTTTTTATAGTGGTAAAAGTTTTGCATTTTTTAGTAAAAAGTAATGAAAATATTTGTAATTACATTTTGATATCAAAAGATAAAACGACATATTATGTACCAAATCTTTTTTTGTAATTTTAAAAATTTAGAATCATTCTAATAATTCGAATATAATTACTCCCAAAACATCCTAAAACAATAAAGACATACATGTCCGATATTGGCGATATATTACTCTTCTCTCTTTTTTTTTGACATGATGAACCCATCTTGAGATAGGTTTCGTATTTATTTGTTTTAGAATCAAATCACTCCGTTGTTCGGTGGTTCGACCGGTTTCAGCTAAATTGAATTTTGACAAAAATTATTGGTTTTAATTTCAATAAATTTTAAATAGAAAAAAGGAATTAGAACAAAAAAGAAGAAAAAAGGTGAAAGAAATGGAACAAGAAATTCAAGTCCGATTGGTCGAAGAAAGAAAGCCAAAGACTTTCAGTTTCAGCTGCCCTTCTTGTCTCCTAGCTGCCTAAAGAACCCCTCTTTCTCTCTCTTTACCAAATCCTCTGCTCAAATCAAAATTAGGGTTTGAAGTTGGCGGCGAGAAGATGAGTGCTTCAAGGTTCATAAAGTGTGTCACCGTCGGTGATGGCGCCGTCGGCAAGACTTGTCTACTCATCTCCTACACCAGCAACACTTTCCCCACTGTGAGTTCACTCTCTTTCTCTTCTCCATTTGGACTAAATTCTAATTAAGTTCACTTTTTTCTTTCTGGAATCCGACAGAATTGTTGGGGAAAAGTAAGAGATGATTACTGAGTTTGTTGTGTAGAACTAAAATTGAGATTTTTCTTGGAAAAATTAACTTAATACAGTTGGGTTCTCTCAAAGGCTTGTTCTTTCTGAACATCTCGTTGTTGTAATGATCATTAGAAGCTTTACAGAATTAGTAGTTCACGGAAGTTTAGCTGAGTGTTGTTACTTTAGTGATCTTTAAAGATTGAGATTGGCTGAGTGATAAAATTTAGAACTGGCAATTTTGTTGTGTTTCAATAAGCTTTAGTTTAGCTGGGTTCTCTCAAAGGATTGAAGCTTGGGAGGACATTTATCTTTAGTGCTACTTAAGTGATTGTCTGCTTCAAAACATAGTCAATTGTTTCTTTGGGATGTTTTAATCTCTTTATGTAGATTCTGACTGATAAATTTTCTGTCGAATGTTGTTGTGACAGGATTATGTGCCAACTGTGTTTGATAATTTCAGCGCCAATGTGATTGTCGATGGGAACACCATCAACTTGGGATTGTGGGACACTGCAGGCAAGTTATAGCTTTGAGATCTAATTTCTTTCTTTCTTCTTGTTATTTTGTCTCTTTATCTATAAAACTTTCTGTGTTTATGTCTGTCTTGATGTAACAACACAGGACAAGAGGACTATAATAGACTAAGACCATTGAGCTATCGTGGTGCTGATGTGTTCTTGCTCGCTTTCTCTCTCGTCAGCAAAGCTAGCTATGAAAATGTTGCTAAAAAGGTTGATATCAATCATTATAGCTTTGATATTGTCTAGTGATTATGAGACAGTTCATCTGATGTTTTGGCTTATGATTTCTCAGTGGGTTCCTGAACTCAGACATTATGCTCCTGGTGTTCCCATCATCCTTGTTGGAACAAAGCTCGGTTGGTTCTTTTTTCACTTTTTTTTCATCTACTATATCGTTCAAAAGATAAGAGAGTTATGATTAACAGATTCTCTTTTAGATCTTCGAGATGATAAGCAGTTCTTTCTTGAGCACCCTGGAGCTGTGCCTATAACTAATGCTCAGGTAAATTATCTTCGTCTTCTTCTCGCGGATCGGTTTCCTTAATGTAAGTTTCTTCTGCTTATGTTCCTTTTTATTCATTGTAGGGTGAAGAACTAAAGAAGCTTGTTGGAGCTTCCTCTTATATAGAATGCAGTGCAAAGACACAACAGGTACCTCAAAGTCATTATCTTTTTTATAATTTTGTTTCAAAATCTTGCTGATGAGAACTCGTTCTATCATACAGAATGTAAAAGCTGTCTTTGATGCGGCTATCAAAGTAGTTCTCCAGCCACCCAAGAACAAGAAGAAGAAGAAGAGAAAATCTCAGAAAGGCTGTTCTATATTGTGATTCGAGAGAAGAAGAAGAAGAAGAAACACGAGCCAACAGTTTACTAATCCTTGTTTCCAAGTGGACGGACCCATTTTTTCATATTTCCATAAAACAGGAATCTGTTGTTTTGTAGTCTAAACAGTGACATATCAGAAGAACTCATTGGTCAAGTATTGAAACTTCGAGGTTGTATTCTTATTTGCATTCCGAATCTGTAAATATATGATGATTCCACGTTTGCTTCGATTCCATTAGAGATTATTCCCCAAGTGTATACGTTAGGTTCATTGATGGTTTTGTTACAAGGGATGGTCGCAAGATGAATGCAAGATCCTTCTCTTTCACACTTCTTGGTTGCAAGTTGAGAAGTTCATTTTCTGGTCCAATTAACGTAGACAAGAAGACATGAAGAAAGGGTATTGAAATAACGATTCTTTATGTAAAACAAAATTCTTATTCTCTATGGAGAACAAGAACTTTAACGAGCCCATTAAAGACCGTTCAATAGATATGGTATATTGCATCAAGCATGTACAGACCATCCGCTTCAACGTAAGTCTTCTCTCTATCAGAATCAGAACAAAACGATGGATCTTTCTCCATTAACCTTTATGGGACAAAGCGGGCGGCTCAAAAAAGACTTTTTGCAAATGACACCTATATTGCTTAAACAATTTGAGTGCAACCATTATGAGAATCACCAAGAGGCTTACGGTTCACGCTTTGAAAATAGGCCTCTCATTCTGATTATGTATTCTTTCTACTTCGTGATTTAGTAAATTACTTAGAATTTTGCAGTTTCTTATTTTCTTTTCCTTGAGGGTGTTTTTACCATTTTTACGTTTTTATTATAAATAAGGATTAGGTTTCATTTGTGAGACCTATCCCAAGCAAGAGTGAGTTCCTTTGAATCAAACACTCTGCAACAAAGATGGCAACGAGACGGATCTTGAAAGAACTAAGGGAGTTGCAGAGAGACCCTCCTGTATCATGCAGCGCAGGTAAAAGAATAAGCTCTTTTTCAATGATGCAAAGACACAATAAGCCATGCATCAAAGTAAAGATCACTAAAGTTTCTTCTAAAGATTTGATCTTTCTCCTTGGTTATGGGTTTTATCCAGGTCCAGTAGGGGAAGATATGTTTCACTGGCAAGCTACGATAATGGGTCCAAACGAGAGTCCATACACGGGAGGTGTTTTCCTTGTCACTATCAACTTCTCTCAAGATTATCCTTTCAAACCTCCCAAGGTAAATAAATAACTTCCACAACACGAAATCGCCTATATATAGGGCTCAAAACAAAACCATCGTGACTGGATTGTTTCCGATATGGTCCAAGATTTTTGATCTTTCTTTTTCCTCTTGTTGCTATGTTTTTTGTTGATGCTTTCAGGTTGTTTTCAGAACCAAAGTGTTTCACCCAAACATCAACAGCAATGGAAACATCTGTTTGGACATTCTTAAAGACCAGTGGAGCCCTGCCCTTACAATCTCTAAGGTTTAAAATCACTAAAAACATTTTTTCTTTTTTAATATTTTGCGATAAGGCCCATCAATATTTGTTTTATACCCAACATATATATTGTACAAATTACTAAACGTATTAATTGGTGTTGCAGGTGCTTCTCTCTGTGTGCTCTCTTCTTACAGACCCAAACCCTGACGATCCTCTGGTTCCAGAGATAGCTCACATATACAAAACTGACAAGGTCAAATACGAAGCCATGGCTCGAAGCTGGACCCAGAAGTATGCGTTGTACTAAAACTCACAACTCCTAAGTAACCCTTCTTCATTCTTTGCCAAATGTCTACAACTTGTCTTTTTCTTCTTCTTTTGGTTTTGGTCTTATCATGTTATAAATAAAATAAAGAAGTGGAATGTTATCGGTTATCTCTATTTTTCCTTGATTAATTGAGAGACTTGTTTTTGTATTATACTTATTAGTGTCATTACTATATTTGATATCCGTTTTGATTCTTTCCTAGATCTTTTCTATTAATTTATTGGCAGTCATGCTGATTTTGATTCTTTGATTCTTTGCTTCTTGGTGGTTGATCAATCTCATTCCTTGCAATAACTACTACTCAATTCAAAACCTACCAATTATTCACATTGGTCATATGGTTAATTTTAACAGAAATAATAAGTCTTGGTTGTTTTATATGTTTTATGTTCAGATATTATTGTATATATTTAATTAGTGTCGTGTATATATATATATATATATAGATATATATTAAAAGTATCGTCTCAAAAATTATTTTAAAGAAATTTCCAAGTGTCTAAGTCTATGGCAATATAGACTTGTGGTCTATGGACTATGATATTACACCGGCTATATGTGGTTCTGACTCATCCTGTTACACCAGCTATATATAGTTCCAAAAAGTCCATTTTACATTTTCTTTCTTTTGTTTTCAAGAAAGATTTGATATAACCTCTCGTGTTGATACACCAATTGATTGCTCCTACTATATATATATATAATTAACTACTAATTTATCTTCTTTAAGAATTAAAGAAAAAAAAACAAGACCGTATCATCTTTATTTCGATGTGTTTGGGTTAAAAACGCCATTCATAGCCGAGCGAACCGTGTAGATGTATTCGAATGGGAGATAAATTAGACAAATATTATAACATCCCGTATAACTTAGCTTAGCCTTAGATAAGACTCGTAGCACTATATATTCGTTATATTTTGAATCCACATTATAATTGCCGTTTTGTTTGAGTTACAAAAAATGCAAACAACATCCATTATCACTCAATAGGGTCTCGCTAGAATGATAAATTCTAAACAATTATGGAAAACTCATTACGTGCCAAAATTTTTTATTTCAAAACCTTATGATCAGAATTTAGAGATGAGATACTAACCCTTTTAAGGGCTAAAAATTTAAATTTCCAGCTTTTCTTTGTAACTAGAGACTGTAAACTAAACGACTAACTATTCTCTGCTATTGACATATATATAAATTATGTAGTGGGTCAAGTAGTAGGTGCGCCCAATATATAATTTGATTTTTGGCGTCAACCATAACTAATTCATATCAACAATGTAATAGGCTAATAGCCACAGATTCACTTTAACATTGCAGTAGCCACAAATTCGCAAGTAATAGATAGCTGACACAAATTAACACCACAAAACTATATTTTTCTTGAACCTACCATATGCTATATTTGAGTACGCAATTAATGTGTATACCTAGAGTGCATTCATTATATTCTCCTATGATTAATAACAAGTTCATCAGTTAAAAAAGAAAATTATGTGTCACATGCTATATGTTGAAGTGCATGAGTATATTACAAAATATTATAGTTAAAGACATTTTATATCTAAATATTTTATTTTTTGGCTAAATAAAATATTCTAACATATTATAACACATTTTAAGTCTAAATATTTTATATTCTAACATATTTTCTTTGCTTCTTCGACATTTTGATTGTGTATAAGACTAAAACACCTCGGCTCCTCGGTTTGTTGTCCTTCAAGACCCTTGCCCTCAGCTACTCATCCTCCTGGGGTTGCAAATTGCTCAAAGGCACTGCTTCCAACGCTCTTGCAACCTGCGACTAAATATCCATATCAATTTTCAAGTCAGCTTCATCAGAAGCTACATCATTGCCGTTTTATTTTCTGAATTTAGTCATATATCTGTCATTATTTAAGGGAGAAAGTAAGTAATCTTACTTTAGTTATGCCTATCATTATTTATCTAAGGGAGAAAGTAAGTAATCTTAACAAAATGAGAGTGTTAATTTACAATTTTATACTATCTATTTTTAGAAATAATCAAAAAACATATTGAGACTTGAAAATTGGAAGGGACGAAGAATTGTAAAAGACGAAGAAGAAAAAAGAAAAAAAAAATACGACGAGTAAAAGATAGATTTGCAACAAAAAAAGACGGAGAATCTGATTTAATTAAGTTTGGATATAAATTCGGATGAATTATCCGATTTTTAGTTAGTTAGATATTGTATATATATATGATTTCATTAAGGTTAAAAATATAATTGACTAATATTTTATTTAGATAAAAATGAAAAGAACTTAATTTTTATAACGAAAGTATAAAAAGAATTTGTTAAGTTTGAAGGGTATCCGAACATTTGATCCTAAATAAACTCTTAACAATCAAATTATCTTATCTCATGTTTTAACCTCTCTTACCTTATCTACTTTACATCTACTTATCTCTATCTTTTAACCTCTCGCATCATTTCCAGTTAAATACTTAGTTTTAAAGCCGCCCACCGGCATAACCAGATCTACCTCCAATGGTATAATATCTTACTCTACTAGTTCTTACTTTCTCACCTTCTCCCATAACAATTTATCTTAATCACTACTTACACAAACCATACAGACATCGACATTACCTTCTCCACAATAGCAGGTAACAATATATAACTTTTTTTTCTTTAGTTTGCACCTCGATTTTCTATATACAAACAGTTTTTAGGTAAGTTCGAACTCGCCTAGGGTCATTTCGATTTCAGTCGAAAACTCGAAATTCTTTGCTGATTTGGACTATCCCTGATTTCTGATAGTTATATTCTCAGTTCCTAATTTCTGTAGTTTAGAGTTGGTGATACTTGAACACAGAAAAGTGGGTCGCACAAATGTTTTACTATTGCCTTGTATGCACATGCAATAAATCTGAAATAATAACTAACAGTATCAATTCAACTATTTAAACACGGCTAAAACTATAAAATTTAACTTTCTCTTTGTACTATACTTCTTAGTTTAAGTTCTGATACAAAACGATTTAAATTTTCATTTTGTATACAATATATGTTTATAATTATCATCTGGAGATTTTGAATAAAATATCATACTTATTTTTAAAATTTTGAAAATTATCCTATGCTTTCTTTTTTTTTAAAAAAAAACTAACTCTTATTGTGAAAAGGAAATTTTTTCCTTAAAATAACATTGGAAGTTGTATATTTTCTAGAAGAAGTACTAGTTATAAATTTATAAATATATTATCATTATTATTGGGTAATCCCACTTTTAAGGTGTTTTACCAAACTTCCTAGTAACTATATAACAAGTGGAAAGAAGAACTATATAAGTAGTGATCATACGCTAAATTGATTAATTATCTATGGAAAAATGTGGGTGGGAGACGAATTTCACATCAAATTACATGTTACATAAATAAATCTATAAGACAATCCACAGACGCAATTATCACAAAGTTTTCTTAGCACGACATATGCGTATTAAAATGAATTGCTACAATATGTTACAACTTATACGTCTACTATATGAATAGAATTGATATACTTTTCAGGTCATGTATACTCTAATATCTTCTTTTTATTTTGAGAAACTATATATTCAAAACAATGTTCCATTTGGCCACACGAACATGGCCATTGTTTACAGTCTATTAGAAAAAATTGGAAAAGATGTCTATTAGTTGGCTTTTCTTTCTTCAGAAATTAGTCTCGGCCTTTTTATAAACTGGGAATTTACTCAGAGTTATACAAAAAAATGTTTTTTAAGGTTTAGAAAATAAAGCAGTATAATTGTTATTTTTTTATAATTACTATATAGGATCGATTTATCTTAATAAACTACAGAAGTAATCTTAAAAATTTAGAGCTGACGTTTATATAGTGTTAATATTTGATCCACGCATGAGTGGGAAACTCGTATGCATGTTTCAGGACAAAAATATATTCCGGCTGCGGAACGTGTAATGAATTCTTTGAACTATAATATCTATTTAAGGCACTGGTAGCTGTCTAGCTGAAATGTGGCCAAAACGTGATTCTTATGTCACATTCTTTTCGAAATTATTTTGATCAGTTGTGAGTAAGAAATATGGGTCTTAGTTTGAACGAGTTTATATCGTCCATTGGTAGAAAATATTTATATATTTAAAGAATTTATTTTGCCAAAAAAAAAATTATATACATGGCGTTGTTGAGATAACTTGTCAATTGGATTGTCCTATTGATAGGTTATTTGCCGTCTTGTTGCTCCTTAATCTATATGAATCACTTTTCTTTCAGCTTTATCTATTTTCGATGATTGGCATGAGTGCAAGATTAGTTATTTGTGGTCTCTTACTCTTGACCACTCAGTCTTTAAATCATCATGTATCCGGTCATGCATCTTCACTACCAAAAAACGAAATTTTTTTTTTTTGTCGACAAAAACGAAAGTTTTCATTGGAGTCATTAAGCAAGAGCATAGTTGCAACTAACCCTAAACTTCTCTCTGGCTTCTCTCTAGCAGCCGTCACTCTTTTTTCTCCAATTTCTGGCTCCGGTGGCTCTATCAGCACCGGAGCCGGATTCCTGTTTGTTTTACTTTGGTTTCTTCTTTGTCTAAGCCATGAGTTTTGGTTTTTTTTATATCAAATTCGATTTTGGGGATTTTGATTTGCAGATCTGTTGGATTTAGGCATAAACTTGGTTTGGGCTGCCGGATCGCTTTGATCGTCGTTTTACTCGGTTTTACTTGCTCTAAATGCCTTAGATTTGCTTGTTTTGCTTTACTCTTGATCTATTTTTTAGATCTAGTTTCTGGTGGCTTTTCTGTTTTGGGATTGTCAGGGTTTTTTTGTTTTTTTCATTGGAAACAACTTTTCCCTTTGGAGTTTCGATGCTAATGGTTTGCATCATCCACTCCCCACTTCTGCTCTACTGGTCTGATCGGAAATTTCAAGTTTGATTAAAGAAGAGATCTATCTACATTGTGAGAATTGTTGCAAGTTGTCGTCAAAAGTATAAGAAGTCCGTCTGCTATTGTGGTACGGGAACGTCTTTTATTAACCTTTTCATCGGCATTTTTAATCTTTGGAACAAGATCGTTTCGGTATCGTCAATGTATCATCAAAAAATCCCTCTTTATTAATTTGTTGGGAAAGATCATTGATTTCTCTCTGTACTTTATTTTTCAAATCTCTTCTATATTGTAATCATTTGATATGAAGATTTGAAGATCGAATAAAACAAAGTGTTAAAAAAAAAAAAACGAAAGTTTAAAATCAGATGAGTGGAATTTACCAAAAAAAAAAAAATCAGATAAGTGGCATGAGTGAAAAACCAGTTAGTAATTGTGGTCTCTTTTCTCCTAACCACTCTGTCTTTAATTCGTTTCATATCCAAAAATATAGATATATTGTCCGAGAACAGATGTCTAAAACCTAAACTTATGACTCTTAGACTTGTATAATCATATCCAATATTATTTAAAATTTTAGGTCCATAAAATTTTAAAATTTATCTGGACTAAAAATTTGTTTTTAAAAACAAACTATATATATTGACAAAAATTGAACTATATATAACACTATATATAACACGTGATAAAACATAAATTATCGATATTTCTTATGCAAATTATATATCTCCATAAGAAAAAACGATATTCGTTCCAAATATACTTCTCAATTTTTTTATTTTAGTAATTTTACTGTTTTATGATTCAACTATTACTGTATTCTACTATTCAACTAATATACCAGTTAAACTCAATATTTTTAGTACGTTATATAATAACAATATATTTCATGTATATTTATTCATGATACACGATCATTATCTAGTCAAATAACACATCATTTTATTAGATATAAAAATTTTGATAAAATCATGTAATTTCACAAAAGTTAAGAAGAGTATTTTCGTCAATCGGCACAAATGTCACCTTCTCCCATCAATTTCATTAATACACTTTGTTTGATACACTTTTTTACTTTTACACTTCTAGAGAAACCATTTTCATCTTTACACTTCTCTTTATATGAAAATGTCCAAAATAACCCTAACACTTAAAACACCTTTTTCTTTTCCTTCGTCAATCTCTCTTTTTCTTCATGGATCTTTCTTCTTCTTCTTCGATCTGCTTCTGCCGTCTTCATCTCAGGGTCAATCGCTTCGCCGGAATCTGGCTTCACCGGAATCTCGCCTTGCCGGAATATCGCAATCTCACCAGATCTTTCACGGATTGAATCATCATCACCGGATTGAATCCTTCTCCGATTTTGATTTTGTGTTCTTCTTTTAAACCCTAAAGATTTCGTGATTAGTAGACAACAACTCATCCTTGTTTATTCTGTAACTAGTTTACAGCAGCTCATCCTTCTTTCTTTGATTAATGTATGTCTTCTTCATTTAAATACTTGTTTCTTTCGTGATTGTTGTACAACAGTTTCCTTTGTTTATTTTTGTAATTGGTTCACAAAAGCTTTCTTCTTTCTTTGATTCATATATGGGTTTCTGATGTTGAATAAATGATTGGAATCACTTTTCATGGCTTTTCGAATTGGAATCACAAAACTCATTTCTTTCTGGGTTTGTGACCATGCATAACCTATACAAGGTCAGAGCATAGCGATGAGTTTCCCCTTATCTTTAACAAACAAGAATACTGAGATAACTAACTTATTTTAAACTTGAGGATATGATGATGTTGCTCTGCTGTTTTGTAGACTGATTGAACATGTTTTCTTACTTACATCTCTAGCTAGTGCGTGTGAACTTGCCTCTGATGGTATAGAGAGATAAGTGAGATTAGTGCAGAAATGGAGAAGTTGAAGCAGCCTAACATTGACAACGAGACTCTCTACGGGGCCAGGATGTGGCAGCGGCTGAACAGTCTGCATTATGAGAAGGAGCAATTTGAGAAGAAGAGAACAGATTCTTCAGGTCAACATAATCAAAACTTTGATATGATTTTACATGATTACAGGTTTGCAGCAGATATATTCCATGATTTTACTTGATTACAGATTTGCAGCAGAGATATTCCATGGGATCCAAGAGGAGGTTCCTATTACAGCTTCAAGAAGCAGCAAATTAAAGATGAAACTGAAGCAGATAGAAGCCATTGTTCGTTTAATCCAGAAGACGGTGCTTGCACACAAACCACATACAATTTGCATACACTGGAGGTGTTTTTTACTTTATGTCTTGTTTATGTTGTCATTCTTCTTTGTTGTCTAGCTAGATTCAATCAGTTTTGATTCTTTTTTAGGCTTCTTCACCAGTGTTTATTTGGTGTGAAATTTTTAGTAATAAATATTTGAGTTATTATCTTAGTAAAAGTGGGATACCATTGAAGCACTAGTGTTTCACAACAGAATCGAGTAATCTATGGAGTCAGATAAACTTAGAAAAGGAGTTTACGAGGATGCCAAATTATTTATATGGTTTATAAATAAATTATAAAGCTTTATAAATTTTTTCTTAACAAAATGTTCACAAACTGATTCTTGTCCTTCGCCACCAAATACAACATAAGAAATATATACGGCAGCCCATCGACTCCAAGTTACTAACACAGCATCAATCATACCTACACTTGATTATAAATTATTTTATAAAGGATTATAAAACAGTGTTTATAAAACGTTTTATAAAGGTTTATAAATTTTTATAAATATTTATAAATGTTTTATTTATAAAGAACACAAATGCACAATCTCTTGCCTCCTATTTTCTTTAGTTAAAGGAAGTCAGACTCTGATTTATCCTTTTTGGGTTATTGTGCAGTCATCGTTAATCAAGTACAAGTACTTCCCAAAGGTTGAAGAAGTCCATTTTATAACCTCGTTTATAAAGCTTCATAAAGAAAGTTTAATCGGCGACCTGAGACATTATAAACCTGTTGTTTATAAAATATACGATTTTAAAAAGTGTTTATAAGGTTTTATAAGGATTTAGAAGGATGTTTTTAAGCCTTTTATAAATCCATATATAAAGCCTTATAAAAACTATTTATAAGCCTTTTATAAACCAGTTTATAAAACCTTATAAAAAAAACTATTTATAAGCCATATAATAGATAAAACGTCTTCTCTCAACTCCCATCGTTTTCTCGCAGCACAACTCCATCATTTACGTGACAAAGAAGTGGAATGATCAGTTTATAGATCATAAAATCATTTATAAAACCTTATAAGGTAAACTGTTGATAAAGCCTTATAAAAATATTTATAAAGCCTTATAAAATTATTTATAAAGGGTTATAAAACTATTTAGTCTAAGAGTTAATCGAGTAAGATTGATTAGAGTAGCGTTTATACAAATTATTTATAAAGAGCTTATAAATCTTTTATAAAGGCTTTATAAATCTCTTATAAGTGTTTATAAATCTTTTATAAAGGATTTATAAATTTTTACAAAAGCTTTATAAATCTTTTATAAGTGTTTATAAAAATTATTTATAAGTCTTTTATAAATGTTTTATAAGAGTTTTATAAATTTTTTATAAAGGTTTATAAATTTTTCTTCTGCATATGAAGACTAGTCCCCTTTCCTCTTTGCCCTTAGTTATAGACACCAATTCTTAGCATCAAATTTATATTTAATCTATACTACTATTGATTAATAATACATTTTTATAAATACTTATAAATTATTTATAATAGTTTTCAATGATCTACTAGCCTTTATAAAAACTTTATAAACCTTTATAAAAGATTATAATTTCTTTGTTTCCTCAATCATGCGTCTCCATAAAGCCAACTTCGAACAGACATCATCCCCTCCAACTGGTAACAACGAAACAGTCTTTAGATAAAATGTACTAATCAATCATTAGATTTGTTGTTTGTCTTATTATTTACCTTTGAGTAAAATTTAATCGCGAACAAGAAGTCCTTGTCTCTGAAACCAATGTCTGCATACTTCTTTGTGTTGACCATTTCCTGCACTTCATGTGTCCATTCTTGAAATGAAAGCTGTGGAGACAAAGTGAGACAAAATAAGGACTTGAAAAACCAATGGAAGAACTCGGGTTAAAGATTTGTCTCTTTAAGTACCTCATTCTCTGTTCCTTCCTCGTCTTTGTAATCAGGTTTAAGCAAAATCTCATGCACAGCATCGGGGTCCATCCGAGAACAAGCCTTTCCCAGAGGAGAAATCAGGGTTGGTAGTCTCACAGTATTCTTACGCAGACCCATCAAGACATGAGATGCAACCTAAACACTCACAAAAGTTAATGATCTGGTAAGAAAATATTGAGGTTTCCCTTAAATGATTCTTTAACCTCTTTGTGCTTTTGTAGTGATGCTGCTGCAGAGACAAGCAATTTAGTATCAGGTCGATCTTTTGCCTTGTTTGGAAGACATTTTGAAGCAATGTAAACAAGTTTAGTTGCGTTTTCAGTCTCAAATTTCCGTTCAAGTGATGAATCCATGAGTAGCAACACGTTTCTCCCCCTTATCATATCAAGAGCCTGAAAATTGAAACATCAATCACTAGTTTCATATTAAGATGACCCAATTGACAAAAACAACTCCATGACCTCCTTCAGGTCCTTTCCCTTGGTCGAGGCTCAAACCTAGAGGAAACATCTGATTGTGAAATCCGGTTGGTCCACTTCCTCCTAACCCAGCCATGTGACTTCCTTCGTCGCTGGAACCCAATTGCAGCATCATCGGCGGTGCTCCTCCGCCTAATCCACCGTCTACTCCAACTGCAGCCACTGTTTAGCTCTGTGGCTGTGACAAGGCGATGAAAGGCAGCGTCAGTCTTCGGCGGTGGCTACTGTAGTCTTCGGCGGTGGCTACGCGGTGGATCGACGATGATCGATCGAAGAAGAAGATTAGTTTTTTTTAATTAATTAGATTTTTATGAGTTAGATTTTTTAAGGGTATAATAGACTTTTAGTCTATTAAAAATAAGTGTATTTTTGCATAGCTTGTAGGTGAGTGTATTTTTGAAAAGTGGTAGTTAGAAAGTGGTATTAGTGACAATTCCTCATTTACCATTTTTACCACCATTACTATTTACTTTCTATGCTTAAATTCAGACCGTCTAATTAATCCCAAGGTTCGAGATTTCGCTACGCGCTATACGTACGGTCGATAAGGGCCTAGCGAGTTATCAATTACTCGGGGATTATTCGGGGATTACTCGGAGAGTAATTTTAAAACATTTTATTATAATTTTGTTTATAAATTTGTTTTGGTAAATAATATTGATAGAATAACATGATTTAATGAGTAAAAAACTATTCAAAATCATGAGATAAGTGTTCGAGTGATTTTGTTTTCATTTTTCTACCACTCTAACTACTTCATCTTCATCTTTTACATATTTTTTAGTCAAATTTCTTTTTTATTTTGTTATTTAGAATAAAATATAACAAATTTGACAAATTATTATCGATTTAAGTGATTTATATTGACTTAGTTGTCGTATTTATACGTCGTATGATTTAGACGAAGAAAACACGAATCATTGTATAATATAGCTGTATAATTCAACTCGTCACGCTCCACCACTGAGTAGCGTATTCTCGGACGTATACTCGGCTAGGCGGGGGAGTTTTCGAACACTGATTAATCCTATAATTTAACTATGCACTTTATCTCTTTAAAGAAAAAAATGTCTACATCAAGAAAGGAGAAGAAAATATATTTTTTCCATTTTATCTAAAGCCATTTCCGTGCCGTAAGTAAATGAGGCAGCAGCTCTTAGGGCCGTCTTCGTTACGCTCATAACCCGCAATAGCCGGTGACCACACATTAACTTGTGACTTGGCCCTTTTAAAATCTCCTCATTTCATGCTTCTTCCCGCTAAAATTGCCGGTTTCTCCCAACTAACTCATTTATTCATATAATAAAAGTATAAATCCAACAACAACACACAAAAAAAAACCTCATTTATTCACCTTTATTTTATCTTTTTTCCTTTAAATTATTAAAAAAACTAAAAATGAAAAAACAGAAGTAAAATCTGAAAAAACAAAATTGGTCCCCTGTCTCCTTTTGCTCACTGGACCCTTTTCTTGGCTTCTCTCAAAATCTATCTCTCTCTCTCTCACTTTCTTCTCACCGACACTTTCTTCTCAGTTCTCTCTTCACCTCTTCCTTCTTCTCTGATCATATAAGTTTAAAATTCATTCTTAAAAGTATCTATAAAATAAAGCCAATCTTCTTTCTCTTAAGATCAGCATTTACCTCTACAAAAAAAAAATAATGTTTTAAATGTAAGTTAGTTCTTCTTCATTATAACTCTCTTTGGGCCAGTCTACCTGGTTTTATTAATTAGTCGTGGCAGAAGCAGGTACAAATGCTGATTTGCACATGCCAGCAAAACTATCAATTTTATTTTTGTCTTAAAGACAAATTTTTAATAATTAATACAGAGGATTTAGGTGATACTATGTTGTCTGTTAATGCTCATCGTGTATCTTCTTTAAATCCAATTTGCTTATTTTATTATCTTTAAACGCCTTTGAATTTTCAAGTGTCTCTCTCTCTCTTTCTTTACTCTGGATTTTGTGTTTGTTTTCATCTGATAGTAGTTGCAACATAAGTGTCTGACTTTTCTATCTCTCAACTTCCCTAAAAGATTAGTATTTTAAGAACAAACATGGAGTTTGGGTTTATAATTTATTTATGTAATATCGTTTAAGCTATTGATTCATCTGTAATTCGCATTTTGTATTAGTAAGGAAACCAAAAAAAAAAAATGACAGTGGAGAAAAACAAAAAAGTGGATAATGTGAATGTCAAGCAGAGGAATATTGTATTGGTTGCAATTAAAATTGATGAGAGTTGCAAAGAGATCTTGAAATGGGCACTTGAAGAAGTTGCAGAACTTGGAGATTGTGTTGTTGCAGTTCATGTTTGCTTAACTTCTCGTGAGCTTCTTCTCCTCCTTGTTAATTATTTTTCTCTTTTGAAGTTTCCGGCTGCTAAGCTTTTGTATTGTTTCTGATACAGATCGTGCCTTGAAAAGCAAGTCATCGTTGGATCGGTACTTAGAACTTTACAGTGAATTCTGCTCAACAAAGAAGGTATCTTTACATATTTTTTTCCGGGTTTATTTCGAATAAAGACACGATTTTGAGCAATGGGTAACAGAAAATATCTGGGGTTTGAGAACAGATTGAGCTCAAAGGAGAAGTTTTGAAGGGATTCTCAGTTCAAGGGGCTTTAGTTAAAGAAGCAAAGAGATACAACGCTATGTCCATTGTTGTTGGAGTTAAAAATCAAAGAAAACTAAGGTGAGAAAATCTACAAAGAGAAAAGATTTATATATTAAATTTGATATTCTCTTACTGATTTTAGATGTTTTTGTAAGTCTAAAAGTAGCTAAAGGCTGCGCAAAGGAGCTTCCTCCAACAACTGATGTTTTGGCCATCTACAGAGGAAATATATTCTTTAGACGTTCCAACCATTACCAACTACCTCTTGGTTCGTTGGTTCTCTTTACTATCAATATAATATAAGTCTATATACCATTCTTTAAACTCGAATCGGTTGACCAGAAATGGATTTGATTCTTCTTGCAGATCAAAACACAAGTCCAAGACCAAGTTCTGCACTTTCTGATGGATTTTCAGACAAAGAAATTGTTGAATTGAAAACGGAAGAGTCAACAGTTGAAAGCAGATTTCTCGAGAGAACAAGGCAAGAGAAAAGGAGAGTTTCTGGTAGATCTCTTTCTCTTCCATCAGTAGAGGTAATGGACCAGAAACCAGGTTGGCCGTTGCTAAGAACAACGGCTTTAGCTCCTCCACTGGTTCAACATCAGGCTCGGAAAATATCAGTTGTCAATTGGGTCATGAGCTTGCCCGAACGGTTCCCACATCATCCGATTCTGACTTCTCAACCGAGCTTTTGCGATTCACAACTTAAAGACATACTAAAGGAAATAAACAAGTGGTTTAGCTATGATGTTCTTAAGACAGCAACATCAGATTTCTCTTCAGGTACTAACTACAACTCTGTTTTTTTTTTTTTTCTCAGTCACTTTATGTTCATCTGATTCTTGGTTTTTTCGGTTACAGAAAATCTAATCGGAAAAGGAGGATGTAACGAAGTCTACAAAGGGGTTCTTGAAGATGGGAAAGCCGTGGCGGTGAAGATCTTGAGATCATCTGGAAAAGAAGCAGTGAAGGATTTTGTTCAAGAAATGAGCATAATCTCTTCTTTGAGTCACCAAAAAATCTCTCCTTTAATCGGTGTCTGCGTTCAATACAACGACCTAATCTCTGTTTACAATCTCTCATCCAAAGGAAGTTTGGAGGAAACCCTTCAGGGCTAGCACTAATACTACTCTACTCTCTTAATCATCTTTGTCACAGTAGCATTAGTATATATATATTCAGTATGATGGTTCAAATCTCTGCAGGTACGCATGTATTGAGGTGGGAAGACAGATTCAAGATAGCAATTGGGTTAGGAGAAGCTCTTGATTATCTTCATAACCAATGTTCTAATCCTGTGATCCACAGAGATGTCAAATCTTCTAATGTTCTTCTCTCAGATGAGTTCGAACCTCAGGTATTAAGAACTACTTCCTCAGAACTCGTGAAATCTATGTTAGAACTCATAAACATGGAACCTCTTTCGGATCTTTCTTGCGAGAGTAGCTTTCGGACTTCGGGCTTTCGATGTGGGGATCCAAGTCTTGTCGTTACACGATACAAACAGACGTGGTGGGAACGTTTGGATACCTAGCTCCTGAGTACTTCATGTACGGGAAAGTCAGCGATAAAGTTGATGTTTATGCCTTTGGAGTAGTTCTGCTTGAACTCATATCAGGAAGAACTACTATTTCTTCTGATAGCCCAAGAGGACAAGAGAGTTTGGTCATGTGGGTAAGTGTTGGTCTTGGACCTTTTGGTTACCTGTAGCGTAAGTAAACTCATGGAAAACTCAAAAAGAGATTACTTGGGTTGCAGGCAAAGCCAGTGATCGAAAAAGGCGACGCAAAAGAGCTCTTGGATCCGAACATTTCAGGGACTTTCGATGAGGCTCAGTTTCCGAAAATGGTTCTTGCTGCAAAACATTGCCTTACAAGAGCAGCTACTCATCGTCCCAATATCAGAGAGGTTAACTACACTTTTTCAGACTTTTTAATACCGGAATTTGAAGTGTTGGATCCTCTGTTTTATCCAAGATCCGACCATTTTAGTTACATTTCTTCAGATACTCAAGCTGCTAAGAGGAGAAGATGAAGTAGAGAAATGGATGAAGAAAGTGGAAGAGGATGACGATTGTTTCGACGACGAGGTTTACCCAAATTCGAACAAAGAATTACACTTGAGCCTCGCGATGCTCGACATCGAGGATAATGACTCTGTTTCAGTCGGCAGCTTGGAGAGAAGTAACAATAGCCTCTTTTCTTCTTCTTCCTCTCAGGAGCTTCAGTCTTAACTAGGGTTTGTGCTTAGTGTCTCGAGTTTGCTTTTAGGATTGTCCCATCTCTCAGGGTGTCAGCAATCATATCAAGCTAGACATCACTACTCTGACTTTGCTTTTGCAACCATTGTCGGATTTTTTAGTATAGATGGGAGGAGAATAAGACTTGGAAAATAATGATTTGTGTTTTTATCCAAAAAGAAAAAGCAAAACAAATGATTGAAGTTTTCATCGCACCAGCAAATCTATTGTCCTCAAGCTTCTCTCGCAGGTCACATTTTACTACCTTTGACTGGAACACAACTCAAGCAATCGACAACTGTCTGTCATTCCAGTTTAATCTCTTACTAGTTGTGCCTTTTAGATTAAATAGGTTGTGTAACTTGCCACGAAAACGTATATATCTTGACACTAAAAGTTATATAAACAATATTGAAAAAGAAAATTATCGAGACTAAAATGTTTTATTCGTAGATCTATCTTCCACATGACGTCAAGATGCCAGAGTATCAATCAATTCATCAGAAACCATGCAATAGAAGTCTCAACGTTAAAGGAATGTATTACGCTGTGTATATTTGTGTATTTGTCTGACAGATTATGAAAGAACTTTTTTAAAAAGTTAGATTAACCGATTGTGAAAAGAGTGTAATCAAATCATTGACCTCTCCAACAAACCCAAAGACATTTTACCACTTGTGCCAAGATATATAGATTTCACATGTTACATTTTCAACATAAATACGATCCTACTCAACCAACTCAGTCATAATATAAAACCGGAGTCAACTTCTTTGAAATTAACTGAAAAACGGAGTCAACTTTTCTTTTATTCATACCAAATTATAGATAGTTCATCCGTGACAATGCCAAATATTGAATAAAAAGGGAGAATTTATGGCTAATTAATCGAACAAGAAAGAAAAATATGTCTAGTGTAGATCTACAGTTCATAGCTAGTGTAAATTAATAGTATAAATAGTGTAAATTAATAGTATGTATATTCATAATAGTATAAAAATTTGGAGAATTTTGACAGGTTTAGACTTATAATAGTTTGATAAAATTCTATATAATTTATTGGCAGAGCCCATGTTACAAACAATTTACTTGAGAGATTTTCAAACCTGGAGTCATCCTGCCCGCAGAACATACAGTAGCAAAGAAGAAGTTAAAGGCCACTTTAAAGCCCTAGCACAAAAAGGGGTACTTTAATTAAAACCTAAGCAAGAATAGAAAACATTGAGCATATGAAATCAATGGAAAACTATCGAATAAGATAATCTTCCATTAACCAGAAAACACAGATCAAGAACCTCGAATCAAATCTTATGCCTATTTTTGATAAAGCTAAGCTACTTCTTTCACAATCACTAGTTCACATCACCGATGTGAAGATAGATTTTGAAAAATAAAATAAAAGGAAAAGATAGTGGATGGTGACTGGTGATCTATTATTTTCTGGCTTTCGATGGAATAAAATTAACAATTTTTTGAATAAAATAAATGTTATTTTTGTTATGATTTAAAATTTGATGGTCGGAAATTAACGATGAAGATTCTGCAATGTTGTGCTTTTTGTCGTGTTAGGAACTGTTGAAGCATAACGTTTTAAGTCGTTTCGTGGAACTCACTAAGACATGCAAGTGAAAATGATTTCAATAATTGACCAAATGATGAGTGCTTTTTTTTTATCAAATTCGGTTCAACTTTAAATAAAATTCCTGTATTAGAACAAAGTCTTCAAAGAATACTATTCCTGTAAGCTGTAGTACAAACAAAGATTACTGTTTAATTAGTGTGATTTATTTTTGTAGTACAAACCTTTTGCAAGCTCAAAGATGTTTCTATATTGAATGTATATGATATGTGAGATAAAATAAATTTCTAAACAATTTCTTCGCTGATGGTAGATAAAAATGAAAAAATAAAATATTAACATGATGTAAATGATGCAATACAAGTTTAAAACACAACTTTATCAACAATAGAAAAGAGATATATCTATATATACACACACGAGAGTGTGAAATACATCTTCACTCAACTTGAAATAAATCAAAAACGAAGGAAATGTGAGAAAGTGGCTGATTTTAGTTTGATATTGCCTACTATTGGAATAAGGAAAATCTAGTAACTGATGATTTAAGGAGAAAGATAGTGGATGCGGCTTCTGAGAACATCGTTATTGAAGGTTTTAAATGAGGTTTTAATCAAATTTTTAATAATAAAAAATGAAAAAAATGATGAGAGAGACAAAGAAGAGTCTCTAAAACAAAAGATTTTAGAGCATGATTATCCATGAGTTTATAAAAATAGAGCTCTAAAAAAATTTATATTATTATTTTAATATTTTTTAATAATTTAATTAAATTAAAAAGATTGAACCAATAACAAGATGTCAAATGTCTTGGAGTTCTAAAAATTGGGTTACAAAACCTCTCTTTTTAGAACCCCATCTATTTTTCTCTCTTCAGTTTTTTTTTTATTGTTAAAATTTTGATTAGAAACTCATTTAGAGCTTCCAATAATCATTGGGAGCTCTTGAAAAAGGTTCTAACAAAATTAAAGCATTAAAATATATTAAAAAATGTAATGATTATAGAAACAGGTCATAAAACAAGGGGTTTTGGAATCTGTCTCTAAAACTACATGAAATTTTATTGGTAAAAAAAGCAAAATTTACTAAATCAAAATTAACTAATTAAATAATAGTTCAGAACTTTTAGTGGAGTTCTCCCATTAATCATGCTCTAAGAAGTACATGTTTAGAACTCTAAAACATTTACTTTTTTTGTTATTAGTTCAATTTTTCTAATTTAAATAAATTATTAAAAATATTAAAATAATAATAAATTTTTTACCAGAACCCCATTTTAAATCTTTTAGGGATAAACATGCTCTTATTACTTTCGGCATTGATTATTGGGAGTTTTTGAGAGAAGTTTTAAAAATATAAAAAAACATTAAAATAAATCAAAACAAATAAAGATTGATGAGATAGGTTCTAAAAACTGTTTTGAGAACATGTCTCTAAAACTAATGCCAACATTTTATTGGCTGAAAAAAAAAACAGAAATTATTAATTAATTAAATAATAATTCAGAACTTCTAATGGAATACTCCCAATAATCATGCTCTTAGATCCTTAACCAACACAGTAAATCTGTTGGATATAAAAGCAGTGGATCAAGTAAATTTTCTGACCCAAATGAGGTAAGCTCCAAAAAAGAAGAAGATGAGAAACTTATCAAGATATCTACAAGACAGAGTAACGGACTTTGAACATTGGGATGATTGTGGTGAACGGATAGGTGTGTGTTGCAGACGATGTAGGGTTACATGAAGAATTATTGTTATTGGTTGGGGATAAAGTGATCAAGATATCTAGCTACATTAGTTATCAAGCTAACATTGGGACATCAACCTAGGATAAATTGAATGGAGTGGACGGCCATTTAGAATTGGTTTAGATCGAATTAAAACGCAAAAATAATTTTAAATTAATAAAAAAATTGGAAGATGGTTTAAGTTTGGTCAAAGAAATTGACATAAACTAATCTTTATTCGTAGTAAAAAAAAACTAGCTTGAAACTTTTTAAATAGTTTGCTTAAAATTCTTGGTTTTATTTTCTTTATAATTCAGTTTCGTGATCGTTTAAATATGTTGATTCGAGTTTTGAAAACGGTTTAGTTTATTTGAAACGAGAAGTAAAACAAAATTTGATACGAATTAATTAGCACCCAAAAAAGAATCTCTGCAACTCGAAAATCTCTTTTTGTACGTCCATCCATGTCTTTCCCTTTCCGCCATGGAAATGATGACATCTGTTAATACGCTTCTTTCATCAATGCACTAACACATTTTCGTCTCTTAGGCTTTCCTTTCCTTTTCTATTCCTTGCCCTCTTTCTCTCTTAAACCCCTCTCTCGCCGATTCGCCTCGCAAGTTTCTCAATTCCAAATTTAGGGTTTTTAAATGGCGATTCTCCTGCACTTCTCGTGAACTTCTTTCGTCGAATTCCTCGCCTGATTCGAAACTCTAGGGTTCTAAAGGTACGAAATTTCCCCCAATTCTGTATCACCCGATGATTAGATTATTGATAATTTGATTTTGACTTCTTCAGATTCGCTTGAATTGTATCACCCGATGATTAGATGTTGATAATTGGATGTTTGACTTCTTCTGAATCGTTTGAATTTTTGTGTTTTTTCCCTCTGAAATTAGGTCTTTACTTGATCGGGAAAGCTCGAGTCTTGTTTGGTTTCGAGGACAAAGTGTCTTAATTTCATTAGTTAAAAGAGGTTTCTGTAATAATGGACGACGGTGAGGTTGAGTTCTCGAACAACGAAGCGTTATCAAACACGAACATGCCTGAGTTTCCACCTAACAGCTGTTCCATGGATTCTTTCTTCGATGAGCTTCTCAAAGATTCTCACGCTTGTACTCACACTCACACCTGTAACCCTCCGGGACCAGAGAACACACATACACACACATGTCTCCATGTCCACACCAAGATTCTTCCCGCTCAGAGCGAAGACAAAGAAACTACTGACGACACGTCGGAATCTTCAGGGAAGAAGAGCAAGAAGAGACCTTTGGGGAACAGAGAAGCGGTTAGAAAGTATAGAGAGAAGAAGAAGGCTAAAGCGGCTTCGTTGGAGGATGAAGTCATAAGGCTTAGGGCTGTGAATAATCAGCTGATGAAGAGGTTGCAAGGTCAAGCTGCATTGGAAGCTGAGGTTACGAGGCTCAAGTGTTTGCTTGTTGATATAAGAGGAAGGATAGAAGGAGAGATTGGTGCCTTCCCTTATCAGAAACCTGCGGCTACAAACACGCCGTTCTCGTATACGATGCATCCTTGCAATATGCCATGTGATGTTGATAACTTGTACTGCCTTCAAAATGGGAACAGCGGAGAAGGTACATTAATGAATGAGCAAGGACTGAATGGTTGCGATTTTGATCAGCTTCAGTGCTTGGGTGATCAGAATTTAGCTGGATGTAGTAATGGAAATGGAACATTCAGTGTCAATGCAACGGGCGCTAATAAGAGAAAAGGTGAAATTCTTATACTTTAGGATCTCATACAGTTTAGTCTTCTTAGTCACTTGCATGATCTTCGACAATGAATCTTTTATGTGTTCTTTCTTAGGATCTCTTTTATAGAGGTTCAAGTACAGCTATATCTTTATATGGTTTCGACTTCTTATTTTCAATTGTTATGATCCCTTGGCTTAAGGCAATGTTACCAATCTGTTACGGTCTCTTTGCTTTTTCTGGATTTTTGTCGTTTCTGATGCTCTTTTAAGTTTTTAACTTCTGATGTGCGTGGATTTAGCTTATGGAACTTATGGTGTTTGCTCTTTGTTTTGCAACAGGTGGGACTCATGCAGCTAGAGCAGTTTGAAGTATCATCAATCATGTGATGCCATTCATTTTCACCAGGATAGTTAATTATCTTCCAATAAGTAGTAGAGTTTCAACTGCATCACACCAGCTTTCCTCAGTCTCAGGTCCCTCTGTGCTATTATCATTTTTTCTAATCTGTTTTTGTGCGGACTTGTTAATATTCAAATTGAATTATGCCAGTGTTCTTGTTTGGTTTTGTATTTAAGTTGCTTTCATTAAGCTCTAATGGAAGAGGTTCAATTTTGCATATGGAAACAATATGTCCATGATTAATATGTTGCACGCTCAGTTTTGAGATCATGCCCAACTTTAGCTACAAAATTCGATTTCGCATCAAAATTATTTATAGAAAACCAACAAGGTCCAAAGATGGATAGATTAACTGACAGAATTGACTCATGTTAGTCATAATACAGACACGTCTTTTAGAAACTTGCTAAAGCACGATATAACTAAAATAACGGAGAGACTGAATCATTTCTGAATCCTCATTACTGTTGAGTAGTATCTTGTTTGATGTCCTCCTCGTTCTCAGCTTCATCTTCGTCTCGATAAATGCTTTCCGCCATTTGCCAGACCTGGAGACTGTTGTCTTCGGCTACACTTGCAATGACCCAAGGCTCGTGTTTGTTCCAAGCAAAATCTGAGATCTTAGCCTTGTGGCCTCCATGAGAGAAGAGCAACTCTGGTGGACCATCTTCTGCATCCAACTCTATCTCAAGCTGCTCTTCTCCAACCCTGTAAACCCCAATTACAAGAAGCCTTACTCAACGTCGAACAATTGTCAGATAAAAAAAGTCAAAAAGTTTTTGAGTTTTGCAACGGAAGTGATGGTACCTGTTCAGGTCCCAGACCATCAGCCTTCTGTCTTCACCAGAAGATGCAAGCACTGTTTCATGGTTGGGATCCCACTCCACTTGGAAAACCTCTCCCCTATAATCAAAATCTTTCATTTAAGTGGTGTATTTTTGAAGCAAACGGTACTCAGTGCACAGGTCTCAACATTTGGTTCTATCACAACACATAGATGGCGCAGAGGATGTGAGAAACATGTAAAAGGAACGTACTCGTGGCTGCTCAAGACGTGCAACGGTACACTCAGCTTCCGGAGGTCAAACAAGGCAACAGTTGAGTCTGAGGAAGCTGTGGCTAAAACCCATTCGTTGAACGGATTGAAAGACAGATAGTTCACCTGAGAACACATAAGAAAGCGTTGTCACATAGAATGCAGCAGCCTTAACGGCCTCGTGTATGCATCTAAGTATCTGGTCAATGACTTTTGGTTACCATACATACAAGACATGCAAGCTTGCCATATTAATTCTCAGTCATTAGATATATGCAGAGATATTGGTGTCTACCTCTTTCTCGTGAACTTTCACTTGCTGTTGCATTTGGTTTGTCCTTGTGTCCCATATCACCAGTCGACCATCATCACCCGCAGACCCAAAAAGGTTCTCGTTCTTCATATGCCATGAAACATCTTCAACAGCGCATTCATGTCCCTAGAACCATAACAAGAGAGTAAAATCAGAAGCAGAAAACTTCATGAAACGGGAGGAAGATAAACATCAGTACTGTTCTACTTACCTCATACACAAACATTGCATTCAGAACCTTATCTTGCGGTGTAGCTGAAACATCCCAAAGGCAAATCTTCTTATCCTGTGAACCACTGAGAAGATAACCTTCCTTGAAGGGACTCCAAGACAATCCATACCCTTCCATGTCATGTCCCACCAACCTCAGATCAGGATCACAATCACTTGTTTGGGGCTTTGCAGCATGTTTGGCGTAATCAAACAGAAACACCTCACACCCACTTGTCTTCGCACCAACAAGCGTCGGCTTTTGAGGCATGCACCGTGCTCTGTTCACTTCTCCATCAACACGTATCTTCTGCCTAATCTCCACCTACAACAAATCAGAAATATTCTTATGCATAAAAAAATAAATCCAAATCTCATATCATTAATCTTATCTCAATTTCATTTCCTTAAAACAAGAACAACGCTCTAACACTTTCAGCTAGTCATTTTATCGAACACATGGTGTGCATATAACGCGAGCTACGAAGGTCTCCCAAAAAGGAGGAATATTTCAGGGACCAAAAGTACCTTAGGGACTATGGGATCCTGATTTGTGCCACCTAACCCAGGTTCGGCGTCGGGAGTTGGGATAATGGCGTCGGCGACCATGAGGAAATCTTGGGCACCACCGGAAGTGTGGGTTCCGAGTATAAGCTTGTGGACGCCGAAGTAAGGGTCCGCCGCGTAAGGATTCGGCGTCGATGGGACCCAATGGACGGTGAGAGAAGGCCATTCGAGCGGGTTAGAGATCATAAGATCGTAGAGAAATGGTGTGTTCTTCTTCCACACAGAGAAATCCTCCTCCACTTGATCCATTCCTGCCTCCTCCTTACCTTCATCTGCCATCTCTCTCTCTTCCTCGCTCTTTTTGCTCTCAATCTCTACTTCTGTCTCCCTCTTTGATATGTGTGTCGAGGGTTTTTTTTTTTTTTTTGTTCTATTTTCCCGCCAAAGGGGCGCAGAGGAACTTGGCGGTCTAAGATGCGGATGCGAGTTGTTTTACCTACCTGCAAATGAACGCTGTGCCGTTTTATGGTTGCGAACCAGCATGCATGTGTTTTTTTCTCTTTTTGCGTTATGAATTTATAGGGATAAATAATTTTCCACTTATATGTCAATTATTTAATTTAGCAGAAACTTTTTTTTTTAGTCAATAGGATATATATTGATACTTCTTCACAGATACAGCAACGATACCATATGAAACAAGATCTGAACAGAAACAACTCAGACAAACAAACTATCAATCCAGCTATCCACACGGTAAAGGAGAGTAAAACTTAAAGACTATACATATTACTAAACCAGACAATACTTAAATAGATAGACTGCCTTTCTCATTATCAAAAATTGATGAGAGCCACCCAGGAGCTCCGCTTGAAAAATAAGACTGAGCAAAATGCTGAAGCGTTACACTCTTGGCAATAAGAAAGTCACCTCTACTAGATATTTTGGGTTCTACTAAAACTTTCCAAACATTATTCTACCTAAAATTTTATTCATGATTGCTACCTGAGATTTGAAAGATGGCCAAGCTTTGGTTTTATAAGAACATCCAAAAAGTCTTTCGCCTCTGCAGCAAAAATAACTTGATTTAACTGATGATAAACCATTGATTCAAAAGCCCAACACAGCACTTTGAACTTAGCCTCCTGTAGATCATATACTCCAGTAAACGATCTCCTACTGTGCATTACCAGTCCCAGAGTTGTCTCGCAAAACCCTGCAATATTTTTGTTTTTAGACCAACACAAACCTATATTGCATTTCTTCCTTGTGGTTTTGCCCACTTCCGATTTATAACTCTAACCATACCAACTTCCTGAATTTTGCTGCATCTTTCAATTTCTTGAGCTACAAACCAAATGTTTGCCTCATCTTTGATCTTATCTCTAGTTGCCATCAAATCAAATTTCTTGCCTTCAAATAGAAATTTGTTTCTATTTTTCCATAACCACCAAAGCATCCAAGGATACATTCTTCTCACTTCCAAAAGGATCTTAATATTTTTACTCATTTGGAATAAAAAAATGCATGTTAACAAACAAAGATGACGGGTGGAAGCCATTGGCAGGACATGGAAAATCAGACAGCGCCCGCAGTTGTCTTGCAATCTCACATCGAAACAGGACATGATTCTCAGATTCACCTTCAAAACCACAACTCTGGCATCTCTGATCAATTTTCTTACCTCGCTTTAACAGGTTTGGGGGAACAGGAATTGCCTCTGACAAAGCTCTCCACATGAAAGCTTTAATCTTTGGTTCTGTTAAAGCTTCCCAAGCTTTTCCTTTTAAGAAATTGACGGATGGTTGAACTGCAGCTGACACCCACACATCTTTCAGAAAAGATTGACTAGCCAACCAATACCCAGATCTGACTGAACAATCCCCGCTCTTATTGTGTTTCCAACACCAATAATCATCACTACCCACCACAGGTTTTACTTTTAATATGGCCTCCACGTCCAGCTGAAAGAAATTATCATGTAACACTAATAACTTCCATTCCCTAGTTTCAAAGATGACAAACTCTTAGCTCCACATTTATAAAGGGATTCATCATCCAAGGAATTTTTCTATTTCCAAAATCACACCAAGGATCCAGCCAAACCCTCAGCGATTTACCATTACGAACTTCTTTTCTGCAACCCGAGACTAGAAGATCCCTTGCAAAAACAATGCTTCTCCACCCGGAAGATGGTCTATTCCCAAGAGGAGCTTCGGAAAATTCCATGTCCGAATAATATCTACTCTTGATAAACCGGGACAATGAACATTCTGGATCTTGCACCAACTTCCACGCTTGTTTTGCTAAAAGGGCTTGATTGAAACTTTCAATATCCTTGAACCCTAACCCTCCAAAATCTTTTGGTAAACAAAGCTTATTCCACTTGATCCAATGAATTTTCCTCTTGTTTTCAAACGAATCCCACCAAAAGGAAGCCATAGCACTAGTAAGCTTATCTATGGTTGCTTTGGGCAACTTAAAACAACTCATAGCATAAACAGGTAACACCAGGGCCACAACTTTTAATAAGACCTCTTTTCTACCCAGAGAAAGGCTTCTAGCAAACCATCCGGAGAGCCTAGATTTCAGTCTTTCATGAATATAATGCAATAAATCAACCTTTGAACCGTTGAAGCACTCAGGTAAACCCAGATACGAACTTGCACCTCCTTCATTATGAATGCCTACCAGCTCTCGGATCTCTTTACGCACACCCTCGACAATGTCTTTGCCAAAGGAGATCAAAGACTTATCCAAATTAATTACTTGACCAGTTGCATTTCCATAGATAGCCAGAATTAAATTCAAAGCTCTAGCTTGTTCCCTTGTTGCTTTGCATAAGAAGAGACTGTCATCTGCAAAGAGCAGATGACTAATCGAAGGTCAATCAGCCGAGAAAGCACAACCCTGAATAAGACCTGCTGACTCTGCCTTGCCTAGGAGGTGAGATAAACCTTCTGTACACAGCACAAACAACGACGGCGATAGGGGATCCACTTGACGTAAACCCTGCTAGGAGTAATCAAACCAAGAGGTTGATCATTTACAAGAATCGAGAAGGTTACAGAAAAGATGCAAGACATTACCAACTCAATCCATATAGTATGGAACCCAAGTGCTTTTAACAAACTTCTTACATACTCTCATTCAACTATATCGTATGTCTTCGACATATCTGACTTGACCGCCATATACTCTGAAGCAATGGGAGAGTAAGTCCTTAAATTGTGCACCACTTCATGAGCTATTAAGATATTGTCATAAATTTTCCTCTCAGGCACAAAAGCTGACTGGTAAGGAGATACTATAATCGACAACAAACACTACATTCTCTTTACCATAATCTTCGACACTATTTTATACAGCACTGAACAGAGGCTTATTGGATCAGGTTAGCCATTTTCGATGCCTTTGCAACTTTCGGAAGAAGGCAAATGTGAGTATAATTCCAATCTCCAGGAAGAACACCCGACATAAACACTTATAATTCCAATCTCCGGGAAGAACACCCGACCTAAACACTTCCTTGACTTCGACTTTCACCTGATAGCCTATTTCTTTCCAGAATTTTTGAAAAAATAGCCCACTCATACCATCAGGACTAGGAGGACTTGAAGATTTGATTGAGAACACAGCTTCATCAATCTCTTCATCTGTCACAGGTATAATCAACCTATCATTCATCTCTGGGGAGATTCTCGGTTGAAAATCTTCAAAAATATCCGAAAAATCACTAGGTTTAGACGAGGTGAATATATTCTGAAAGTACGCATAAGCAATCTATAACTCCATTCACATCTTCTAATTGGTCCAAACCATTCCTACTTCTATCAGCATTCACAGAATCGTGGAAAAACTGTCTTTGCTTTTCTGTCTCCAAAAGATTTCTTCCCCTCTGTAATCTTTCATTAGTTCCATCTTGAGACATGAAACTCTGTATCTCCTTGGGTAATTCGCCGATTGTTTATCCTCCAAAGCAGCCTGAAATCTAGATATTTTATCCCTTGCATTGAGATCCGTGGATCTTTTCCATCTGCTAATATCACTCCTACATCTTCTGATTCGTTATGACACCTTACAAGCAGTACCAATGCCTCCTTTTTCCAAGCAATATCGATTTCTCCTTAATGTTTGGTATTGCCAATTCTTTTGTCGAATCTGAATCTTCCCCTTTTAGTTACGTCCATGAAGTTTAAATTAATCAAGACAGGTCTATGGTCAGACCCCCTTTTATCCATGAAAACTTGACAAGCCATCGGAAACATCTCTTCCCACTTTCTATTCGCAAAGCATCTATCAAGTTTGTATTGGATCCAAAGTGTTCCTCCCCAGCTCTCTTGGTATATCTCTCACTCTCTCTTTCTCTGCTGATCAATATTCTTTTGTAACAACTTTTATTTATCATCTCATCACGCGCCAAAGACTAATGAACTTAAGCTTAATGAATCTCACAGTTTTGGGCTAATATGAGCCTGAAGTTCAGTTGAAGAACCCATATTTACAACTCGATCATTCGTTTTTTTCAATAAATTACAACCTATGAAAAGAAAATCAATAAATAATTAAAAAAAAGTCAATGTACAATAGTAAATATATAATCTGAACTTCCGTGTTATCAAATTTGGTCTTCTTTACAATAAAACTCCTAACATATGATTAATTTTAACTAAATACTAAATTAATTATTTTGGATACGCAAAAATTCATAAGAAGTATGAACAAATTGTAAAAATAACATTCTCATTTGAAACAAGATTACTCTTTCAACTTTCTTACACAATGTGTCTATATATAAAAAATATTTTATAAAATTTTAAGTTTTAAATAAATAACATATAATATTTATCTATTACACACAACATATAATAACATATAATATTTAAGTGTTAAACACAAATATGATATCCGTTACATTATTTTTGAATTTCAAAACTCTACACATTAAAAAGACGTAATTTATTATTAAAATCAGGATAAAAATGTCTTTGATCATTAATAAGAAAGTGTAGCTTTTAAAACATGAAACAAATTGTGTATTTTTAATGTTCAAAATTTTTCCTCATAAATATTCAAAATTTTATTCAAAAATCTAATTTAATTCAATTCCTTTTGTTTATTAAATATTACTAGTTCCGAACCCGCGCTACGCCGCGGTCGTTGGGTTTGGATACCTACTTGGCTGGTTCTTAGACCTGAGACATTTATCTGAAATTGAAACTCGAACATGAACCCGATCCGAGAAACCCGAACCCAACCCGAAAAAATATATTAAAAACCCCGATCGGTTACAGTTTATCCAAACCCAAAATCCGAATAAACCGAACCGAATCCGAGCCGAACCCGATAAGTAATATTAAAAAATCAGAACGGTTTCTATTTGTCTAAACCCGAAAAACCGAAACCCGAACTTAAAATATCCGAACTCAAACTCTAAATACCCTATTTTCGATTTTTTCATTAATATTGGTTACTTTGGTTTTGAAAAAACCCGAAAACCCTGAACCCGAACCCGAAATAAACCGAACCGAACTCGAAGTAAAACCCGATCGGGTTTGATATGAAATCTGAAACCCGACACGAAACCGAAATAAACCGAACCAAACCCGAATGACAATTAGAAAAAACCCGAACGGTTTCTATACGTCGAAACCCGAAAAACCGAATCATCCGACCCGAACCCGAAAAATTAACCGAAGTAACAGGTCTATTGGTTAAGGGCTGGACATTTTGGTTGGGCCTGCGATGGCCCTTGTTTTTTTTTTTTGTTAAGTGTTCATTTGTGATGTGTACAAAGCAAATGTTCTGATTGGTGTTCATTTGTGACGTGGACAAAGCAAATGTTTTGATTGGATTGTCAACTTTTTTCATTTATTGACATGGCAGCTCCACAAAGCTTCTCACATCCTAGGTGTCAGCCTCTGGAGAGGCACATGCCTTATTATTGTGTTGATTTACTAGTTGTGGGGGATAATTGGGAATGTTTATTTCAGGAATCATAAAGCAATATTCAACTTTTAATCAAATGTCAGATTTACTTCTGAATTACTTATATGATGATAAATTCCAGAAGGCCCAGAAAGATTAAGGGACCATATAGAAACAAATTTAGAGAAAAAGGATCCAAAACGATAAAATCAAAAAGGAAACAAAAAAAAAGAGGAAGGAAGTTTTGCTTCTGTAAAAAGAAAAGAACCATTATCACTCTTTTTGGAAACATACTTGTTTGTATGTGTGGTGGAATTATCTATCTTTTGTGTTGAAATTTCGTACCAATTCTTTTGCATTTACCAACAATTCACAAGCATGAGATAAATCTATGCATTCAAGATTAATACAACTACTATAGATCTTGATGATATGATCTCTGGTCAAAACATTTTTGTCTGAGAGAAGATAACAAGCATGAGATAAATCTATGCATTCAAGATTAATACAACTACTATAGATCTTGATGATATGATCTCTGGTCAAAACATTTTTGTCTGAGTGAAGATAACAAGCAGCACTATCACAATTTATCTACTGAAGTTTTGGGTTTACAGTTTTAGACTAAAAAAAAAAAAAAACAAGTTGAGCAAATCTTTGGTTTATTTTCTCGAATTGTATTTACAGTTACAACTTAATACTTGTAAAAGAATCATTTTCTTTCCAAATTGTAAAGGAAAACAAAAAGAAAAGAAAACCTTTAAAACTTTACAGAGAAAAGAAATAGCAAAAAAATCATAAAACGGGATTAAAAATTCTACTTGGTGTTGGCACAACGATACTCTGTGTCTCTGCCGCCGTCTCATGAGTATCTCCGGCTGCCCATCGCCTTAAATACCTCATCAACGATGCAGCTTTCCTCCCTCCCCTCGCCGTTCCGGTCCCAATCATCTCCCATATAACCCTCTCTATCCCTGGAATCGTCGCCATCTCCGCCACTAGCTCCGATCCTCCTTTCCGGCACATTGTCACCAGCGTCGCCGCCGCGCTCTCCTTTGTTATATCCGCTCCGTCCCTCATCATCTCCCCCAACAACCGTATCAAACCGAACGCTGCGGACACTGCCATGAGTCCTCCTTTCCTCACGACCGCCTCCACAACCGAGACCGCCTCCTCCGGCAGCTCCCGGAATGCATTTCCGGCTGCTTCCACTACCCCAGCTTCCACGAACCTCCCTACGTTCTCCCTCTCCGCCGCCAAGTTCAAGATCGCCACGAATGCGTCCCGTTTCGAGCTCGTGGGGCCCTGTTTCGCAAGGTCAACCAATCCGCTCACGACACGCGCTTTCCTCCCGAGTCTTCTCTTGTAAGCGGAGATGCCAGCTAAACTGAAAAGAGTCGCGGCGGCGTTTGCCTTAGCCTCCCACGTGGCGCCCGAACGTAGAACCTCGACGACGCCGTTTAAGGCTCCATCGGTTTCCATAATCCTTGTTTTGTTCTGTTCTAGTATAGAGAGGTTGAGTATCGTCGTCACGGCGTTTATCTGAAGGCTCGGTGAGTCCGAGCCTAGATAACGAACCAGCTTCGGTATGGCTCCAGCCTCAGCTATGCAAGCTCGAGCCATCGAATCAGACTTGGCGAGAGCTCGCAGCTCAAAAACAACATCGTTCGACTCTTCCTTGGAAAGCTTGTCGATCAAAAACGTAACCATCATCCTCGTGAACTCAACCGCCTCCTTGCACGGCGCATAAGCCCCTCCGCCGCCGCCGCCGTCTCCGTAAATCTCAAACGGTATCTTCTGATCACGGCACCACATGACGATCAGATTCTTCAACGCACTGTTGGGTATGAGGTTGGTGTGCTTGAGGACTTGACCTGTTTTAGGACACGTGTTGTGCCCCGATTGGATCCAGAGATGGATCGATTCTCGATCGTATGTTTGCCCGGTGGAAACCACCACCGGGTCACGCATCAGCTCCAGCGTGATCGGACACCGGAAATCCGCCGGGATGTTCGCGTCTGACAACGACTTGTAACGGCGGAAATCAGGATGCGGCGACGGCGTCGAAGGACCGTACAAAACGCAGTTTGCGTAACGCGCGAGTCCGATGAGAGAAGCGGCTGCGGATTTGGATCGCTCGTCGATCTGATCATGAGTCTCATCCTCCAACCTCTGGATTTCGTCTACCAAACCGGCCGAATCGAGTAAACCTAAACCGGTGAAAATCTCGGTTAGCGTAGACCGATCCGGAGTGATTTGGTGTTTGATTCCGTCGATCGTACCGGTCACTTTCCGACGAAGCGCATCGTCGCGAGGATCAACGAACTGAACCGAATTCAAACATTGTTTTTTCAAAAGAGCGATGAGATCTTCAGCGTCGTCGCTGAGGTTGAAGTCGTTAACAGGTAAAATATCGAGAACAGTGGATAGATCGGTGATGAGTTCGTGGAAACTGAAGGAAACGTTTTCGATCTGTAGGAGTAGCCATAGTTTGCTCGAACGCGAGCAATCTTCAATCAAAGTCTTCATACGTTGCATCACTATGTTCATCTCTTCGAAGCAGAGCTGAGAGGATTGCGAGTAAATTGTCTGAGATCGAAGAAGCTCCTCGAAAACGGCGGCTAATATCTTCACCTTGCGTATGATCGACAGAGAGTTTCGTCTCAGGATGAATCTGAGAGGTTGCATATGAGAAATCTCTTGAGATGCGAAGAACAGTGATCGGATTAGTTTCGTATCTGATATCTTCGGAGAATCGAGACATCCGATGACTAACGGACGCCGTTTTCTCGCCGGGGGAGCTTCAAGCGTAACTGCCATGAATTGAGGAGAATTCTCTTGGAAAAATCTGGATTTGGAGTAGATGACCAGAGACGGTGGAAAAGGCAGAGGAAGAAGAAGAAGAGACGATGGCTAAAATGGAACCAAATATTTATTTATTTTTAAAAACTTTCCTAACAGACGGCTAATTGGATTTGTTTTTTCATTAATTTTATAATTTTGATGAGTTGTCAGCAACATGAATTAAAAAAATATAAGTATGGGAAGTGAAGATAAGGTCTTCATTTTGATGACATAAGAGTGCAACAGTTGGTACATGTTTGTTAGAGTAGAATTGATTTGGTCGTAATAATTCGAATAAATACTCCATAACGACTCATTATAGTTTTTTTTTATATAAAAAATAGTTGTTGCACACAAGAAGAAGGTTTTTATTTACGTTAGTTGTCAAATTTGACCCCAGAAAGAAAAGAAAAAGTAGTTGTCGAAAAATATAACCTAATCATATAGTTATTTAAAATTATTATTGAATCGGTTGTGCTGGCTTTCTCCACTTTTTGTTGTATAGTTGAATATATATATGGAGTATTTTTGTAAGTATATTACAATGTCTCAATGAACAAGTTAGTTCCCTTTACTTTAAGTAAGTAATTTCTCTTTTACGCAATCTGTGACATGTGTGCATTTAGAAGTAGATGTAAAACCAAATGAATAAACAAAGATAATTGGTAAAATCATCCATTTTATTTTTGATTTTCAAGAATTCTCAACACAAGAAAAACCTTCCGTATTTTAAGCAGTGTAAAATTAATATATTGAGCAGTATCTATTAAAATAGTTGAAAAATAAGAAACAAGAGAGGCACCACTCATGCCCCCAAGCAAACGCAATACCTTAATGCACGCACTAAGCTTAATTAAATTTGTTAATATTGCTAGTATGAATATTTATTGTAATGATTATGTTTTCCAAGTTCCAATAGACATTTTGCTTTTCTATATTGAACAACATCCTATAATTATTTATCACCACTATTTGACATGGCATGCTCTAAGTTTAATGTCTTTTGTTTTGTCTTTTCTTTCTCATCACATAGGGATGCAACAGTTGGTTAATTGATATGGTCCTCATTATTCAAATAAATACTCCACTAGTAATTATTCTTTTAAAAGTTATTATTGATTCGGTTGTGCTGACTTCTCTCCAGTGTCGGCTGAATAATCTGGATCGCTTCTGCCATCTTCTTCTGAACATTTTAATATGTAAGCAGATCGTAAAAGAATTAAAATGGAGTATATGATGAAACATTGTATATTTAAAATTTTACCAAATTCCATATGAAAATTGTGCAATCACAACTTGAACAACCCGGAAAGTAAGTTTTGCTTATTTATAGTAAATGTTGACTACAGAGATGAATAGTAATAATACAATGTGCTTAAGAACTTCATATATCTTCTTCTCAAGGATTCAAAGAATTGGTTACCATTTCAACAATTGAGTTAACTATAACTTGGGGGCTTAGAATCACACTGATTTTGAATATCTTTTCACAATCATCAGCTTGAAGGAGATCAAACTGAGACTGGAGAAGAGTGAGAGGCATGAAATGTTCTCCTTCCGAGGCTCTCTTCTGTAACCGAGCAGCAATAACCTCTGCATTACCTTCCAACAATACAAACTTCACCTTGCAGCTCGAATAGCTCCCCGATTTGTAATCAGGATCAGAGCCTCTCAAGATCTCTCTGTACTGTTTTCTCAGTGAAGAACACGCGAGGACAACGGTTTCTCCATTGAGCAAACGTTTTCGCAAACTCTCCTGTATTTTTTCAAGCCATGGCATCCTGTCTTCATCTGAAAGAGCAATGCCTTGTCGCATCTTTTCTGGTAAAAGTTCCACCGTGGAACCATGAGCAAGTGTTAAAACTTCAACTTCATTGATGAAAACTTTGATTTGTCAAAATGCGTTTGAGGATTTACCTCTGTTTGATAGAGAGTGAAAGTCATCGGCATCAAGAAAATCACAAGCTAGAGCTTCTCCAAGCATCTTACCTATGGTACTAACAAAGTAGAAAAAAAAACAATCTCTTCTCTTCAAAATCTCTATCTAATATCAATTTAACAGAGGAGTTACTTTTGTAGGAAAACAACTTACGATTTTCCTGCTCCGCTTACACCCATTATTACAATGACTTTGCCTGTCACTATGATACACAAGAATGAGTAAAAAAACAGATGAGAACATGGACAAAGATGTTTGATAAGAAAAACAAGTTGAAAGCTTACCGACGTTGTTAGCCGACATGCCTGATTAAACAGGGTTTGGTGATTCTCGAAGAAACAATCTGTTAGCAAGAACACAAACAAACTGTCTTATATCTTGCTGATTGATTGTTCTACATAAAACTACATATATATTTTCAAGAATTTGCAAAACAATTCATACCTAAAGCTCACACCTTTGAAGCTAATGATCAGACACATGAGTAACCCATTTGACTCTCAACAATGTCCTTAGTGTACAATTTTATTTCAATATGAACTGTGGTTTTGATAAGAGACGATGGGAATATAAAAATCCTAAGTAAGTCTAAAATCAAGAACGAAACTGATACAGAGCAATGGTTATACGTTTCACATTCCTTGATTTCTTACTGCAATTAGAGAGATATAATACTTTTCCTAAGCGAGATTCGGCCTTCTATTAGAAATAAAAGGATCGAAATCTGATAAAATTCAAAGATGACACAAATACTTACTCCGACTTTCTCTGAATCCCAGAACACTAAAGGGTGAGCCAATTGGATTCTCGATCAAAACCAAAAAAAAAAAAAAATTACAAAAACGCGACCATGAAGAAAATGAAAGGAATTGAGAAAGTGGTAAGAAAAATGGGGACTAAAAAGGAAGAAAAGTAGTTTGAGAGTTAAAAGGATAAAGATAATAAAAATTTGGTAGGTGCGACAGGAAGAAAGACGAAACTTTGGCAGAGAGAAAAAGAAGAAGCAGAACCCAAGAGAATAATGATCATGTGGTTAGACCGGAAGGTTACTTACTTTATTAATATTTCAAAAAAGCCCATAAAAAATATACTATTTGTTTATAAAATTTCAAAAAAGGACGCAACCCTATTTTGTTTACAAAAATGTGGATTAATATTTGTTCTGGATTTTAAAATTTAATACACAAACTATAACATGCATAATCTAAGGGTCCGAATGGTAACCGCGGTTTTTGTATAAAAAACGGTGTAGAATTGAAGTGCGGTACGATACAACTACGGTTCATGCGATTTGCAGGATAAGTACGGATTTAATAAAAAAATAGTGCGGTTTTGAAAAAAGTAGTGCGGTTTTGATTAAAAAATAATGTAAAATAAGCAAACTAATATTGTTAGTCATACTAATACTAATTACTCAAATTTCTAAAATTATAATTATAAAATTAAATATAATAATTAATT
Organism: Isatis tinctoria; assembly: GCA_010577795.1. Classification (NCBI taxonomy): domain Eukaryota; kingdom Viridiplantae; phylum Streptophyta; class Magnoliopsida; order Brassicales; family Brassicaceae; genus Isatis; species Isatis tinctoria. The sequence goes on along the minus strand of CM021246.1, from coordinate 4,331,287 downwards.
TTTGGATAATACAAATATATTTGAATATTTTCAAATATTTTTGGATATAAAAAACAAATCCAAGTTGATCACAATTTTTCTGGTTCTTTATATCTACATCTGAGCTGATCCAAATTCAAATCGAAGCAGAATCAAAATTTAGAAATACTCGATCGATACCACAATAAATGTTGATTGGTAAAAAATAAAAAGCGGTGCTAAACACATATTATAATAAAAATAAATGTATTAATAATAAAAGTACAGTTATAAAATAAAATTAGTGATTCAATATTAATAAAAAATTATTATTATTATTTATGAACTGTCAATATAAAATTTATTTAAATAAAAATTCAAATATATATTTAAGAGCAATAGCACATTTTCACAAATTAAAAAGCTAATTTTTATTTAAAATCTTATTGAAATAAGAAATTAGTAGAATAAAATACTTTATATATTACATATTTTAATCTGTTTAAATCTAATTACTTAAAAATGTTGCTAAATGGTAATTAAAAGAGATAATTATATATATTTAAAATGATGAAAAATACTTTGATATTGTAATAAATTGATTGATTTGATTAAATTGTGAACTAGTTTCCACAAAAAAGTATGATAAAAAAAATTCAAATAAACTGTGTAATTAATAAGTAACTTATTAATGGAGTTTCTTACTTTTTAAATGATTACACAAAGTGAATAACGCACAAACACACCAAATACCGCACTTGGACTTTTAGCTTTTCACAAAAAATTTAGAGAACGTCCTGCAGTTACAAAATATTTGTTGATTGGTAACATGTGAGTGGGCTCTACTAAAAACGTCCCGCGGTTGTGAAAACAGCAGTCTCCATTCATTGCCTAAGTAGGACTATTTACAGAAATATACACAAACATAAATATATTTGCAGGAAGGGTGAGAGAATGTTTGGAAACGTAATCATTACGTGAACCTTGTGACGTAAAAGACGGTTTTACCCTTTTGATAATCGTAGCAGCAACAGTATAAATCTTTACACTAATGCCCTAGTAAGACAAAATCTACCAAAATCCATAATTTGGATGATGTTGATTATGCCATTTGAGATTGATACTGAATCATATCTACATATATGGTAAGAATTCTATCTCTCAAATTTTGGTAGAGATCCACAATGATCCGGTGAAGAATCAAGGATGATCCAGTTTGTTGTAGGAGAAGGAGAAGTAACGCAACTCCTACGAGCTCTCCACCGCCACCGGAACCCAACTCGGATGAGCTTCCGTTTCGGTATACATATATTTCTATGATTAGACGCTAACAAATATGTTACCCGTAGATTGGGTGGGGGTTGGATTATTCACTCTCTCATCACTTGTGGCTTTGAGATTTTTAAGCAGGGAGAGTTTACACTTTTGGCTTTGGGATTTTTAAGCACGGGACTTTGGGATGTATGTTAAAGTTTAGTATAACTTATTACTTATTTAATTATACTATGGTATCTTGAAGTTAATATGATAACTTGTTTTGTAGCATGTTAATATTTTGGTTTTGCAACATAACAATAGTTGTCGTCGTGAGGACGATCAAATTCAGAATTTCTATGATTAGACACTAACAAATATGTTACCCGTAGATTGGGTTGGGGTTGGATTATTCACTGTCTCATCACTTGTGGATTTGGGATTTTTAAGCACAGTGCTTTGGGATTTATGTTATAATTTAGTATAACTTATTTAATTATACTATTGTACTTTGAAGTTAATATGATAACTTGTTTTGTAGCATGTTAATATTTTGGTTTTGCAACATAACAATAGTTGTCATCGTGATTCCTTACTGTTGGGTTCGAGAGAACGATCGAATTCGGTTGCGTGTGAACCCAATTTCGTGAGTTAACTCATTACTAGACCCGGATCCGCGCGTCGGCGCGCGAGATATGATTAATATTTTTGCAATGAAATACATAATTTTATGATTTTTTTCCACTTTTGTGATATAATAAGAATTTATAAAATTATTAAAAGTAAACAATTACATAAAGTTGTGGTGTGTATTATTTTGTGCGTCTTTTCTATGGCTCGATTAGAAATTTTGAGAAAGAAAGTAGTATTACAAAGCAAAAAAATTATGACTTACATCAATGTGAATGAGAGACAAGTCAATGTTAATCTAAAAATAGAAAATTTAAGATACTAATATTTATAAAAATGTTTACCTTAATATATTCATATTTGAAAAGTGGGACCCATTATTTTATATTGTTTGGATACTTATTTAACAGAGATAATGTTAATTTTCATAATCCATAATTACCCTTAATGAAATTTTACAAAATAACTAATATTCAGTGGCATTACATGTAATATAACACATGGATAAAGGTTTATTTCAATTTTGTTTCCTTATTTAATATTATAGACTATAATAAAACACAATTTATATTAATTTCATATTTATAGCGTGATTATATAATATATCTATCGATTTATATATATATATATAGTTTTAACTATATTAATATATGAATATTATAGTTTGAGAAAATTGACAGACCCATTATATATAGATTTGAATGTAATTTCACATTTATAAAAAAATATGCTAATCCGTTAATTTATTAGTTATTTTTAATGTCATAGAATCAAAACAGATTAATTAAATCTTAACCCATATTATTGTTATTTAAATATTTTAATAATGGAAACTATAAAAAACCTGTAATTATATATATATAAAAAATTATTTTCATTTTATCAATGAATAATCTAATATATATATATATATATAGACTTAGTCTTAATATTTTCATTCTATCAAGTTAAAATATATCAATCTAATTTAAGAATTTTATTTTCCAAGTTAAAATTTTATATTTTATAAATTATATTTTATTAATATTATATTTGAATTATTTATGTATGTTTTTATTTTTTGATAATTGAAGTATGTTCAAAATGATATTTATTTATTTTGATTTTGTGATTTATAAAAATAATTGATGTGTTATATTATTTACTTATATTTATGATTTGATTTAATAATTTCATATGTATGATTTTATTTTATTTTCGTTTTAAATTAGTAAGGAAAGTGGGACCCATTATTTTATCTTGTTTGGATACTTATTTAATAGAGATTATTTTACTTTCCATAATCCATAATTACCCTTAATGAAATTTTACAAAATAACTAATATTCAGTGGCATTACATGTAATATAACATATGGATAAATATATTTTGATTTTTTTGTTTTTATATTTTATATTTTGGATAAAGATATAATTTTGTAAGTCATAATTTGAGAAGTGTTGCATATTTTATTTTGAATTGACTACAATAATATAATTTATATTAATTTCATATTTATAGTATGATTAATATATCTATCGATTTATATATATATATAGTTTTAACTATTTTAATATATCAATATTATAGTTTGAGAAAATTGACAGACCCATTATATATAGATTTAAATGTAATTTCACATTTACAAAAAAATATGCTAACCTGTTAATTTATTAATTATTTTTAATGTCATAGAATCAAAAAAATAATTAAATATCTTAACTCATATTATTTTTATTTAAATATTTTAATAATAGAAACTATGAAAACCCTGTAATTATATATATAAAAAATTAACTTGTCTCACTATATCATTGAATAATCTAATATATATAGACTTAGTTTTAATATTTTCATTTTATCAAGTTAAAATATATCAATCTAATTTAAGAATTTTATTTTCCAAGTTAAAAGTTTATATTTTATAAATTATATTTTATTAATATTATATTTGAATTATTTATGTATGTTTTTATTTTTTAATAATTGAAGTATGTTCAAAAGCATATTTATTTATTTTTATTTTGTGATTTATACAAATAATTGATGTGTTATATTATTTACTTATATTTATTATTTGATTTAGTAATTTAATATGTATGATTTTATTTTATTTTCGTTTTTAATTAGTAAGAAAAGTGAGATCTATTATTTTATATTGTTTGGATACATATTTAATAGAGATAATGTTAATTTCTATAATATTAGGTAAGACCAAAAATGTTTTTAGCTAATGAATATGTCCAAGCAATCTTTTATAAGTAGATATTTCCTCTCTTAATAGTATAGATGTTTTGAGTTAATCATATAAATAAAGAACATGAATAAGAATGAGAAATTATGGAACGAAAGAAATTGAGAAATAAAAAGGGAGAGAGAAAGAGAAAAGGTAGGAAAAGATTTAGAAAAATGAAATAGCGTTTGGAACAGTGGGCATCCACAAATTAAATTTGCGTTGTGTATATCAGTGCCAATTACTCATCTAAGTATCTAACGGACCTATTAATTTATGGTTGTAAAAAAAAAAACCTATTAATTTATGATCATAATATAAAACTAATATTTAGTTATGTGTATATTATTGAAAATATCTTTGAAAATTAATAAAATATTAATATTTTATTTAAAATAATTTAAGTTAAATATGTAATTGAAAATATAAATTATAATAAGTATTATACATTTGATCATATATAATTATTTAGACATTAGTTACTAAAAATAATTTACTATTGTATTAATTACTATATGATAAAAAATTCATTTTAAAAATCCAGTTATAAAACGGAAATTCACCTTTATTTCAGCAACCACAATATGAAAAAAAAACATTTTACAGGAAATTTAATTTACTTAATTTACTTAAATTATTTAAATATTCTACTTTTTCCCGATATATTCCTACAATTGATTAATAAAACAAGATTTATTTACAAATTACAAAGAAGCAACAAAATAACTATTTAAAAAGTTTATCCTCACCGATTGAGTAACACAGTCTCCTTCTCTCTCTCTTCATTTCCACTTCTGAACTCAGAGAAGGAGACTCCATGGAAAGGCTTCTACAACCACCGTCGTCTTCCATACTTGCTCCCTCCAAATCCCAATTAAGAGCATCCCCGTTGCTCCTCCGCGTCCAGCGCCTCGACTCGCACTATCTTAGCTGTGCCTCCTCTCGCCGTCCCGTGTCACGCCGAGTCAGCTCCATTTCATGCCTCTTCTGCAAGAACCCATCGCCGAATACGTCTCCAGGATTGAATCAGCCTAGAAATTTCTTGTCTTTGTCTCCTGAAACCGACGAGTCAAAACCTAATCCAGGATTTCTCGAACGGATCGTGAGAGGGAGTCGTGAGCAGCCAAAGGTACTAATTTCATAGCTATGAAACTTCTGCATCAGTTTTTTTGATAGGGTTCAATGGTTTCAATGGTTTCAAGAATCATGGGATCGGGTTTAATAGTAGCTTACGGTTTCGTGATCTGCTTCTTGAGTATTCCACATTCGTTTGCTTTTCTAGGTTCTTGAATTTTCAGCAATATTATAGCTGCATTGGTGTGGATTTTGAAAAAGATTGTAACTTTAGTAGTGATTCAGTTCCGATTTAGTTCTGTAGCTATGCTGACACTTTGTGAGATTTGAGGGTCAAGGGCTTTACTTTGTGAGCTTACGTTCAGATTGGTCACTTCTTTATGCAAATCTGTGTTTTGTTGCAGACGTTGTCGACTGGGACAATCATACTAATCTCTGCTGTAGCTGCGCTTTTGCTAAACCCGATACTTGCTCCACCTGCTTTTGCTAGCTTTCAAGCGGCAACGAAATCTAGTGGCGCTGCTGTTGGTGGAAAACTTCTCCGGACTGAAATACTGACAAGTGCTTGGACTGGTTTCTTTGCTGGTTGCTTACACACGCTGTCTGGACCCGACCACCTTGCTGCTTTGGCTCCACTCTCGATTGGACGGACGAGGATGGAGAGTGCTGCAGTTGGAGCTCTCTGGGGATGTGGTCACGACGCTGGTCAACTCATCTTTGGTCTGCTCTTTCTTCTTCTAAAAGATAGGCTCCACATTGAAGTCATAAGAACTTGGGGTACAAGAGTTGTGGGCTTGACCTTACTTGTGATTGGCGCTATGGGGATCAAAGAAGCTTCCGAGATCCCGGAACCATGTGTGGTTACCTTGGAGAATGGGGAGACAGATGAGAAAAGCTCCAAGAAGAAGAAGATAGGGTTTGCGACATTTGCCACTGGGATTGTTCATGGGCTGCAACCAGATGCTCTGATGATGGTGTTGCCTGCACTGGCTCTTCCTTCTCGGTTAGCCGGTGCTGCGTTTCTGATCATGTTCTTGGTTGGGACGGTGATTGCGATGGGAAGCTACACGGTGTTTATAGGGTCATGTAGCGAGGCGTTGAAGGAGAAGGTTCCTAGGATCACGGAGAAACTAACGTGGGCGTCTTCTCTTGTGGCCATTGGACTGGGATTGGCGATTATTGTCAGCCAGTTCTTTGGTTTCAGCCTGTATTGAGACAAAACATCTGCAAGCCTTCGTAGCTCTAGAGGATTAAATTTTTGAATGTACCAACCAAAATTTGTATCTTGCTTTCTTGCTTCTGAATCCCTTTTTTTTTTTTCTTCCTACCAAATATAAGTTTGAATTTGGCTCCCCAATTTTGTGAGCATTCGTATTTTTCTAAGCATTTCCGAACGATGTAAACCATGAATGTTTTGTATAATATAAAAGTAGGTTTTGTCATGCTGTCCTTTCTGAGGCTTGAACTGATTCATCATGTCTCAGGCTTGGAAGTTTCTTCTAAGTACGATCTTTGAGACATTTTAGATCGACTCTGCATCACCATTTCTCTTGTTTGCTCATTTCTTTAAACCCTTGATGTTTTTTATCCCTCCAAATTCTATATAATCTGAATAAGACTGAAAAGACACAAAAGATGGAAGGAAATTCAAATTTAATTCCAAAAATAGTTGAAAAACTTGTAACAACACGAACCTTTTTAGAAGTATCTGCGACCATGATTTGAGCAACGTTATATTGTACCATCCTCAGTTAAATATAGAACCAAACTATACCCAAATTAAATGCCAAAACAAACACAGATCCATCGAAAAATGGTTAAAAGGAGATGGACAAAAATGATGCTGGCAGGAAATCAATTTAATATCACAAAAATACTTTAATATGTTCTAAATCTTCACGATACATCTCACCAAAAACCACTAAATTTTTTTTATATTTTAGTAAACAAATCTCTTTAATCATCTAAATATCTTTAAAATCTCAAAATACCAATAAAATCTCCTGAAATATAATTTACCAAATTACTTAAAATGCTTAATCCAATACATATATCCTCCTAAATTTTACTATACACTTACATGCATATTTGCTAATAATAAACATTTGTAGTAAGTCACTCTATAGAAAAATTACACCTACAATATTTTCACACGTATATAAACAAACCAAATCTTCAAGATTTTATGTTCAAAGAATCTCCTAAATTTTCTTTTTAAAATCATCACCTAAATTGTACTATAAAAAGAGGTGAATGTAGTCTTCAACCTCACCACTGAAAGCAAAAGAACAAAAAAAAAACATTTATTTTACAGAATGAAAAGCGTTTCCTTTGAGCTTCTGCTATTGGTTTCTCTTCTTGTCCTTGCCTTCCGTAAGTAAACAAACACACCATACTAACAATATTTTTTTTGTAAAAGAAAATCCAAATCTCACACCAATATTTGAGTCTCGAGAAAACTAAATTAAAGTATTCATTTGGAATTTTTTATTTTTTTCTTTATTTCCGTATTTCTTAAACTCTGTCTTTTATATATTTTGGTGTATTTTAAGGACATAGTATTGCGGCCGGGGAACATTGTACGACAGATGAAGACTGCATGAAGATGTGCAGTTGTGACGTAGCAAAATGCGACCAAAGATCTTATACATGCACTTTTGGGGTAAAAGCTATGAAGACAATTGATGTCGGTTGTTCAGACAAGGATAGAAATCCAGAAGATACAGATTGTGGTGGTAGAAATTAAGAACTTCCATCGCAGTAACTGATATTATAATGATAAAGGTATCTTTATCTTTACATGTCTTACAAAATGAAAAAAAAAAATTCTTCAAAGAACTTTGTTTTGTTAATCATGGTCATGTTCAAGATGGAGACAAAATCACAATAAGGGTGAACTCGATCATATCATTATCTGTAGAACATGGCAAAAACAAAATGTTATGTTACTTTTATAAAAAAATTTATGTTATAAAATCAAATGAGTTAACCTTCGCTTGTGTTCATTTTTTTTTTATGAAGTTCAATTTCATTTAAAATTTAACCTCTGGTTACTCTACTAGAAGAAAAATAGTTTAACAAAATAAATATTTAAAATTTGAGTTTCAAAATATCGAGTTCAACAATCTGCAAGTAAATTTTACAGCGAAAAATCAAAGAAATAATTTTATTTGAAAAATTAATTCGAAGAAAACCAATCTTACCTAAAAGATCGGAGACAGGCTAATCTTCTAGTGATTGAATGATTGCAACAAATTCAGCATTGTCCATTTCAAAAGTTTGACATTCGGTTGAAAATTTTCTCCATGGCCCATTGTTAATGCATGCTTCTATCTCTGAGTGAGGTAACGGTAGGCTTTGTCTTTGAAATTCCGCTTTATCATCCTGTAGACATATTTAACCAACCCAGACGTGGGATCTGTGAATGTTCATGAACCATCAATCCTACACCTAAATAGTTTTCAGGGGCCGGCTTTGAGCATTGCTTAATGAAACATTGGTCTTGGATTCCCATGTTTTAGGACTTTATTTATTTAGTTATGTGGTTTCCAAATTATTTTTAAAAAAAATTATTAAAAGTTTTACAAATTATTTTTGGCCCCCAAAATCTAAGGACCGTCACTTTCCTAAACCATAGTGAAGTTTGAATTTTTCGTATCAGATATTCACTGATGGCATAATGTATAGTGTCCATGGGTTTATATTGAATCCTTCGGTATACCATTTACTTTTTTTGTTTTCCATATGTACCACAATATCTATGGATAACATGTTACTATCATGATATATCTTATTTGGAATTCGAAATATAGATGATCTATATTTTTTTATTTTTTTGATAAAATGTGAATTTGTAGATTAAAGCTGGATAGGTTTTCAATACAGATGCTTGGCGGAGCTTAAAGTTGTAAAAATGCCAAAAAAACCGGAAAAAGCCTAGTTATAACAAATGATAGTTACATCATAATCAGATATTTCTACTCATGTGTGAACCATTGTGATAGTAGTTCTCTGAATTTTCGTCTGTTCCTGCGTGCCAAGATAGAGTCTCTAATGCTTCGGTCTATTAATCTGAAGATTACCTCATGAGTAGAGAGAACAGAATCGTGGAGCCTGTGTTCCTTTCCTTCCATATATGGTAAATGGTGGTTTGACAGGCTAGTCTTTTAAGAGTAAGACTAAAAGGTCGCGAGCCTGAGGAAAGCCATTGAATAAGTTCTTGCCAATCATTAAACCAAGGTCTTGATCGAGCTAAACAAACCAGAACTTTAGCCCAGATCTGCTTGCTAAGATCACAGTGAAGGAACAAATGTTCTCTTGTTTCTGAATCCCTTTTGCAAAGACAGCATGAATCCATAGGAAGCACGCCCCATCGGAAGAGACGGAAGCTTACGGGTAGGCGATTTAAATGGACCACCCAGAACCTGAATGCATGCTTCGGAATACAGCCCTTGTACCATACTGCGTTTGCCCACTGCTTTTGGTCACTGGGTGGTCGGAGTTGTTCCCAATTTTGCTTCGAGGAGAAGTCTGTGGTGGGAGATCCGTCAATTACCCAACTTAAAGTCTCTTCATCCTGGGTAAGCACCGGAGGGGTAAAACTCATCAAAGCATTCCTAAGCGAGTGACCATCTTGAAGAAAAAGTTTAAAGAAAACATGATTCTTCTGTCTACCACATCTTATACAACTGTTTAATTCTCTTCTAAATGCAACGAATATTTTTGCGTTGGTAGAGAGAAAAATGCTCCCAGGCACGTCTCCCCATGAACTGATTTTAGCTATGCTGACACTTTGTGAGAATTTAGGGTTAAGGGCTTTACTTTGTAAGCTTACCTTCAGATTGGTCAGTTCTTTTTGCAAACCTGTGTTTTGTCGCAGACGTTGTCGGCTGGGACAATCATACTAATCTCTGCTGTAGCTGCACTTGTGCTAAACCCGATGCTTGCGCCACCTGCTTTTGCTAGCTTTCAAGCCGCAACTAGATCTAGTGGCGCTGCTGTTGGTGGAAAACTTCTCCGGACTGAGATACTGACAAGTGCTTGGACTGGTTTCTTTGTTGGTTTCTTACACACGCTGTCTGGACCCGACCACCTCGCTGCTTTGGCTCCACTCTCGATTAGACAGACGAGGATGGAGAGTACGGCAGTTGGAGCTCTCTAGGGATGTTGTCACCACGCTGGTCAACTCATCTTTGGTCTACTGTTTCTGCTTTTAAAAGATAGGCTCCACATTGAAGTAATAAGAACTTAGGGTATAAGAGTTGTGGGTTGACCTTACTTGTGATTGGAGCTATGAGGATCAAAGAAGCTTCCGAGATCCCGGAACCATGTGTGGTTACCTTGGAGAATGGGGCGACAGATGAGAAAAGCTCAAAGAGGAAGAAGATATGGTTTGCGACATTTGCGACTGGGATTGTTCATGGGTCGCAACCAGATGCTCTGATGATGGTATTGCCTGCACTCGCTCTTCCTTCTCGGTTAGCCGGTGCTGCGTTCCTGATCATGTTCTTGGTTGGGATGGTGATTGCGATGGGAAGCTACACGGTGTTTATAGGGTCATGTAGCAAGGCGTTGAAGGAAGGTTCCTAGGATTATAGAAAAACTAACGTGGGCGTCTTCTCTTGTGGCTATTGGACTGGGATTGGCAATTATTGTCAGCCAGTTCTTTGGTTTCAGCCTGTATCGAGACAAATCTGCAAAAGCCTTTGTAGCTCTAGAGGATTAAATTTTTGAATGTACCAACAAAATTTGTATCTTGCTTTCTTGCTTCAGAATCCTTTTTTTTTTTCTTCCTACCAAATATAAGTTTGAATTTGGCTCCCCAATATTGTGAGCATTCATATTTTTCTAAGCATTACCGAACAATATAAACCATGACTGTTTTGTATGATATAAAAGTAGGTTTTGTCATGCTGTCCTTTTATGGTTGATTAATTGATTGTAGTTTGGGCTTCAAGTAGCAAAAAATGATATGTTTGTTACAGCTCACCCAATGCATGGCCTCAAAATTTTCAGGTTTCACTCCATCATTTTTGACTCTATGGCTTCGAATGGTGACATATGATCGCACCGCACTTAACATTAATAAAATTCTCTACATATACCATGTATCTATACATTTTTATAACTGAAAAAAACTGCACCGCACACCGCTGGTTCCGCACTGCTAATCTATTATTACCATTCAGAACATATGACTTCCACCTCCTAAGAGGCTAGGACGAGGAACTCAATAACATATGTATGTGGTTGTGTGATGATTAGATTGTCAGCAATCCATCATGTTGTCAGTATTTTCTTATGTTGTTGATTCGCTTCAATTTGTTAATTGATGGATTTATTTAGTAATAGTTGTAATTTAGCAAATCACTTCATGAAAATTAGATTCAATAGAAAAAGCAAAAAGAGCATTTGCTATTTGGGTTTTTAATTACAATATTGAAACAATAATTACAACTTTTGCCAATATATTAACTGACCTTTGAACATGAACAATATATATTAGTTTGGTTGATTGCTAGTTCCCATTTGAGCAATTATTACATTTTCTCGAGAATAACGTTAGGTAAAGAATATTTGGTTTGCCAAGAAGCAACAATGCAAAGAAAGATACAGAAAATAGAGCTCATAAGTTCATAACATCAGCGAATCTTCAATTGCAGCTACGTCCTTTGTAAGATTCTTGAGCAATGCATCAGAGCTAAGCGGAAGGAAAATCAAATTTAATTCCAAAATAGTTGAAACTTGTAACAACATGAACCTTTTTACAAGTACTTGTGAGTTGGCTACTTGTGGCCATGATTTGACCAACGTTAATAATACGTTATATTGTACCATCCTCGGTTAAATGTAGAACCAAACTATACACAAATTAAAGGCCAAAACAAACACAGATCTATGGAAAAATGGTTAAGAGGAGATGGAGAAAAATAATGCCGGCAGGAAAACAATTTAATATCACAAGAATACTTTAATATGTTCTAAATCTTCACGAGAAATCTCACCAAAAACCATTACAGTTTTTTATATTTTAGTAAACAAATCTTGTAAATCATCTAAATATCTTTAAAATCTCAGCAAATACCAATAAAATCTCCTCATATATAAAATTTACCAAATTACGTTAAAATGCTTAGTCCAATACATCATCCTAAATTTTACTAGACTTCCATGTTTGTTAATATTAAACATTTGTAGTAGTCAATTTATAAAAATTTACACCTATAAAATTTTCACATGTAAAGGTTGGAACATAATGTTTTCAAGATTTTATGTTCATACCATCTCATAAACTTATTTTTTTCAAATCTTCACCTAAATTGTACTATAAAAAGAGGTGAAATGTTGTCTTCAACCTCACCACTGAAGGCAAAAGAAAAAAAAAAACAAAGGAGAAAATATTTATTTTACAGCATGAAAAGCGTTTCCTTCAAACTTTTGCTATTGGTTTCTCTTCTTGTCGTTGCCTTCAGTAAGTAGACATACCATACTAACAATTTTGTTGTATGAAAAACCAAATCTCACACCAGTAATTGAATCTCGAGAAAACTAAATTAAAGTATTCATTTGGAATTATTTATTTTTAGTTCTATTTCTGTGTTTCTTAAACTCATCTTTTATATCTTTTGGTGTATTTTAAGGACATAGTATTGCGGCCGGGGAACCTTGTACGACAGATGAATACTGCAAGAAGATCTGCAGCTGTGACGTAGCACATTGCGACGACGAATCTAAAACATGCACTATTTTTGCAAAAGCTATCAATACAATTGATGTCGGTTGTTCAGACAAGGATAGGAATCCAGAAGATACAGATTGTGGTGGTAGAAATTGAGAACCTCCATCGCAGTATTTGCCATTATAATGATAAAAGTATCTTTACATGTCTTCTAAAAATAATGTTTAGAAAGTTTTGATTTGTCAATCATGGTCATTTTCAAGATGGAGACAAAATTTTAATAAGGTGATAACTCATATCACTATCTTTAGAACATGGCAAAAACAAAAATTTATATTACATTATCTTTTTAAATAATGAGGGACTTTTATAAATTGTTTTATGTTATAACATCAAATGAGATTAACCTTCGTTCGTGTGTTCATTTTTTTTATGAAGTTCAGATTCATTTAAAAATTAACCTCTTCATTGGTTACTCTACTAGAAGAAAAAGAGTTAAACAAATAAATATTTGAAATTTGAGCTCTAAAAGAAACAAGTTCAACAATCCTAGACTTAAGAGACGTTTTCCACCTCCCATCATTTTCTTTTATCGTAGAATATTCCTGAACCATAGTGACGTTTGAATCTCTCCATATTAGATATTCACTGATGGCATAATGTACAACGTCCATGGGTTTAGGTTGAACCCCTTCCTACATCATTTTCTATATCTTGCTTTCTATATCTATATGTACCACAATATCTATAGATAACATGTTACTATCATAATCTATCTTATTTAGAACTCGAAATATAAATGATCCATATTTGTGTATATAGAGCCGTTAGGAAGCCATCTTAAGATGTGGACATTCAAATAAAACATGATTAATCGTTTCCTTCTGTCTACCGCATGTTATACAACTGTTTAATTCTCTTATGAATAAGCTTCTAATGAACCTGAGATAATTTGTGACATGAAATGTTTAAGTTTCAATAAGTTTAGAATTTTTCATGCTTGAGCTTTTAAATCCTTTTGATCTGGACCCCAATCCTCATCACTCAGAGAACTATTTTCCATATCCTAAGCTATCTAATAACCTGATTTCAGTGCATACTTCCTGATAATATCTATCAGGATGCGCCAGAAATGAAACAATGCACTTAGCTAGTAATTTTGAAAATTAAATATTGATTCAACATCAAACGACATTGATTCAACATCAAACGACAGTACTAATCGACGGCAGTGCACAAGAAAAAGGGATTTAGTAACAACATTTCGATGAAAATGAGATATCAAAGTATGCATTGTGGTATATTTCGATATAAAGATTTTGGAAACTTAATCCAAGGTATACCATTGTCTTAAGTGACAATAATAAAAGTGTTTAAAATTACTTTTATTCTAACTGTCTCTGTTTCTTTAGGCCGAGACTCCTACATCTCCTTAATTTTCTTTATTTTTTGTTGATGAATAATATAATTAAAGGGAAACATGGAGATTTATAGTGGTCTTCTTTTCAGAAGAATTGGGGGAAATCCTTTTTGAGGAATGCTTAGTTGGCTTGCTGAATTTGCTTATGCCAGTATGTGAAGAACAAAGACAATTCTGTATCATGTCGAATGTGTCAAGAATCAAGATTGTCTATTATAGAGGCAGCAACGGTGTAAATTCAAATGTTTAAAACTGGTATCAATCGTTACATATAAAGAAAGTAAGTGGCCAATACATGATACATGATCATACAATTCATTGACTTGTATGTACTTGGGAGATGGAAAAATTCATTGATTATCTTAAGAGCTTATATTATGAAAACTTCAGTTTAAGAATCGTGTAGAATGATATGCAATGCTTGAGATGTGGGGCAGAGGAGGAATCAATTAATCATGTACTATTTGAATGTCCACCGGCGGTCCAAACGTGGGCCCTCTCAATGGTACCGACGAACCAGGTCGTGTTTCCGGGGCAATCGATCTTCGCGAATATGGATTTCCTATTTTGGAGACTACCACAGGATATTAGAGATACCTATTTTCCTTGGATTATTTGGTACATTTGGAAAAGTAGAAATGATTTTGTGTTTTCTAATAAGGATCGGAGTCCACCAGATATTTTGGCACTGGCAACAACAGAAGGTTTTATATGGCAAGAGGCGAATACGCGTGACGAGGGGATAGGGAGGAGAGTTGATGCTTAGTCGTGGATTGGTGAAACTATGGTAGAGTTGGAGTTCCCTAGGGCTTGGTGGTGTTTTGTGGATGGCGCTTGGAAAGCATCAGATATTTATTCTGGACAGGGATGATATTGTAAAGGGATTGGGGAAGCAGATCAGATGCTGGGAATACGTAATATACGGTGTAGTCTCTCACCTTTACACGCGGAATTTGAAGCTTTAATTTGGGCAATGGAATGTATGTGTACACTTCAACGTACTCCACTGGTTTTTGTGACTGACTGCTCAGACTTGGTTAAGATAGTGTCTTCTCCATTGGAGTGGCCGGCATTTTCTATTCATTTAGAAGAATTCCAGTATTGGAAGGAGCGTCTGGAGAATTTTCAGCTCAAATTTATATCTCGGACAAAAAATGGAAAAGCAGACAAATTGACGAGAAGTGCACGTAGTCATCCTGCAGAATTGGTCTACATTGATTCACTTCTGCCACGATGACTTACTCTTGATGTTTAGTTTATTTTAGTTCTTTTGTTGAAAAAAAAAAAAGAATCGTGTAGAAATTGGCAAAGACGTTCAGCTCTTCCTCGATCTGCAATATTTTTTTTTCTTTTTGGAGATAAATTGCCTCTTTCTTGAGATAACTACAATCAATTTAGCGTAAACCACACGGATAATTATTAGTATAGATTCTATTGATAATAGTTTTTGAGAATGTAGTAGTGAACTGCAAAAATTAGAAAAATTATTACTAGTTGATTCTGTGAGATTTCATTACGTAAATACACTATTTGAGTTACATGTAGAACGTGTCGTGCCTCGGTTAAACTATATGATTAATAAAAAATTACATTGATTAAACAAACTGTATCTTATGCACAAAAACCAAAAGTCTATTCCAAAGGTTATCTAATCACACCAGACAAGGTTTCACTTATAAAAAACAAACAACATAACGTAGAGAGAGAGAAGAGAGAGAGAGGCAGCCTCCATAGCTAGAGAGAATCCAAGATTTTCAGAAAGAAAGAGAGATAACATCATGTCAAAAGAAATCAGTGAAGAAGAAGGAAGACATGGCAAAGACTACGTGGATCCACCTCCAGCACCGCTTCTGGACATGGGAGAACTAAAGCTCTGGTCTTTCTACAGAGCACTCATCGCTGAGTTCGTAGCTACTCTCCTCTTCCTCTACGTAACCGTAGCTACCGTCATTGGCCACAAGAACCAAACCGGTCCTTGCAACGGCGTTGGTTTACTTGGCATCGCATGGGCCTTTGGTGGCATGATCTTTATCCTTGTCTACTGCACCGCCGGTATTTCCGGTAATAGTTCCACCAAACCCAACCAACTTTAAAACCTTTTTCAAGATCCAAACTTTTTTAAGAAATTGTTCATTTGCAGGTGGTCACATCAACCCAGCCGTGACGTTCGGTTTGTTTTTAGCTCGTAAAGTGTCGCTCCTTAGAGCGGTTGCTTACATGGTGGCTCAGTGTTTAGGAGCTATTTGTGGAGTTGGTCTCGTTAAGGCCTTCATGAAGACTCCGTACAATCGTCTCGGTGGTGGAGCTAACACTGTAGCTGCCGGTTACAGCACCGGAGCTGCTCTCGGAGCTGAGATTATCGGCACGTTTGTCTTGGTCTACACCGTTTTCTCCGCTACTGACCCTAAGAGAAGCGCGCGTGACTCTCACGTCCCGGTTAGTTAAACATTTCTTAAACCGTTTTCAAAGTGGGTTTGTGTGATTACTAAAAATGTTCAGCAAAAAAAAAAAAAAATACTAACAATCTTGAATTTGAATGGCCTTTCCATTGGTTTTCAAAATGGGGTTTGTGTAGTTTCAAGCAAAGTTCAAATATTTTCAAAATAGGTTCTCAAAATGAATGTGTAATGTGTAACAAGTTGAAATCTTTGAACGTTTTTGTAAATAGGTGTTTTCTTTCACAGAGAGATGTAATTTCAAGCAAATATATTTTTCATTGGTTTTCGTAATAAGTTTGTGTAATTCCCAACAAAGTTGAATTATGTTATCAAGATTGGTTTTGTGTAATTTTATAATATAGTTGAATTCTTCCGAATATTTCTCATAGATTTTCATAAGAGGTTTGTATAATTTCGAATAATGTTGAAATATTTTGAATATTTTTCGTAGGTTTTCAAAAAAAAAAAAAGATTTGTGTAATTTTTAATAATGTTGAATTTTTTTTCCATATTTTTCTTAGGTTTTGGCTCCATTGCCTATTGGGTTCGCTGTGTTCATGGTGCATTTGGCTACCATTCCCGTCACTGGAACTGGTATTAATCCAGCAAGAAGCTTTGGTGCTGCAGTTATCTTCAACAATGAGAAAGCTTGGGACGACCATGTGAGTACTCATCTCTCATTACTATCAATTTAATCAGTTTTGTGAATGTTAATTAACTTCGGGTTAATGATTTGAATTCTGGAAGTGGATTTTCTGGGTGGGACCGTTCGTGGGAGCATTAGCAGCAGCAGCATACCATCAGTACATCTTGAGGGCTGCAGCAATCAAAGCCTTGGCTTCATTCCGTAGCAACCCAACCCATTGATGTTGATGCCTGGGAGGGACTTTAGAACAATCGAAATATGTTCTGTGTGTTTTAGATTTTTAGTAAGAGAAACTTGTGCTAATGCTCTATGGTTATAATCGTATTTTTTTTTTATGCCGGAATTGTTCATTTTCAATTGTGTGGTTTGTTTTATGTGACTCTGTATCGTTGTCTTTTTTTCATGTATTTTAAAATTCAAAGTCTGCATCTGTTAAAATTTGTCCGTGTTAAAGGGTTCGTGTCAAAACTTAAATGTAGTATGTAATTAATTATGCATGTTCGTGTAAAACGTGTGGTTATTGATTCTTCTTATCCGCTCGTCGGATCAGATGCGACTCACAGATTGACACGTTCCATAGTTGTAATAAGTAAAGCCTTGGGGAATGAAATAAGGATGGGGCATGTCACGTCTCGTCTTTCCAGAAAAGGGAAGACAGAGAAGAGAGAGAGAGAGCTAGATAGAGAGACGTGTGTATGGTCCTTTACTCCTTTTGGTAAAGATGTCAAACATTTCGAGAAGGGCTCGAAAATAGAAGGGACCACCACCACACGAAATGGTCCACACTCCATTTTCTACACTCTTCAAAATGTGGGCCGTTTTGTAACCAATCAATGTTATAAAGGAAAAGTTAATAATGCTTCATAATCTTTTTATTCAGCCAAGTTTGTAGACAATCTGTGTCTCTGACTATTGGCCACCATTTTACTTTTGATAAGGTAAGTGAAAAGGTAAAAAGGATAGATTCTTTTTTCTTTCTTGTTACCGTTTTCTCTCAGGTGACTTCGTGAGAGAATTTAGTGGTACATGAAGTTTGTTTTTGCACATAAATTGGCTAGAAAGGTACATTCTATCTACAACTTAGTCTCTCAAGGATAATAAGCAAACAAAAAGCATTTAGTTAACTTTTTCGACCAGATATGATATTCATTCCCTTGTTTCCAAATTTTTTTTTTTTAATTTCCAGTGTGTATTTTCTAAAGGCACTTTCGATTTTCTTGTTGAAATGCTCGTTTCTGTCGTTGATTGAATATTTTGTTATTTTGCTTGGAATCTTTTGTCTCGTGCTAAACTCATGTCGCTTTTGCTATGTGTCAAGGAATTCCTTTGCCATCTTATCTTTTGAAGTTTTTGGAGCCTGCAAAAGACAAACAAAAGACTGAGCAAGTGATTGCTTGCTGTCAATTACTATACAGTAACAGAGCCTTAGCAAAGAGGCTTATTGAATAATCTCTCAATCCAAAATGTCAAATTTCCAAGTACTTTTTTTTTTTTTGGTATGAAGGTTAAATCAATGTACTTGATTCTCACACTCAAAAATATTTGGAGAAGAAATGCCCACGGCCTCTTACTTAACTAAGACGGCATGTATTTACATTGACTTCAACCGCAAAAAACACTTAAAGGCCAACGTAAATTTTAATTATATTACCAATGATAGAATCCAAAATTTCTTACAAAACCGTCTTTACAAAAATAAAACACTTACATAAAGTTATCAAAGTCTTAAAACAGAAATGATGAAAAGAAAACTCCGGAAAACCAAAACCCTGCACTAGACCGAGACAACTACTCATACACTTCTTCGAACCGTCCTAAAAACACCCGCAAACAATTCTCAATCATACAACCATTTTCATTTTAGCAACTTAGCATCTAAATGTGTCATATTATCAACTAAAGAGAAACCTAGTAAAAATCTACACATACAAGTAATTTATACAACAGGAAACTACACAAACCATATAAGACGATGCATAGGTATGAACGGTTCACCTAGAGACTGCTACTACGGTGTGGGAATGATAGGAAGAATAAGAGGTCACATCTATTTTGGTTCAGAATTGGTGTGGCCATCGATTTTGGAGCAGCCATTCTCACCAGTCTTAAATTAGAGACTATGATTAGATTTTGAAAGTCTATGATTAGAAATTTTCTTTGAGTATTCCTAAGTGTTAGAGATTCACTTTGAATAAATAATAAATAAGTATTATATAATATTTTATAGTATAATTTTTTTTTAGAGACTCATCTCTAGAGCTCCTAGTAATGTTGTTCCGGTTCTCCATCTTGTATTACACTAACAAAAGAAATATACATCTAAATTTTGTTGGCCCAAGTAATATTTAACTGGCCCATCTGTAGCCCACCTAATTATCGGTCTTATTATTGATTTCTGTTTTCTTACATTCTTTTTCTCTTTTCCCTTTTCTCCACTGAGGAGAAAGAAGAAATTTATCGTCAGCGAATTTCTGGTGTTTCTTATCATAAAGCCAAGTACTTGCAGATTTCTCGCAATAGTCTCTTCGCAGGTTGGTTTATCGACGCGATTTCACTTCTGAGCTGTTTTTTTTTTGGTACTTTAGGGTTTCCATCGATTTCAATTTTTTTTTATTTGAATCGACAAAATTAGTCTTTAGGTTTCCGGAAAGATCTTACCATAAGATTTGAGTTTCTCTTACAGATAATTTTCGAAATAGATCATAAATCTACAGACTTTCCCCTCGTCTTCTCTAGGGTTTGTATTCTTTAGCTTCATCTTGATGTGGAATTTGCATTAAATTTGGACTTTTTATTTATTAGTGGCCTCTTAATTGGTTCTTGAACAGATTCGCAGGCCGTGAAATATGGAAAGTGAGAGAAGAGTGCACCCGGATTGTATAAACGCCTCGAATCCTTATCACGAGTGTGTGGAGTATTGCTTTAAGAAGATAGCTGAAGCGAAGGCCAGATTGGAGAAGCAAGGTACTTGTTTTTTTTTTCTTTTCTTTTTCCGTGGCTTAGCTGTTCTTGATGTATCTATCCTCTGTGTGTGTTTATCTTCCGTGATTGTGGTCTATGATTTTGATGTGTAGTAGTAGCTATTTGAGGTTCATTGTCTATTTGCTAGGATGTTCGGTTACAGAGTTGTTGCAGTTAAAGTTTCTTGTGATGCTTCAGTACTGGTTTTTCAAAATCTTTATGTTTCTGTTACTTAGGTTTTGTTAATGTATTTTATCATCTGTTATGGTCTATGATGTTGATGCGTACCTGTAGCTCTTTGAGGTTTAGATAGATGTGAGTTAATTTATACATAACGTACCTGGTGATGCTATAATGCGAGTTTGTCTTGGTTCCGTGATTCACTCACTCACTCTTTGCAGACACGGATTTATAGACATGTTATTTGTCATTTGCTGTGTCCGGTCTGATGAAATAATCATGTGGTTCTGATTAAAAAGTAAGAGTAAATTGCCCTTCCGAGACTTATTTTTCTTCTTTTTTCATGTGCCAAAAGGATTAGCTGAAGCTGTCAGTGGGCGGGGTAACCCGAATGCTAAAGTTCACGAGCAGTCACTTGGTGATAAAACAGTAGAGGAAGAGAGTTCTGAGGAAGAAGAAGATGAAGACGAGGATAACCAAGAACCTGAAGTAGACGTGACCCAACTTACAGGGAGGAAGAGGAAGCTGTTTGAGTTGAGACTTAAGATGGTAAGTCTTTTCGTATTGTCATTAGCTCAAGTCTTTAAATTTGTCTTTAAGATCGTTTTATATATTTCTCCGCTTTTGTATTCAGAATGAAGCAAGAAAATTCAATCAGACAGATGTCGGGAGTGAAAAGAAGAAAATGGAAGCACCAACCGAGATGAAAGGCATCTCAAAACAGAAATGGTTGGAGCAGAGGAAGAAAAAGATTGGGAAGATTCTCGATGCTAATGGTTTAGATATGACAAAGGCTTACATGCTCGATACTCAAGAAGCAGCGGAAACAAAATACAAAAAATGGGAAAAGGAAGATACGCCTTCTGGTTGGGATGGTACGTACATTTCTCACTCAATCTTGACTCTGATCTCGTATGGTTTTTATTTGGTTCACATTGATGCTGATCTTCGAATTGCTGTATCTTTCTTCAGTCTTCAACCAGAGGACGTTATACAACGCATACAAGAAACGGACAAAGAACATTCAGGTTGATCTAGAGGAGTATAACAGAATGAGAGCAGCTGATCCAGAGTTTTACCGCGAGGCCTCAAGCTTGCAATACGGGAAGGTGAGTTAAATTTATCGTTTTTGGTCATTTGGAGATTCAAGTCTTAAGCAAAAGAGCCATATGTTTAATCCTTTGTTACTCTTTTGCAGGCTCCAAAAACTTCGAAAGATAAGATAGATAAGATGGCAAAGGAGCTTGTTGACAGAGAACAAAAGCGACAAGAGTTTAGCAGGAGAAGAAAGTTCAGGGAAGAGAAGGATATCGATTCGATCAACGACAGAAACGAGCATTTCAACAAGAAAATCGAGCGTGCGTTTGGAAAATACACGCTGGAGATCAAAAACAACTTGGAACGAGGAACTGCATTACCAGACTAAGTTACTTGAGATCACATGTTGGAAACATGTGAATGAGTTTTACTTGTATGCTTTTTGTCTGCTTATTTTCCTTCAGACTAAATTGTAGAATGTACTCGGCTACTTTATGTCGAAAAGGAATTATGTACCCCCACGTTCTCTCGCTGGAGTGAAAAAAAAAAAAACGAAATCTTGAAATAGTTTACATCTTAGCCAAGTAGGATGATTAAACCAAACTTTATTATCTTTATTATATAATAAGATGCTTTAAGAAAATCGAAATACATTAGACAAACAAATAGTTTTCCTTGTAACCAAAAAAAAAAAATTCCCTTTACGACCAAAAAAAAATTTTCCTTTCACCCAATGTAAGGTTTAGAATACCCCTTGAATCTTCCTCTGCTACAAAGTTCATTTATTACATCAGAGTATGCAATACCCTCACTGTTAAGTTCCTCCTTTGACTCAGTATTTTTCTCTGTCTCTGCCTGCAAATTTTGCTTCACCGATCCAAACTTTCCAGAGACTTTCTCCAACAGTTCTTCTGCTTCACTTAGCTTACCATCTTCCATAAGTGCAGTGATAATACTGTTGTATGTAAACCGATCAGGCTCTAGTTTTTTCTCCTCCATTTCTGATAGAAGATCAAATGCTTCTTTTAACTTCCTGTCCTTGCAGAAAGCTGAGATCATGGTGTTGTATGTAACTGTATCAACCTCTCTCTCCTCGATAAGTGTATTGAAGAAATTGAGAGCCTTTTCTGTCATACCCTCCATACAAAGACCATTGAGAAGAATGTTACATGTATAGCTATCGGGTTTGAAAGAGTGTCTGATGGATTCGTTATAAAACTCGAATGCTTTCTCAACCCGACCATCTTTGCAATATCCGAGAATGATTGAGTTGAAAGTACTGCCATCAGGAAGCAAACCACTCTCAGCAAGCTCATCGAATTTCTCCATTGCCAGCTCGGTTTTCCCATTGTGACAGAGACCTCCAATTAAAGAGTTGAACGTGCTCACCGTAGGAATGATCTTTATCCTTTTCATCTCGTCCCACATCTCCAAAGCTTTCTCAACTTTTTCTTCCCTGAGGTAACCCGTGATTAATGTGCCATAACTAACCTCGTCAACAATATATCCTCTCTTGCGAGCACTATCCAGCAAATTGCGAGCTTCATCAAGTTTCCTCTCTTTACATAAAGCATCAAGAATGGTATTAAGTGTAATGGTATTCATCTTAATGCCTTTCTGCCCCATCTCACGCATCATCTCAAGGGCACCACTCAAGTCTCCTACTTTCAAATACCCATTTATTAAAGTATGATAAGTAACTCTATCAGGAGAAAACCCATGCACTTCCACTAATTCCTTAACCTTTTTACAAACCTCTTCCATCTTCTCTTCTTTACAAAGCCACTTAAGAGATATGTTATGAGTCACTTGGTTAGGTTTAACTCCATGGTTTTTCATTTGCTCCATTAACTTCCTAGCTTCCAAACTAAGCCCTAATTCAAAACACCCATCAATCAACGTATTGTAAGTTACCACATCGGGAAGTAACTTCAAGTCCTTCATCTCATCTATCAACTCAAGAGCTTCCTTGACACTTCCCGCATTGCACAGCCCATTCATCAACATGTTATAAGTGCGAAGATCCGGTAACATGTTAGTTTGCTTCATCAGGTCCACAATCTGAAAGGCTTCCTTCAATGAACCCAAGTTACAGTAACCATGCACTAGATTATTGTAAGTATTTTTATCTGGCACCAGTCCCTTCTTCTTCATATCCAACAACAATTCCTTAACATCATTCAAACGCCCTTTCTTAAACATTGCTTTCAAAATCGTATTGTATGTAACATTATCAGGCTGGACCTTGAATTCACTAACCATCCTCTCTATCATTCCTACTGCATCGTCTAGCTTTCCCTCTAAGCAATACCCATGAATCAATACATTGAAAGTTTTCGCATTTAGCGAAACACCGAGCTTAACCATGTCATCAAACACTTCTCTAGCATTTGTGAGAGAGAAGCTAGAAGGGTACCTGACCAAACCAATGAGAAGAGTGTTGCAAGTGAGAGGATTTGGCTTGAGCTTCAATCGAATCATCTTCTGGAAGATCTGTAACGCGACGTGAGGCTTTCCGGCTTGAAGATAAGCGCCGAGGGAAATGTCGAAAAGAGCTTTAGAGGGAGGAGGCGAGAGATGAAGATTCGGGTGGAGGAGAGAGTTGCAAAGAGAGAGTGATGCATCGGAGGTTCGGATGTAGGAGACGAGAAGCGATTTGGCGTCGGCGAACTTGTGGTGGGAGATAAGAGAACGGACGACGGAGAGAAGAGGAAGAGGCGAATCCGACGGGAATGCTTCGGGAATAGAAGTTTGAGCCCAGTGGAAGAAAGAGACGAGGGTTTCGGGTCTCTTAGCGAGTGAAGGAGAAGAGAAGAGAGAGAGAAGAAGAGGCTGAGTGATTTGAGGGATGTAGGGATTTAGGGTTTCGAGAAAATGGGTTTTCTCCGATGTGAGGATTGATGTAAGTGTTCTCAGTAAATGAGAGTCCGGTGGCTTCAAAGTCGCCATTTTTTTCTCCGGCAACCACTGGGGAGTAATCTGATCATCCTCGTTAAATTGTCGAAGACGAAGCTTTTCGAATCAAAATCTGATCTGGTGTTCCAACCCCTCCGAGAAATCAGTTTTGGTGTTCACATTTTAGTTTTTTTTTTTCTTTTTCTTTTTAAATCAAAAACGTATGAAATATCTTGGTTGGCCTTTACTATTCATCATATTTACAAAAAAACCTATCTAATTTTAGTAAACCAAACCAAAAACCAAAAATATTTTCAAACCAAACGGTTTTCTTATTACAATTACCCGAGTTGGTAATATTAGGACAATTAGAACTACTAGACTTAGTAATAGTAGGGACAAGTAGAACTACTCGTATTAGGATAAGTAGAACTACTTGAGTTGGTAATAGTAGAACAACTAAACTACTTGGACTATCACTATTAGGACAAGTAGAACTACTCGAACGTCAATAGTAAGATAACTAGAACTACTAGTATCTTATTATATAGAGTTGGGTTTTAAAGTTGCTACTTAACAAGATCGTGTCATTTAACATCTTCTTATTTTAAGATTTTGACATGTGTCAAATAGTGAAAATTTTTTTAATTAAATTTCAAAATAAAGTTTTCAAGCGAAAAAAAGAATTGTAGAAAAAAAGAAATTATGATTCTAGAGCAAAAAGAAAAAGATATAGAAAAATATTTATTATGCAATTAAGTAAAAAGTAAAAGAAATAGACATAATGAAATCTTTGAATTAAAAAGGAAACTATACGAAAATATTCATTGTTAGGTTAATTTTTAAGATAACTAAAGAAATATAGATTTCTAACATCTTATTGAAAAAGAAAATTATTTTCGTCTTTCAACCTAAAAAAGAAATATAATCGGAAAAATGAATAGATTAAGAAAAAGATTATTACTTTTTTAAAAAACTAGCAAATATTTATAATTCTATATAAAGAACTTAGCTCTTTCATAATTTGTATGATCATAAATATGTTGAGTGAGTCGATCATATATGTATCGATAAAGAGAAAATAAATTTATATTTCAAATATTTCATAATATGCGGGTTTTAATCTCAAAAGGTTTAGATTTTAATTTTTTCGATAATCAAATTTTAATCTTAAAATCTAAATATATAAATTATATTATGAGGGTTATCAATTTTTTAAAATTGGAATTGTATTTTTTTGTAAGGAGTTATACTCTTGGAATTTTTTAATTTTAATCAGTTGTACCATTCTTTGTTTAATCTCAAAAGATTTGGTGTTGATTTGGTGTTGTTTTAATTTATTTTTTATTTTTTTATTAATAAAAAGTGAATGAAAACACACTTCGGTCCTCGTTAGTATATAATATTTACAACTAAACCTACTCTATCTGATTCAAATAAACCAAAATAAAACGAACTAAAATAAAACTGATTCCAACCCCATAAAATCGATTCAAGTTATCTTTTTTTATTGAACAAGTTTTAAATAGATATTTTTACTTGTTTTCAGGATGTTGAGCCAATACGACCCGAAATATTTATCTTTCCACCCGAAGACTACAAAAGAGCCTCACTGTCAGCGCAAAATGCCATTAATGGCATTTCCAAGAGCTGTTTAAAATATAAATTTGAAAACCGATGACAAGAATTGGTTTCTTGAGCACTCGCAGTTCAAGCCAAAGAACTCAGAAGCTGAAATCTGTGCATATGTTGCTTCTTGCTTCTGCGGACAGCCAAAATTGACAAGAAAAGACAGGCGTGGTTTTTTGTGAACGGTGTCCCCATTCTCTACTCCATCAGGGAACATGCCCTCTTCGCGGGGTTGTTTTGTCGCAATTGTACAAGTTGTACCACTATTACCACTTGACCAAGTAGTACTAATTGTATCATTCGAACGTCACATGCACTACAAGAAATATGAGTATTGATAGCACATTACGATAGCACGATTTTCATAACTGCTATTAATAATATTATGATACATATGATAGCATTTTTACAATGCTATGATAAGAAATGACTATGTGGAAACCAAAATTTGGTTCGCGAGCCTAAAATTTCGTAAAAGTTGCAAGATTTTACAACTATAACAACCAAGAGTCCCACAATTCCTATTTTCTCTAGTTGTAATAATTTAGTAGTAATACTAGTAATATTGGTACAACTAGGATAACTACTTCGTATTTGTGCTAGTTGTTCTAATACTACTCGTACTACTAGTAAAATTAGTACAACTAGAACTCTAGTTGTCCTAGTAGTTATTGTTAGAGTAGTAATAGTAGTACAACTAGAAATAGTAGTAATAGTAGTACAAGCAAACTTATGTATTTATTTGCGAAACTTCTGTTTTTATTGTACAATATAATGATGTCTTTATTTACATGTTTTATTTAAGTTAATAATTTGAAATGGTACAGCTAGAAATAATGATACAACTAGAAATATTGGTTCATCTAGAAATATTGGAACAACTAGAGATATAGGTACAGCTAGGAATATTGGTACAACTAGTATATTGGTACAACTAAAAAACTATATTTTCAGCATTTTTTAGTTTTAATCAGTTGTACCACACTTTAATTTTATATTTTCAGTAGTTCTTATAACATTTCGTATATAAACTACATTTTACATAATCTCAGACCATAAAATTTTTAAAAAGACTTTTTTTAATAAAAAATCATGTTAGTATGGTGAAGTTTTATTAAGAAACCTTAAAAGTATAAGGCATTTCATGCAAACATATGATGTTCATGAAACCAATTCCAAAAATTCAACTTCTGTTATCTATTTGGGGAAAATTTCAGATGTTTTAATGTCATATTTTGTATGGAAACATGTTTATAAATGCAATTTTAATAGTACCATGTTTATCTATTTGGGGAAAATTTCAGACTTTTTTGGCTCCTAGTAGTACCAGTTTAAGAGTTGTACTGGTTTTAACATCATCTCAGACCAAAAATTCAGATGTTTTATTGTACAACTAGAATTATCCGAACAACTACTCAAATAGCTGTAGTACCACAAGTTCTGATTGTACTACTAGTACTACTTGAACGAGTAGTACTAATTGTACCACTCGAGTCACGTGCGCCGACTTTCGATTCACGTGCGCCGACTTCCGAGTCAGGAGCGCCGTCTTTTTGGCTCCTAGTAGTACCAGTTTACGAGTTGTACTGGTTTGTGACGAGTTGTACTTAGGCCATTTTATAGTTTTATTGAGTTGTACTCAAGTTTAAATTAAATTTTCAAGTTGTACTTTAAACAATTACTATATAATACATTTAACATCATCTCAGACCAAATTTTTTTTAAAAATACTATTTTACACATTGGCCTATTTTTTGGCTATGTTTCAAAAAAAAACTTCAAAAGTATAAGGCAATTCATGCAACCATGTGATGTTCATGAAACCAATTCCAAAAATTCAACTTCCGTTATCTATTTGAGGTAAAATTCAGATGTTTTACTGTCATATTTGGTATGGAAACATGTTTAGAAATCAAATTTAAATCATTTTACGCAACTTAGTTTTTCAAATCGTACAACTAGAACTATCACAACAACTAGAATTATCCGAACAACTACTCAAATAGCTGTAGTACCACAAGTTCTGATTGTACTACTAGTACTACTTGGACGAGTAGTACTAATTGTACCACTCGAGTCACGTGCGCCGACTTTCGATTCACGTGCGCCGACTTCCGAGTCAGGAGCGCCGTCTTTTTGGCTCCTAGTAGTACCAGTTTACGAGTTGTACTGGTTTGTGACGAGTTGTACTTAGGCCATTTTATAGTTTTATTGAGTTGTACTCAAGTTTAAATTAAATTTTCAAGTTGTACTTTAAACATTACTATATAAATTACATTTAACATCAACTCAGACCAAATTTTTTAAAAATACTATTTTACACATTGGCCTATTTAGTTTGGCTATGTTTCAAAAAAAAACTTTAAAAGTATAAGGCAATTCATGCAACCGTGTGATGTTCATGAAACCAATTCCAAAAATTCAACTTCCGTTATCTATTTGAGGTAAAATTCAGATGTTTTACTGCCATATTTGGTATGGAAACATGTTTAGAAATCAAATTTAAATCATTTTACGCAACTTCAGTTTTTCAAATCGTACAACTAGAACTATCAGTTAGTATACTACTTGTGGTCCTAGTTGTACCAAATCTTATAAATGGTACAAGTAGAAAACTGGTACTACTAGAAGAAGAATATTTCTAGTACAAGTAGAAAACTGATACTACTAGAAGAAGAATATTTTTTTAGTTGTACCAATATCTCAAGTTGTACCAATATCTCAAGTTGTACCAATATCTCTAGTTGTACCAGTTTTCTAGTTGTATTTTTTTGTAAAGAGTTGTATTTTGGGTATTTTTGGTTTTAATCAGTTGTACTATACTTTAAATTCAATTTTTTAGTTGTACTTAAAATAATTAGTATATAAACTACATTTAACATAATCTCAGACCAAAAAAATTGTGAAAACTCATTTTTATTCAGTGGTCATTTTAGTATGGTGAAGTTTTATAAACAACCTTAAAAGTATAAGGCATTTCATGTAAACATATGATGATTATGAAACCAATTCCAAAAATTCAACTTTTGCTATCTATTTTATGTAAAAGTAAGATGTTTTAATGCTTTATTTGGTATGGAAAAATGTATACAAATGTAATTTAAATCAATTTTTGTAACTTCATCACTTGAAAATGGTACAACTAGTAATAGTGGTACAAGTAGACAAAATAAGTATAAGACATTTCATGTAAACATATAATGATCAGGTAACCAATTCTAAAAATTCAGATTTTGTTATCTATTTTATATTAAATTCAGATTTTTAATGTCCTATTTGGTATGGAAAGTTAAATCATTTTACGCAACTTCATAATTACAAAATGGTACAACTACCAATAATACCAATTATACTACTTAATCATCAAGCGCTTCTTCTCTGTCCCCTTTGTTTCGGTAAGGTTTGTTTTTTTGGGTAAGCTAACACATTCCAATTTCTTAAACAGCTACACAACCATCAAACGGATAGTTGACACGAATCCAAGAGCAATGAAATGAAGAATACTCGCAAGAGCAGACACCATGCAAAAATTGAAAGAACAGAAACGAAACTACAAGATGTAAACTCTTATTTCATTTTCATTACCGAAAACATCCAGAAAAACACACGAATTGAGATAATTTGCAAAACTAAACGGCATGCAGGCTTCCTTAGCTACAATATTCACAGTTCCAAATTCATAAAATCAAAAACGAAAGAGAAATGATATACGAACCCACGAACGGTGCGCCAGAAGATCTTGGACGGAGCACGAAAGTGACAGGCCCGTGAGACGGCTTAGTGTTCATACGCTTGCGGAGGAACCTCATATACTTCATTTTCTGACGGACAAGTCCGCCGGAGAGACAAATCTCCTCGCACCGGACGACAACAATCTTGGCTGCTACTGTGCTGAGCAAGCTCAGCAAAACTTATAAATTTTCCATCTCTGTCCATCTCCAACGATAGATTTTCAAAATTTATGGTGTACAATTTCAGGTAAAGAGGTCTTTTTATCTGATTCTCTGATCGTACGAACCGCTCCGGTCGTATGAGCTCCAAAATCCACGCTTGAGGTCACGCAAGTGCATTGCGTCATGATTTCTTCTCCCTTCCTCTTTCCTACTTTCACACTTGTCCCCTATATTCTATACAATTTCCCAAATCCACATTTTCTAGTGTCTATACTTTAGCAGCTGAGAATGTAATCAAAACTAATGCCATCTTTACACAAATTTTGATCAATTCTATTCATCAACGAAACGTCAAGCCAGCTCAATGTTGCTTTTTTCGCTTGGGGAATAAAGTTACGTGCGGAAGAAAAGTAAAACCACGAAGCAGTTTTGAAAAAGACTATCGTGATGTTGGTTTATGTTTATCAGAGTAAATAGCTTAATCAAGTCAAAATCGCATACAACAAAAAGCTCGTATTAGTACCCAGAAGAAGAAAGACATTTACCCAGAAAAACAGAGATGTGGCAGATGAAGAGAAGTCCAATTTTTTTTTTTTTTTCTGTAGGATACGATGAAACAAAGAGGAGAGAGAGATATGTGGTTGGGTTTGGTGGTTAGGTTTGGTGGTTGAGATTAATTGTGGTTGAATTGAATTGGGATGGGTTGAGATTTGATTTTAAAATTCAGTTCATTAAGGTTAGAAATGAAATTTCCATCTCATGAACACCAAGCTGATTAAACCTACACCTTACTGATTTCCTTCCCCCTCATTAACACCAAAACAGAATTTGACTCAAGCTTTTCACTGTAATTGCTAAACCGTAACTAGCCGAGATAACTGAACCGGAAATCGGAGATTCGGGTTTACTACTTAACCAAACGCAGTCGAACATTGTCGTTGCATATTCTCTTTAGCTTATTGGGCCTTTATGCTTTGTGATATGCCGAATTGTTGCTTTTTAGTTGGAGAAGCCATGTGGCCCACGTCCTTGGGAAACTGCAGCTGTATTTTGTAAATTCCTTTTTTTTTTGTTTTTTCCCAATAATAATATTTCATTAGATCATACTAGAAACGTAGTCATCATGAAGTAATTGGTTGATTACAGCCGGTGGATAAAAGAATGAACAAAAACTTGAGTTCAACGGAATTGAAGCCTTTGCTAAAGTATCCGCCACACTGTTTTGCGAACGAGGACACCATGTGAATTGTACTTCTGCAAATTTCTGTTGCCAAAGCCATACTTCAGTGGATTAATTATGTGTAGCAAAGTGAAGAACTTTCTTGTTTAGAATCTCTACGAGCTGTTTGCAGTCTCCTTCGAAAACAATATTTTGATATCCCTTACTCCAGCAGTATTGCATTGCAATGATCAAGGCTTGAAATTCAGCCTCCAATGCCGATTGAGGTTGGAAATGTTTAGCTTGTCCTGCGCTTTTATAACATCCCTGTTCATCTCGTATTATCCATCCTGCTTTGGAAAGGTTTTGATTTGTTGTAAAAGATCCATCATAATTGCACTTTAGTTTTCCTTGGCTTGGTCTTGACCATCTTCGGTTGTTTCCAGTTGGGAGAGCATATTGTGTTGTGGCTGAGTGTAGGATCTCTGTTTGGAGGGTTTTCTGAGCGTTGATCCAATCTTCTGCATCTTGTTTTGCCTCCCAGAGGGTTTGTTGCCACGGTATTTGTTTCTGTTGGTAGAGGAGACAGTTACGACTTTTCCATATGCGCCACAATATCCACAGCGATGTTTGTTGAGCAAGGTGGTCTAAAGGTAATGTAGGTTTGAATATCGCTTGTATTTGTGTCATAAAAGTCGCTTGTTGATTGTAGACCAGAGGATCTGGAAAGCCTGAAGCGCGCCATATGTGTTGTGCATTATGACAACCGAAGAAGAGATGTTGTGTGGTTTCATCTTCTGTTGTACATCTCTTACATGTTGCAGAGCGGCAGAGATGTCTATATACTAAATTTTCTCCTATTGGTAGACTTTGTGATAACATACGCCAGAGGAAGTGCTTTATTTTCGGTGCTGTCTGTATCTTCCATATTTCATTTTTAAGAAGAGATGGTCCTGGAGGTGGATTGACATGAGCTTCCTGGGGGAGATGTGTTGCAAGCCAATATGCAGATTTCACTGTGTAGATTCCTGTTCTGGTATAGTGCCAGTCTAAGCAGTCTGCAGAATCCTTCGGACTGAGAATTGATAGAACTAAATTTGCATCTTCTTCTTGTATTAAATTTCGAACTTTATTCACATCCCATTGTCGTGTTGAGGTTATCAGATCTTGTACTTTTAAAGTTGCTTGTTGATCGTTGAGAGGTTGTGGTCCTCTGGGAGGGTGAGTAGGCAGCCACGGATCGTTCCAACAATTTACTGATGCACCATTTCCAATATTGAACCTGAGTCCTTGCTTGAGTAAATCGCGACCTGCAAGGAGAGAAGACCAAATATACGAACATTGCTTAGGTTTTGCTGCTGTTAGGATCGATTGTGTTCTGCAGTATCTACCAATGAGGATTCTGGCCATTAGACAGTGAGGTTTCTGCATGATTCTCCAAACCTGTTTCCCAAGTAATGCCATGTTGAACTGTTCTATGTCTCGGAAACCAATACCGCCTTCTTTCTTTGGTAATTTCATTTGATCCCAGGAGAACCAATGCATGCCTTTCTTTTCTGGATTTGAATTCCACCAAAACTTGGCGAGGAGGGTATCAATTTCAGAGCAAATTTGTTTGGGAAGTTTAAAAACATTCATCGCATATATAGGCATGGCTGTTGCAACTGACTTCAACAATACTTCATTTCCTCCTGGTGATAGATAGCGTTTACTCCAGCCTTGTGTTCTCGCTTTGACCTTTTCTATAATATACTGAAATAGCTCACTCTTTTTTCTTCCGAACTGCTCTGGTACACCAAGGTATTTGCCTCCTCCCCCTTCATGGTGTATACCGAGAATATGTCGTATCTGTGTTATGACATGAGCTTGAACTCTGCTTCCGAAGGTTATTGAGGACTTCTGTAGATTTATCGACTGACCTGACGCAGCTTCATACAAGTTTAGTATCCGTTTAATAGTTCTGCTTGATGAAGGGTTAGCTAGGGAGAAGAAAAGCGAGTCATCTGCAAAAAGCAAATGATTCACCGCTGGGCAGTATTGACCGATTTTCAGACCTATCAGCTCACGCTTCTCTTGTGCTGTTGTCATCAAATGAGACAGTACCTCTGCACAAATGATAAATAGATAAGGGGACAAGGGGTCCCCTTGTCTTAATCCTCTTGAAGGAGTGATCATACCTCTTGGAGTTCCATTTATTTGCACTGAATATGTCACAGATTTGACACAAGTCATTATCCACTCTATCCACTTATAATCAAAACCCATTCTCTGCATAGTCTCTTGTAGAAAGCCCCATTCCAATCGATTGTATGCTTTAGTAATGTCTGTTTTCAGAGCCATATAGCACTTAGATTGACGTTTCCGACTTTTCAGAGCATAATATAACTCGTGCGCGATAATTATGTTATATGTGATCATTCTGCCAGGGATGAAAGCTGCCTGATTTTCAGATACGATGCCAGAGAGATGGTGTTTCAATCTATTTACCAGGATCTTCGATATTATCTTGTAGCTGACGTTACATAAAGCTATCGGGCGAAAGTCTGTCAGTTGTGTAGGAGAACCAACCTTTGGAATTAAGCAGATGTTTGTATGGTTGTGGCGAGAATCCAATGAACCAAGTCCAAAGAATTGTTGAATTTCATCTGTAATTGCAGGATGTAATTGAGACCAGAATCTGTGATAGAATGCCGCTGAGAAGCCATCAGGGCCGGGGGCACGATGTCCTCCTATCGAAAAAGCTGCTTCCTGTATCTCGAGTTGAGTGACAGGCCGAGTTAAGTCAGAATTTATCTCTGGTGTAACTCGCTGTCGAAAATCTCTGAAAACTTCACGGAAGATGGTATCATCTGGACCTTGTGTAGTGTAGAGCTTGGAGAAATACGTCTCTGCAACAATTCCAATTTCCATATCCCCTCTGTGGACTCTTCCTTGTTCATCTTGAATAGCATACATACGAGATTTAGCACGACGATCTTTTGTTACAGAGTGATAGAACTTCGTGTTGCGGTCTCCCGCTTGAAGCCATTTATTTCTACTCTTTCTCTTCCAATATATTTCCTCTTCAGTGTAGGCCTGATTAAGTTGAGTCTTTAGGCTTGAGAGTTCTGCTGTTGTAGAAGTTGGGGATGCAATTGCACGATCTAACTGAAATCGAGTAATAGCTATTCGTTCTCGAGCGTTGTGAAGGTGTTGTTGTTTCCATCTAGATATTTGAGAGCGACAATTTATTAATCTATGGTAGAGCGATGGGGTTCGTTCAGCTGATCGTTTGTTCCATCCTCTGTTAACAGCTTCCCCAAATCCGTCTTTATCATTCATACGATCATCATACTGGAAGCGACCTCTTCTTTCTTCATAGGAATGACCAATAAAAGTGACCAAAGGTCTGTGATCAGACTCATCAAATTCTAAGAAATAAGTCTCTGATACGGGGAACAAAGAATGCCAAGCAGTGTTTCCCATTGTTCTGTCGAGGCAGCATTTTACATAATGGTTTCCACGCTGACCGGCCCATGAGTACCTGTCACCAAAGCTCTTTAGATTGCTGAACTGACAAGTTCTTATCATTCGTCTAAAGTCTTGAAAAGAAGCCTCTGATCGTGTATTTCCTCCGATCTTCTCCTCATTACCATATATCTCATTGAAATCCCCCATGATGAGCCAAGATTCATTTCTAGATGTTGATAATCTTTCTAATCTTTCCCATAGATTGTTACGAAAATAAGGATCTGGGTGTCCATAGACAAAAGACAAATAGAAACCAGTTCCATTGATTTTGACATAACAATCTACAAGATTTGATGATTGAAAAGAGACAGAAAGATCAACATTACTAGAAAATAAAATAGCTAGGCCACCACTTAAACCCACAGGTGGAACTGTTACATAATTAAAACTTAAATCGCACGCAAGGTCACAGATGAAGTCGTTTTGCTGCTTTGTTTCGGATAGGCATATGATGTCCAAGAGATATTTCCGATGTATTTCCTTTAGGCGTCGAACTGTCGAGTCTTTGCCCAGACCTCGACAGTTCCAACAGAGTGTTCTCACGGGGACTTTGGTGGTTTCGGGTCCACCATACCACTCATTGGGGTTGTGTGTTCCTCGGATGGAGGTTCACCACTGCTACTTCCAATCTCAACAATTGAAAGCTTAAGGGATTTCATGAGATCAGTACCTCCATGAAACTTCCTTTTTCTGCCAAACGCTTCATTAACAGGTCCGGTGACATCTCCGCTTGAGTTTGGATAGATCGGAACTGGGTTAAACAACTCACTCATTTCAGTTTCACCATGATATGGATCCAAGTGTTGCATTTCGACGACAGAATCAGTCATCTGGAGACGAGGCTCTGTGTTTGTTGACTCATCGTTTCTTTCTGCTTCCATGAGCAAATACTCTGCTTGGTGGTGATGACCATTTCCGTTTTGCTGCGGTTGATGTTCCATGTTCTGCAACTCTCCCTCTGTGAGTTCTCGAATTTGAACACTTGATCTTGGGGGGGGTATCATGCGGCTGGTCATGATCATCTCCATCTCCATCAGAGTTGTCCTCATCCATTCCACCATTCTGAATCAAGCATTGCCCGGAATCGTGAGTAAGCATCCCACATACCTCGCAAAAGCCTCTGAGTCTCTCATAACGAAATCGTAAGAGGGTATTGACTCTCGGTGCAAACTGAAAGTTTCGTTGAAATCTAAGTGACTGACGTATATCCCAGTTGAGACGTACACGAGCGTACTCCACACGCGCAGCAGCCTCAGCATTATAGTCGACATCCATAAGCATGGCCATCGCCCTTCCACTGTGTGCGATAACATCCTGGTTCATGTACTGGAGTGGTATGCCTCTTATCTGGATCCAGAAAGGGATGAAGTTGAGGATTTCGGGATCCATAAACGGAGACCAGCGTTGAAGGATCACCATACGCTCCGTAAAATACCATGGTCCACGTCGGAGAACCGCTTCCATTGATTCCTCAGAAGGGAAAACGAACTGAAATCTCTGTCCCTCCACGATTCTGCCATGAATCATTCTTTCCAGACCCCAACTTCGCGGTAGATTAGCAATTATGGACCGGAGGTTCTGACGACGAGGCATGGTGGGTCTGCCCATGAGGATGAATCGGTTTTCTGTTGCCGCTTGCGATACAACATCCAAAGGAAGTGCAACTGGGGCATCTTCTGCACCCAAATCAAGGTCTTGCAATGAGCGCCAAATATTTTCAGCCATGATCAGATGAAGGTGGAAAGGGCTTGGGTTGTGAAATTTGCGATTTGGGTTGTAACGGAGTGATTGTTGAGAAGATGTGATTGTGGTCTTCATGTATTCACGGAAAACAGTTTGTAACAAGAGCAGAGCATCACTACAGATCGTGTGATCTGTAATGGGATTAACTTCCACCAAAGGAAAATGGTGGGCATAACCGCCATAACTTCCGGTAGACGTGGTCGGAACTGTCACCAGCGTAGTGGGGGAAAGTACGAAAAGTAACTGTCGAAAAATCGCCTTAACGATCGCCATTTTAGTGCCCCTACTAATATCTTTGTAAATTCCTTTTTATTATGAAGATGGAGAACTACTTGCCAATAAATAAATTCAACAAACTGTAATAAATTAAACTAGTACAAATAAATAGTTATATGATTTGTTTATGTTTATGTATGATGTAACGTTCTTCTTCCTCATATCGTTGACAAAAAAGTATGATGTGTAATGTAAGAAAATAGGCTGTTTTCTTGTGGACGTCCAAAGAAGCAGAAATGGAGGAGCCTTGACATCCAAGAAACTTGGGATCACTCTCCAACAGCAATGAGAAATGGTTTATGCATCAATGAAATCATTTATTACATAGAAAAATGCAGGAATTTTTTAATGATCTGAAGCAAAACAGGAATGCAGGAATTTTCTTCCAAAAGGAGGAAATAAAATCTCAAATAGTCAAATAGGAGTGGGTCCCAGATCACTTAGGAAATCATATGTCTCTGTTCAACTCGTCCGTTTAGTTAAAAGCTATTAACTTAACAGCTTTTCTAATAAATATCACATTATTGTTTTTTAAACTTGCTTGCACTAATCAATAATTATATAAAATTTTATGATTCTCGATATTAAAATTTGGATTTATATCTAAACTAATTTGGATTTCTTTGGGTTTGATTAAATTAGATTGGATTGAATTATCCAAATTATCCATTTTACTTAATACAACAAGAAAAATAATTAGGAAAATGTATAAAAATCTTTACTTTCCCATATACAAAAGGAAAGTAAAACTAAAGAGTTTGAGCTAATTAGTTGAGTAACCTCAAGCTCTGAGAGAGAAAATACTTGGGACGAGCCTCATGGCAAATAACCTATAGAGCTACAAAAAAAAAAAATCGTTTATAACCGGATATTTACCAAATATTTTGTAGTTACTTTTTTATAACCACAAATCAGCCATAATTGTAAAAAAAAAACTACGTTTTATAGATATTAGGTGATTTTTGTGGTTACATACTACGAATTACAAAACTATTCGAATAAAACAAACTACATTTATTCACAAATTTATTTGTGGATATATAAAACACAAAATTCTTAAACTCTAAAACCCTAAACTATAAATAAATCTAAATATCTAATTACTTCAATATACTTGAAAACTAAAGATCCGATACTTATAAAAAATTGTATTCATTTGAGGCCACCTTGACGAGCTAGCGTTTCTGGTTTTACAATTTAAGAATATAACGGATCATTTTCCTTTCCTTCCACAAAACATTAACAACGGCGTGAGGAAGGAGCTTACTTTTGATATTCACCAATTTAGAAGTAATTGCATTTCAAATAATTAGCAGCATCCAATTAACTATTCAAGTATCATCAGATATTTTATATGTCGACGAAACGAACCAACATGACGCACAAAAAGCGATCTTCTAGAAAAACAAGTAAATGCATATACGTATCCACAATAGTTGCTGTGAAAGGAAAAAAAGTTTAGTCAAAAGAGAAAAGACTAAAAGCGGAGGAGACAAGAAACAAATACTTTTAAAATAGAAAATGAATAAAGAAAAACGAACGGCTAGTACCAAAAAAAAAAAAAACGAACGGCTAGACATTGCTGCCTAGAACGACATTGTCACGGCCAATCGCATCACACGTCCATGTCAACTGCAACACAGGGTCAGGTTTCTCTTTTATAAAATTCGAAGTTTTTTTGTTTTTGAACAAAAGAAATTATGATTAATATTAAAGGTTATGAAATCTTAATTTTCTTCAATTTTATATAATTTGTTATATATTAATTTAGGTGCAAAAAACCTCTATATAATATTAGTTTTACAAATTTATCTTCATCTTGGCAATAATGCAAATCGAATTCACTAAATTAAAGCAAAACTTATTGGATTTTGAGACTAATTTTAATTTTACATAGAACAGTTACATATGATATGTAGCCAAGCAACCAGATCTGACGTAATAGAACTAGCCATGGGGCACAATAGACAAGGACCCTTAGAGCATCCGTAACGCAGAGTTTCTGAGAGACTCTAAACTTAAAAAATAAAGAAAAAAAATAAAATAGAAATGAGTTGGCGTCTCTTCATTTTAAAATCGCCTCTGCGGGAAGAGATTACTAAAGACGGTTCTGAAGAAAATCTTTCAATAGTCATATATTTATTAATAAAATATATATAAGAACTGAAAACAAATCTCTGCATTAATGATGGCCTTAACTTGGGTTGTGGAAGTGATTTCATCAACCGCACCTTCTAAAAAAACATTTTCTAGACGTATGAAAAGAGAGTTTCAATTCCAATCCTTTCGAATTCTAAAACAATCTAAACATACCACATCAGATGGATGTTCTGATCTATGAACGCAGCTTCTCACCCAAAACTATTTATATTTTTTTTTTTTAAATAACCATTCTCAGTAGCACGATCTATGAAATTTTGTTTTTCCTTCTCATTGGCTTTAGAGCCAGCCACTTTGTTGTATGCATGTTGGACCTGAGTCTCCTGACACTTATTCCAATTCACGAAGGCTGCTCCAAAAGCACTCGAAAAAGCTTCCTCCTCATCTTCTTAGTGTACAAAAATATATCCTACGTTTTCCAATTATTCTATCCATTAACATAGAAGCCCTAATAACGATATTTCATACTATTTTGTCACAAATAATCTGGCGCTAGAAGGAAAAAAGAAGATGATGCCGTGTATAGATTGTGGTAAGTATAGATTGTGTATTGATCCACTGTAGACTAGATAATTACAGTACACGTTTATGAATTTCGAATCAACACAAGACAAAACAAATAAAGATTTTGATTTTTATCCATATTTTGTCACATATTTTTAAATAGATATTAAAAATAATTAAATTTTAATCTATTAATATATAAAAGTTGAAGCTATAGTGCTTTAAGAGTGTCCACATAGGATTGAAATTTTAAAACAGCCAATAGTATCATTCCACATCAACATTTAAAATTTAAGAAATTTTCTATTTTTTTAGTTGTATTATTAATAGAAAATACATAAGATAAGGAAATTATCTATAAATTTATATTAAACAAAAAACCAACTTAATCTTAGATTAAAAAACTTTCTAATTAAAATTATAAGATAAGGAAATTATCTTTAAAGTTCTATAACATAAATAAATAGATCAACTTAGATTAGGAAACCTTTTAATTTCAAATAATTATATAATTTGTATAATTAACTATATATAACCTACAATGGTGACAAAAAAATAGAATGAATTTAATAAAAAATATATATAAGAATATTAAAAACAAATAGAGAAATTCAGAAACATATCTATAAATATTTATTAATTAAAAGTTAACTTAATATTATATTACGAAAATTTCATATTTAATATAATTAATTATATAATTCACCATATATAACTTAAAATAATTATTGGTGACCAAAAAATATAAATCAAATATAATAATAATAGCTTTCAGTTGAATTTTATACTAATAAGATTGAAATTATATAATTAATATAATTACCTAATTAAATTAAATTGGGTAATAAAATAAGGTAAGTTGATTAAATTACCCAATTAAATATTATACTAATAAAAATTTCATTATATAGTTTTAAAATTGTCTATATTAACTTTGAAATAATTAATCAAATACCCCAAATTATCATCTTCAGTTTATTGTAGTTTTGTATATTTTGTTTTAGTTATTAGAAAAGTTTTTTAAATCCTAAACAATATTATAAAAATGAAAGATGAAAAAAAAATCATTTATTGATATGGGATTTTGATTTTGAAAAAAATATATCTCCAAATACGAAATTTTATATTTTGGGAGCTTTATTTGATTCATATATTTTAACTTTTTAGTTTTTGAATATAATAGATATGAGATTATGTTAAAAGATATATATTTTAAATGCTTTTATTATTATTTAATAATTTTACATAATAAATTTTATGCAGTATTGTAATTATATATGAAACAGACAAACATAATGACAAATCTAACGATTTGAACATAGTAAGCTAATGGTAGTTTTTTTAAATTAGATTTAGAGCCACTCAACCAAATAAATAATATTTTCATTTTATGATATTTATTAAGAGATTTGATGCATTTTTGAAAAAAAAATCAGAATTCTTTTAGACTTTAAGAGAAAAGAATATGATGTGATATAAACAATTATTAGACCATATTTTAGAGGGTTTGTATTTTAGTTTAAGCGTTATATGATCTACTAATAATCTTCAGTAACTTTTCGAATTTAAATTTGTTAACATGATTGAATTTCTTTTGGAGATTGAAAAATTTCTATAAAGTTAATATTCCATAGCAAATTTTAAATACCAATTTTTTAAACATGAGAAATTATAAAAAATACTAAAATATTAAATTATTTTATTTTATTCGAAAACAATAATGTTGGTTTTGCAAAAATATTTGAATAATTTGTTGAAAAAATTTAGGCTATAAAATTATTTAAATATTGAGAATTATATTAATTTTAACGTGAGTATAAAATTATATTTCTTTTGGTAGTTTTTTAACAAATACATAATTTAAAAAGCTTCAAACAAGAAAAAGAATATTTTTAAAATGACACATGTGTACTTTTAGATAGAAATGAAATTTCAAACTCGAATCCAATATCCAAGTATTTATAAAATGAAATATATACGTAGATAAATAACTTACAATAGATTATAATAACTTATTCATAAAAAATATTGACGTTAGAGAAAAACATTAGCATTCATTTTTAAAACAATTAGAAAATAAAAAATAGTTTATATGATGTAAAATATATAATTAATAAATATAAATTAAAATATTGTCAAATATACGAAAAATATAAATTGTTTATTAAAAATAATTTATGTGACAAATATGGTAAGTAAATAATTAATAAATATATGATGTAAAATATATAATTAATAAATATAAATTAGAGTATTGTTAAATAGACGAAAAACAAACTATTTGTTGTTCATTAAGAATACTTCAAGTGACAAATATGTTAAATTAAATCAATAAATAGCTGATTCATTCATAATATGTAAATTTAGTGATTAAATATATTATATTATACTAGACAAATAATATTTCAACAAATATTATTAATTTTTTATTTTTATAAAAAAATATT
Source organism: Isatis tinctoria (assembly GCA_010577795.1). Taxonomy (NCBI): domain Eukaryota; kingdom Viridiplantae; phylum Streptophyta; class Magnoliopsida; order Brassicales; family Brassicaceae; genus Isatis; species Isatis tinctoria. The sequence goes on along the minus strand of CM021246.1, from coordinate 4,289,583 downwards.
AAAAAATCCCCACGCGTAGCCTGGGTGAAAAACCTAGTTTATTATATATAATTAAAAATGCTATGAGCTAAAATCTAATAAATTCATTAATATTTATCACCAATTATATAAGTAGGACATCAAACTTATAGAAACCTTAACTTTTTCTCAACTTATACAAACCTTGTATAATAAGGGTTTTTTTTATCAATAGTTTCTAGAAGGAAATTAGAGAATCTGAAACACATCATCTGTCCAGAAAAAAATCTCCATCATTCTAACGTATTAAATAACGTAAGCATACCCATGCATGAGAGATTTCAGATCTATAATGTATGACTTTTATTATCCGTCTCCCCACAATTTCTTTGAGCTGGTCCGAAGGCAGAGCAATCTTTTGATTCATTGAAACCATTTCGGGCAACTTTTATTTTTGTCCGGAGCTCTAAAATGCAATTTCAGTGAAATTAAACACCCCAAATTTCAAAAAATATTTTGTCAAAAAAATTAAAAATTGAAAATTCCTGAAGAGCAAATTTACTTAAATGCTGAATAAAGTGGACCATTACCAAGTTTTAAACAATCTGAACAACGAAGCATAGTTGTTCTTAACGAATTAACCATATAACATATGAAACAAAAAAGAATTTAACGTTAAATTCTGAAATTTATTTGAATACGTAGTTAACTAAGCTGAAATTCAAAATTTTTTTTTTTTTTTGATAATCATGTTAAAACTGAAATTCAAATTTGTGACTTGATCAAGTTGTTACTTTTAAGCTAGAAGCAATGTCTTGTACCTTAATATGGAAAATGCATATAATTATGTCACATCTCGCATGTGAATATGCGCTTTTTTCAACTTCTATAGATGTAAACATGATAAATTGTAATCAATGCACTAACTCTATACATTACCTTACTAAACAATATGAGTGACTAAATAAATTATCAATACAATCATGTCACTTGCTATATATAGGCTTGCGAACACAATGTAAGAAACATAAGAGATAACAAAATGGCAATGTCATCACATCATGTGGTTCTCTTCCCTTACATGTCAAAGGGCCACACAATCCCTCTCCTCCAGTTCGCCCGTCTCCTCCTTCGTCACCGCCGCGAACAAACAACCATCTCCGTCACCGTCTTCACCACTCCCAAGAACCAACCGTTCGTCTCCGACTTCCTCTACTACACGCCGGAGATCAAAGTCATCTCTCTCCCTTTCCCGGAAAAGATCTCCGGCATCCCTCCGGCGTCGAGAGCACGAGAAGCTCCCTCCATGTCACTCTACGTGCCCTTCACACGCGCACGAAGCTTCTCCAACCTTTCTTCGAAGAATCACTCAAGAATCTTCCAGAAGTTTCCTTCTGGTCTCGATGGATTCCTTTGTGTGGACATAAGAATCTGACAGCAAGTTCAAGGTTCCAAGATTGGCCTTCTCCGGCATGAACTTTAAGCCTCTGCAGTCTACATCTCTTCGTGTTGAAAACTAAACTTGATTTTGGATCAAGTTAAATCATGGGCCAAATCCAAAACAACTTGATCCAATTTCTAGAAGATCACTTAAAAATATCTAATCACTCCACCTCCTTAAACAAAAAAAATCTAGATATTCATATGGAATTATCTAGATAATTAAGAATAAAATAATATAGATATTATGAAAGAATTCTCTAGATTTTAGATTATAATATGTAAGATATTTTGTAATGTGGAGGCTATAAATACCTCCACCCCCTTCTCATTTGTAACCAAGTTAAAATCAAGAATATAAAGCATTCTACAAAGTCTTCCTTTCAAAACTTTTCTCTCCCAAATTTTCTTAAACACTTTCTCCATCACCTCTAAAATAGTTTCCTTTCCAACAAAGTGGTATCAGAGCTAGTTATTTCTCTTAAAGATGTCAAACAATGGTGTTCCCTTCCAAGTCCCAATGCTCACAAAGAGCAACTATGACAATTGGAGTTTAAGGATGATGGCTATCCTAGGAGCACATGATGTGTGGGAGATAGTCGAGAAAGGCTTCATTGAACCGGAGAATGATGGTGGGTTATCTCAAACTCAAAGGGATGGTTTGAGAGACTCAAGGAAGAGAGACAAGAAGGCTCTCTGTCTAATCTATCAAGGATTAGATGAAGACACATTCGAGAAGGTCGCAGGAGCAAAGTCGGCCAAAGAAGCATGGGAGAAGCTTCAAACTTCTTACAAAGGAGCTGAACAAGTTAAGAAGGTACGTCTTCAAACTTAAGAGGAGAATTTGAAGCCTTGCATATGAAGGAAGGTGAACTCATCTCTGATTACTTCTCAAGAGTCTTAACGGTTACTAATAACCTAAAAAGAAACGGTGAGAAGTTAGATGAGGTGAGAATCATGGAGAAAGTTCTTAGATCGTTGGATTCAAAATTTGAGCATATTGTCACGGTGATTGAAGAGACAAAAGACTTGGAGACTATGACGATGGAGCAACTTCTTGGATCACTGCAAGCATATGAAGAAAAGAAGAAGAAAAAGGAAGACATCGCAGAGCAAGTACTCAAGATGCGGATTGATACTAAAGAAGAAACTGGCCGAAGTTATCAAAGACGTGGTGGTGGTCAAGCCCGAGGAAGAGGTCGTGGTTATGTACATGGACGTGGTTGGAGATCCAATGAAGACCATACAAACCAAAGAGGAGAAAGCTCATCAAGAGGTCGGGGAAGAGGAAGCCCAAAAACAAGGTACGATAAGTCAAGTGTTAAATGTTACAATTGTGGAAAGTTTGGACATTATGCTTCCGAATGCAAAGCTCCGAACAACAACAGAGTTGAAGAGAAGTCCAACTATATTGAAGAAAGGAGCAAAGAAGATGATATGTTATTGATGGCTTACAAGAAAGATGAACCAGAGGAGATTCACAAATGGTACCTCGATAGTGGTGCAAGCAATCACATGTGCGGGAAAAGAAGCATGTTTGTGGAGCTTAATGAATCGGTGAAAGGAAACGTGGCTTTAGGAGATGAATCAAAGATGGAGGTGAAAGGTAAAGGAAATATTCTCATTCGATTGAAGAATGGAGACCATCAATTCATTTCCAATGTTTACTATATTCCAAACATGAAGACCAACATCTTGAGCCTAGGACAACTCTTAGAGAAAGGTTATGATATTCGTTTAAAGGATAACAGCCTTTCTATAAGAGATCATGAAGACAATCTAATCACCAAGGTGCCGATGACAAGGAATCGAATGTTTGTCCTAAACATTCAAAATGACATCGCACAATGCCTCAAGATGTGCTATAAGGAGGAGTCTTGGCTTTGGCATCTCCGATTCGGACATCTCAATTTTGGAGGCCTAGAGCAACTTTCCAAGAAGGAAATGGTGAGAGGATTGCCTTGCATCAATCATCCAAATCAAGTTTGTGAAGGATGTTTACTTGGAAAGCAATTCAAAATGAGCTTTCCAAATGAGTCAAAGACAAGAGCACGGAAGCCATTGGAACTCATACATACAGATGTATGTGGCCCGATCAAACCAAGTTCACTCGGTAAGAGTAACTACTTCCTTCTCTTTATTGATGATTTCTCAAGAAAGACATGGGTTTACTTTTTGAAAGAAAAATCAGAAGTATTTGAAAACTTCAAAAAGTTCAAAGCCCATGTTGAGAAGGAAAGTGGCCTTATGATCAAAGCCATGAGATCTGATCGTGGAGGAGAGTTCATGTCCAAAGAATTTTTGAAGTATTGTGAAGATAACGGCATTAGAAGACAATTGACGGTGCCTAGATCTCCTCAACAAAATGGAGTAGCGGAAAGGAAGAATAGGACTATCCTTGAGATGGCAAGAAGCATGCTCAAAAGTAAGAAGCTACCAAAGGAGTTTTGGGCAGAAGCAGTTGCGTGCGCTGTTTATCTATCAAACCGATCTCCAACAAGAAGCGTTTTGGGAAAGACACCACAAGAAGCATGGAGTGGAAGGAAGCCTGGGGTCTCACATCTAAGAGTATTTGGAAGTATTGCTCATGCTCATGTTCCAGAAGAGAAGCGGAGCAAGCTAGATGATAAAAGTGAGAAGTACATCTTCATTGGGTATGATGCTAACTCCAAAGGCTACAAGCTCTACAATCCTGAAACAAAGAAGACAATCATCAGTCGGAATGTCATCTTTGATGAAGAAGGAGAATGGGATTGGAGATCAATTGATGAAGACTACAACTTCTTTCCACATATTGAAGAAGATGAGCAACCAAGAGAGGATCCACCAGTTACCCCACCAACTTCACCAACACCAAGTTCTCAAGGAGATGAGAACTCAAGTGAAAGGACTCCACGTTTTAGAAGTCTTCAAGAGATTTATGAGGTAACTGAAAATCAAGATAATCTCACTTTATTTTGTCTATTTGCGGATTGCGAGCCCATGAATTTCCAAGAAGCTATGGAAAAGAAGACATGGAAGGATGCAATGGATGAAGAAATCAAGGCGATACAGAAGAATGAGACATGGGAGTTAGCTTCACTTCCAAATGGGCATAAAGCAATTGGTGTAAAGTGGGTGTACAAAGCAAAGAAGAACTCTAAAGGAGAAGTTGAAAGATACAAGGCAAGATTGGTGGCAAAAGGATATAGTCAAAGAGCCGGAATCGACTATGACGAGGTATTTGCCCCTGTTGCTCGTTTAGAAACTGTTAGACTAATAATTTCATTGGCAGCCCAAAAGAGTTGGAGGATACATCAAATGGATGTCAAATCAGCCTTCTTGAATGGAGAACTTGAAGAGGAAGTTTACATTGAACAACCACAAGGCTACATAGTCAAGGGAGAAGAAGACAAAGTCTTAAGGTTGAAGAAGGCACTTTATGGGCTCAAACAAGCACCAAGAGCATGGAACACTCGGATTGATAAATACTTCAAGGAGAAAAACTTCATCAAGTGTCCATATGAGCATGCACTCTATATCAAAACTCAAGACAATGATATACTGATTGCATGCTTGTATGTAGATGACTTGATATTTACAGGCAACAATCCAAGTATGTTTGAAGATTTCAAGATAGAGATGACAAAGGAGTTTGAGATGACCGATATTGGATTGATGTCCTACTACCTTGGAATTGAAGTGAAGCAAGAAGAAAATGGAATCTTCATTACTCAAGAAGGCTATGCTAAGGATGTGCTTAAGAAGTTCAAGATGGATGACTCAAATCCAGTTTGTACGCCAATGGAATGTGGAGCCAAGCTGTCAAAGCAAGAAGAAGGAGAGAGTGTGGATTCAACACTTTTTAAGAGCTTGGTTGGAAGCCTACGTTATCTGACTTGCACAAGACCAGACATTCTATATGCAGTTGGAGTTGTGAGCCGATACATGGAGCATCCAACAACAACTCACTTCAAGGCAGCCAAGAGGATTCTTCGCTATATCAAAGGTACCATAAACTTTGGCTTGTATTACTCTGTTTCTGATGATTACAAGCTTGTTGGATATAGCGATAGCGATTGGGGAGGAGATGTAGATGACCGGAAAAGCACAAGTGGATTTGTGTTTTTCATTGGGAGAAACCGCTTTCACATGGATGTCAAAGAAGCAGCCAATGTCACCCTTTCTACTTGTGAAGCGGAGTATGTAGCGGCTACTTCATGTGTGTGTCATGCTATCTGGCTAAGAAATCTGGTGAAAGAGTTGAGTTTGCCACAAGAAGAGCCAACGAAGATCTTTGTGGACAACAAGTCAGCAATAGCATTGGCAAAGAATCCTGTCTTCCATGATCGAAGTAAGCACATTGACACTCGCTATCATTACATTAGAGAGTGTGTTACTAAGTTGGAAGTACAATTGGAGTATGTGAAGACAAACGATCAAGTAGCCGATATCTTCACCAAGCCACTGAAGCGTGAAGACTTCATAAAGATGAGAAGTTTGCTCGGGGTAGCAAAATCAAGTTTAAGAGGGGGTGTTGAAAACTAAACTTGATTTTGGATCAAGTTAAATCATGGGCCAAATCCAAAACAACTTGATCCAATTTCTAGAAGATCACTTAAAAATATCTAATCACTCCACCTCCTTAAACAAAAAAAATCTAGATATTCATATGGAATTATCTAGATAATTAAGAATAAAATAATATAGATATTATGAAAGAATTCTCTAGATTTTAGATTATAATATGTAAGATATTTTGTAATGTGGAGGCTATAAATACCTCCACCCCCTTCTCATTTGTAACCAAGTTAAAATCAAGAAATATAAAGCATTCTACAAAGTCTTCCTTTCAAAACTTTTCTCTCCCAAATTTTCTTAAACACTTTCTCCATCACCTCTAAAATAGTTTCCTTTCCAACACTTCTTTCAACCACAAACTCTTCACCGAACCGGAAATTGAATCTGATACAGAACCGATCACTGTACCGGACTTTCCATGGATCCGGGTTAAGAAGTGTGATATCAGCCATGGTACTCTATCGGGACCAGAGGCCGAACTATTCATGGACCAAATGATGTCGGCAAGTACAAGCCATGGCTTTTTACTAAATAGCTTCTACGAGCTTGAGTCAACATTCGTCGATTACAACAACAACAACTCCGAAAGACCAAAGTCGTGGTGTATTGGGCCGTTGTGTCTAACAGATCCTCCTAAACAGGATCGTACTGCTAAACCGGCTTGGATTCATTGGTTGGACCGGAAGCGAGACGAAGGACGACCGGTTTTGTACGTGGCGTTTGGAACGCAAGCAGAGATATCAAACAGGCAACTCGATGAAATAGCTCTAGGATTGGAAGATTCCAAGGTACGTACCCATAACTATATAGTCTGTAGACGATGATCCAATCTAATTAGTTACAACAATATATGTCTATATTCATCTATATAAAAGATTTTGATTGAACCCTTCAAGGAGGTTTTGGACACACACACACACACTTATTAGACGTTAGCTAAACTTTCAGTAGACATAAGACTTTTTTCAACCCAAATATAAAAGCGTTTACTTTGTGGCGAGTTTTGATTGTATTTTTGTGTGGATCACAAACAGATGACGTGTAACATATAAATTCTAATAATATAATGGGTTTTCTGAAAAAAAAACTTTTGACTCGATTTTTTTTTCAATTTATCCTTGACTCGGTAAAATTGCAAATCAAACCTGTCAGGTCCCAGTCAACCCGCAATATTATCCTCGTTCGTGTATAGGTTTTAAAATCTGTATAAGACGGTGTATACACTATCAAAACTATGTCGTTTTAAGAATTTTGGTTAAACAAAATTTTGACTCCGAGAGGATTCGAACCCGTGACCTTCAAACCAAACAAAACCACACACTACCACTGTGCCACTGCAAATCTTTGAGGAAATATCAAACTTATGTATATATAATATATCCCTTCGTTATTTCTATTTTATTTGAAACAATAAAATTTTATTTAATATAATTTATATTTTTTCTTCTTCATTTCAATGAACTAAAAACAAAACATTCAGAATCAAATTTTTTAACTTCATTAACATATCAAAATGATATATTATTCTCCATATGTTAATGAAGTTTTGATATATTATTCTCTATATATTTTTTATTATATTCTCCATATGTGAATGAAGTTTTGATATATTATTATTCTCCATATTTTTTTATAAACAATCTATTATTCTCCATATGTTTTTTTTTCTCTATATGTTAATGAAGTTTTGACATATTATTCTCTATATGTTTTTTTATATTATATTCTCCATATGTGAATGAAGTTTTGATATATTATTATTCTCCGTATTTTTTTTATAAACAATCTATTATTCTCCATATTTTTTTTTCTCTATATGTTAATGAAGTTTTGATATATTATTCTCTATATGTTTTTTATTATATTTTCCATATGTGAATGAAGTTTTGATATATTATTATTCTCCATATTTTTTTTGTTATAAACAATCTATTATTCTCCATATGTTAATGAAGTTTTGATATATTTTTTTCTATATGTTTTTTTATTCTCTATATGTTAATGAAGTTAAAAATTTTGATTCTGAATTTGGTGTTTTTAGTTCATTGAAATGAGGAAAAAAATAATTTTTATTATATAAAGATTTATTGTTTCAAATAAAAGAAAAATAAGTATTATATATACATAAGTTTGATAATTCCTCAAAGATTTGTAGTATCACAGTGGTAGTGTGTGGTTTTGTTTTGTTTGAAGGTCATGAGTTCGAATCTGTTAAGAGTCAAATTTTGTTTAATTAAAATTCTTAAAACAACGTAGTTTTGATAGTGTATACACGGTCTTATACAGATCTTATAACCTATATACGACGGATGGCTATATTGCGGATTGATTGAGACTTGACAGATTTGATTTGCAATTTTACCGAGTCAAGGGTAAAATTGCAAAAGAAAACCGAGCCAAGGTTTTTTTTTCAGAAACCCTTATATAATCGAATTGAACTTTTAAAGTTAACATATAGTAAATTCTAATTAAATAAGCCTTTGATTGAACTGTTAAAGTTAACATATATATATAGGCTTGTGGTGGACCTAATTCCTTGAATTATTGTTTCTTACTTTAACAACATAAATCTTTGGGGGGTACACAGTAGCAACAATAGTACGAACCACTAAGCTACATGTCATAATTTTTCATCATTTTAGTTTAAATAGTGACTATATATACAAGTTAGGTATTAAGTGTACGATATGCATGTTTTTATATATGAATGCATATGTTGAATTAATAACTTAAAATGTTTTATTTCATGGTGTTTCATTTCTTAAGGTAAACTTTTTATGGGTCACAAGAAAAGATTTGGAAGAAATTGTTGGATCAGGATTCAAAGATAGAATAAGAGAGACTGGGATGATAGTGAGAGATTGGGTGGACCAATGGGAGATATTGTCACATGAAAGTGTCAAAGGATTCTTGAGTCATTGTGGTTGGAACTCAGCACAAGAGAGTATATGCGTTGGGGTCCCATTGTTGGCTTGGCCAATGATGGCCGAGCAACCACTGAACGCGAAGATGGTAGTGGAGGAGTTAAAAGTTGGAGTAAGAGTTGAAACCCAAGATGAGAGTGTGCAAGGATTCGTGACACGGGAGGAACTAAGTCGAAAGGTACGTATCGAGATGCAAACATAAATATTTATTTTAATTTTATTTATTCATAAGTTCAAAAAGATTACGATACAAATTAATTGATGATAATTAACCACGTTCTATATATCTTTCCAAGCCAAATAAGTATTGTTCTATGTTTTTTCATACGGTCATACCCAACTTACTATTTCCTAGATTTTTATTGAAAAAGTTGTCAAAATTTTCATTCTCTATATATATATTTTTTTTTTTGGTTTCAACACAAATTCTCTAGAGAAATCAGGGTTCAATTACCACAAATATAAGAAAAAAAAAAATTGTCCATCCAGACATCGATCCATCAATTTATTTCTCTTATTTTTAAACTAATCGGTTCAAATCGATTAGTTTATTTTATAGTTATGTTTGGGGCTCGTATCTCTTTTTTTCCTGTAATTTTTATAAATATTTTATTTTACAGATTCGAGAACTAATGGAAGGAGAAACTGGAAGAGCCGCAAGAAAGAATGTGAAAGAATATTCAAAAATGGCAAAAGCAGCTTTGGTCCAAGGGACTGGCTCCTCTTGGAAGAATTTAGATTTGCTTCTTGCAAAGTTATGTAAGAGTAAAGAGCTAAACGATGCTAATAGGGAGATCGAGGATTTATGCTGAACCGGATTTAGACCAGTTCGTATAATAACCAATAATACTACATATGTATAAGTTGATTTATTTCAAAGTTATCAGTACCGACTACATTGGCGGAACAAACCACAAACTGATCTTATGGCAATATGTAATTGACTTTTCTTTCGGTTCACTGATCATACAACAGTCCTCTAAGTCGTTTCTGTGAACTTAGTTAATCATAATGCTAAATTTGTGTTTTATTTTGTCTATGTTTTGCCTAGTCATTCCAGTTAGTTTTTTCTCTAAATACGATTTGCTTATGTTGATAGTCTAATATTGTCAAACAGAATATCTCTTATCCAAATGATGTTGTATATTTGATTACGATTCGAATTAATGTTAATAATTATAAATAATTTATATGAAGAAATATATACGGTTCTAAGAGCATCTCTATTAGTAAGATATCTTAAAGAATTTCTCACTAATGAAATATTACTATTTTAACATTAATTTATCAAATAATTTGGAGCATAGTCTTTGTTGATCGAAATAGTAAAATCAACCTGAAATATTTACTTATTAAACGCCTTTTGTCAGCATTAGTATGGCAAATATTCCCGGTCAAATTAGCTACTTCTGCAAATGCTTCTATTTTTTTCTTTTCTGTTATCGTCACTCTATTGTATCCCCTTCGTTCATTTTTATGATATTAACGTTCTTAGCAAAAAAAAAACATTATAGATGGCTATAATATGTGGCTATGAAAGTAGTCTATGCTGTGTATATAGTAAACATCTGGAATGTCTCCACACTGACAAGTAGCCACATTGCCAAACTGTCATAAAGCAAAATGAAATTCAGATAAAATTTAAGGTTTTGTTTCCTTTTTTGATATAAAGATGAAATAAAATAAAATTATTGTTTTACCTCCATGGTGCTGAATTTTGCTTGAATGTGGAAGGAAGCCCTATGAAGAAATGTCTGTTGTAGTCTTCTAACCGTGGATTGCAAAGCATTGATCTCAAGGTCCCATGGAGTGAAAACATGAGGTTAATTTCTCTTAATTTGTCACCGGGATAAAGGATGAATGCTGCCAAGAATAAAGAAGCTCCTACGAGCGGAGAGGGGAAAACATTTGAAGCCTCACTGTCAAGCAGAGATAAATCCACCAAGTAGGAGCATAGAAACCCAAATTGAAAGAAAGAAACAAAAAAAAGGGTTAGTGACACATTACACGAAAGATCATGAAAAATGAATACCATAAAAAATACGCATTATGGGACTCGTAAATGAGAAACGATGTGAGAGCCGAAACTCACACTGTCGAAATTTATATTTAGGGGATCCGAAAATTCTATTAAACAAGAACTAAATGGTAAAAAAGTAAAAAGATGAGAAAGATGAGAAAGATGATTTTATTGATAATTTTCTAAGTACAAGAATATTCGTGAATGCTTATTGTCTTATATCACAAAAGCTCTTGCACTTGAGTTGAGATGCCTTGAAAGTGAATACAAGGGTCTATATTTATACTTGAGAGTCTAGGGTCTCAAAGACTGATATAAACAATGTGGAACGTTTTAAAATCCCTTCTCCCAGCCGGCGGCCAGACCTAATGGCGGTGGCCCATCCATTTGTCTCTCTTGCGTTCCGGCTCGTTAGGCCCAACTTGTCTTTTTAGTCTTCTAGTCCGATTTTCCTTGGATAAAAGCCTTGTTTCCGGTTTGCTTTAAGAAAATTAATCGATGTTCTTAGACGTTCAGAACAACGCAAAGTCCGTCCACAAATGGCTTGATGTTTCTTCGGAAACTATTGGGTCGAAGCCCAATAGTCGGGAAATGGCGGTTAGGGCCGGTCTAAGAAGGTGAAATCCGGCTGTAGCCCGCGTCTTGGCTTGATAATTGCTCCAGGCTGAGAGAATATGCAGAGGTTCGTCTTGAGCAGCCTGTAAAGAATTTAGTTCATCTTCCGGGCCAAATGCCAAGAGCTCGGCCCGTGCAGGCGTTTGGTCTCATTTCGTGGGCTTGCTGCGAGGATATGAAATGTTTAACCGTTACTTCGGCTTTTTGCTTCATCAATCTCCGAGGAGAGAATTTTGACCCCAATAGTTAGCCCCCCAGCTCGCATGCCTTGTATGCATGGGCGAGGAGCGTTTAATGGAGTATTTGTCGGGATTGATGGACTAAAAGGCCGTTGCGTATAGATTGATGATGAGTGGCCGAAATCGGCTGGAATGAATTTTTCTTCTCCTTGGGCTTGAGGCTCGCTGGCGGCCGTTTGTATTGTGGGGAGTTCCCTTTCCCTTTACAAGTGAAGAAACTGAAAATTTTCCTTTTCTTGTTCAAGTTTTAGGATAAGAAAAAGGAAAAAATTTATTTTCTCTTGTTGTGTTAGGAATTGTAAAACTTCTTCTACGATAGCGCCCGGGTGAAAACGCTATCGTATATAGGCACCCTATTATAGCGTCTTATATAATAGCATTTATAAAACCGCCATGAAAACCATTCAATAGCGATATCGGTATGCTATGAATAACCATATTTGTTGTAGTGGTAGTAAACATCCGGACTGTCTCCACACTGACAAGTAGCCACATTGCCAAACTGTCATAAAGCAAAATGAAATTCAGATAAAATTTAAGGTTTTGTTTCCTTTTTTGATATAAAGATGAAATAAAATAAAATTATTGTTTTACCTCCATGGTGCTGAATTTTGCTCGAATGTGGAAGGAAGCCCTATGAAGGAATTTTACCACACAATTTTTTTTATGCAAGCGCACATAGCTATTACAAAAGGCATTATTAGTAGTAATAATGACACTAGTCCATCTTGATATTCTCAACCATGTTGGCTTCAGAAACTACAATATATATGTTAGTTTGAGTCAAATTGGTCTGAGATTTCTCATTATCTTTACATGGTCAATCTTGCTATAAGATTCATTAGTGATTAATGCTATGACATGTGTCAGCCTAAAATGATCAATTATGACACACTTATGACATTTTTCACTGATTTTTTTTTCTCTCTTTAGTCCTATGCTTATAGCACTAGACACTAATATGAGAATATGATAAACATCAGAATTTTGGCACAATCATATGTGGCAGACCAATACAAAACTGAATTTGGTGTATCGACTCACTTGATTTGTAACCAATAACACTTCAACCACACTCGATATAAATAGAATACAGACACTCAGATAAACATCTGAATTCCAATCTATAAAACATATTAAGTCATAGATGACAGACCATTCTCAATTAGGGATGTCAACTCACTATATCAATGACCATCTCAAACATTCATGTTTGTTAGACAATCTATAGAAATCGAACATATATGAATATGCAGTTATCGATTTAGATTGCTATCTCAATAATAGTCATACTCAAAATTGAAATCTGTTCAAAGGAACCAAAAATCCAGTTAGTATACTAAGACAAAATTTAGAGGTTGAATCTCATATATTAAGCAATTTAAATAAATTCCAAAATACCCATTTAATTGAATATAAAGACAATAAATATGCAATTTAAGTCAGTCAAATGAGCAATTTAAACCAGTCATAAGAATCAATGCATCATTATTGCTAACATATATTATGCTATTTAATTAGCAAAAATGGTCACAAATAAACTGTTACCTCAGAACCAGTCAAATCATACACGAAAATAATTAATGAAATATTAAACTATCTCATAAATTATTTGGTTTGTCATTAAATCAAAACGGAGAAATAATTTTGTTTTTCCCCACTCACGAAAATCTATTGCTAGTCTGAATCACAATCAAACCAAAAGTGAATTGACCAAAAAACGGAACCTTAATCCCGAAACAAAATCAAAACAATAACACGATTTTGACAAATATATATATATATATATATATATATATATATTTTTTTTTTTATTTTTTGTTTCTTTCTCAAAAACATTTTTAGGAGTCTAAGAAAAAATTCATATCAACTCGAGGACTCACTAAAACTTAGCAATTCACGAATCTAATGCACACAAATTGCAAAAGGATATTAGATCAAATAACTAGCAAAACTGTAAATAGACGGTCGGAAAACTTAGATTCAGAAGCAAATATTGAACCACTGCTCAGATGCAAGACAGATAAATTGCAGAAATGGAACCAATACGCAGAGCAATCTTGTTTGACCAGTGATTAGAACGATTTATGAACACCTGTTCATATAGCCTTAACAAATATTAGCATCGTTAGAGCAAATTATATATGCAGAAACTAATTAAAAAATTTACCACAGAAATATGTTAGAAAATTCTGCAAAATAATCATAATAAATTGCAGAAAATCACAGGAATTAACTATAATAATTTAGCAATTAAGTTATTAAAATTGCAGAACAATTAAACAATGCCAAAGAAAAATCTGATCGAAAAATGATTTTCCAACACCATAATTTCTCTGATTCCTGTTCTTATAGCAAAAACATTTCACAAATAATCAGTTTTCGTTAGTGTAAAAACATAAACGAAAATTTACAGAATTAAGATTGTAGGAATGCAAATTCTACAATAGGGAAAACTGAATAATTTTAAAGTATTTGCATAATATAAATCGATAAAAATAAATAAAAATACCGACACAAGAATTTGGAAAGAGAAAAATGGATTTGCAGAGGCGAGACACTCTTTCCTTAATTCTGTAAACGCCCCGTAGTGTGAGGGTTGAATGGCATTCCGAATCCCAGGATACAACTGCATGTGTCTCTGTTTCCCATCACTGAAAACAGAAGCTATCGAACCTTTTTCTGTGTTCTACTCTCAGCAAAAACAAAGGAAAATGAATAGAGAAAGATGAAAAGGAAAATGTGGAAATTGTTGTCTTCGTGAATGAGAGATGACTATTTTATAGTCTCACAAAATCTGGAGATTATTTCTCAATTAAATTGAGCAATAAGGAGAAAAGAAGTTACAAAGAATTGTCATCAATTTCTGAATTGATTGTGACACCTTAATGCTTTGACAACATTGAATTCATCATTGATCAGGTACCAAACACAAAAACGAAAGCAGAAAGGCATGTTATTGGACCGAGGCATATATACCCGAACCCGCACTCAAACCCGAACCAAGCCCGAGCCCATCTTATCTCGGCTTGGCGCGCGCGCATGGCTTAGTTTAGGTTCACTCCTTTCTCCAATTGTCCTAAGGTCTTTAACCTTGTCAAGACTTCTCCACAATTTTCGCACAATTTTTGCTATGCCCATTTTATGCCTTTCAAGCAATAAACATTGGACAAGCATTTCTCATTCAACCAAAACTGAGTTCCATGTCATATGAGTAACATGTCTTAAAATTGAGTTCCAACACTTGTCTCATCTTCGTCAGGGAGGTCATCAATGGGCTCGAGCTGCTTTGTAAGAAGATTTGCAGTGTAGTCAAACGGATCACCCCCATCATAACCGGCATTTACGTCCTGCTGATATAAGAATGCATCCATATCCTCAAAGGCCTCAAGTGGATTGTTGGGAGATATAGCTTCCTCGTAGCAAGTAAGATCGATGCCCTGAAGTGCATTGTTGGGAGATATAGCTTCCTCGTGGCAAGTAAGATCAAGTGCATTGTTGGAGAACATACTTCCCTCGTGGCAAGTAAGATTGATACCCTGAAGTGCATTGTTAGAGAGTGAGAAAGTGGAGACAGAACAAAAATGAAGGCATTAAGTCAGTTCACAAACTTGCCTCGATACCAGTGACTTGTATCTCTTGTAGACTCTGTTGGAGTTGCTGCTCTGGGCGTTGTTGTTCCTCCTGAGTCTGCTCGGGGATCTGATGCAAAATTCAGGTAAGGCTTTAAAAGGAGATCAAGGGAAGACTATAGCGACATTACTGAACAAGATCCCAAGGATCTAAGTTTATCATTAGAGCAATATGAGCTAATGACAATATTAGTAATATTTGTAAATCTACAAATCTTAAATGGATGAAGAACAGGTAAGAAACTCCAAAAACCAAAACCTAAATCTCTATTTATAATTGATCTCAAACTAAGCGATTCACCAATTCAACACATGTCGACTCAAATCTCTGCTACAAATCTCTGTCAACATGTAAGAACAGGTGAGAAACTCCAATTCTAAACATCTCGACTCATATCTCTGCTACAAATCTCGGTCAATATGTATCTGCAAATTGTAAGAAATCGTAGATGGATGAAGAACAGGTAAGAAACTCCAAAAACTTTTAACCGATTTACCAATTCTACACATATCGACTCAAATTTCTGCTACAAATTTCTCTCAATATGTATCAGTTCCATCTAAAATTCAAAATCACTGAAACCTAAATCTATTTTCATCCGATTGAACATAGCTTCGGAGCAAACTGTTCTCGAACTAACCTCCGACGATGAACTCGTGGTTCTCTAATTTTTCGCTAACGGTGACCCCATTGTTCTCAGAAGCTCAGAGAGAGAGAAAATGGCAGAGGTTGAAAAAATCGCAGATGAGCAGAGAGCGATCCGAAGAAGGAAGAGGAAGAGGAAGTGAAGAAGGACGAAGGTCTTATGGTGAGCGGGAATTGGATCTGTGCTTTCGCGTTTTTACCGAAACACGAAACCACCTCGAAACTCTCTTAATATTACACTTTTGCCACTAACCACCTCTTTTTGAAAATCAATTTCGCATTGATAAAAATAAAATTATTAACTCACACTTCGACAAAGGTAACAAAAAAATAGAATTATAAAAAAGAAATATCTACATCATAAATGGAATTAAAATTTTAATATTCGGATATGTAATTAAAATTAAATTTATTCTATTTTTCCACCATTATCTATTATAGGTTATATATAATTAATTATACAAATGAGATAATATTTTAAATTAGAAAAGTTTTTTAATATTAAATTAAGTTGACCTTTTGTTTAATATAAATTTATAGATAGCTTTCTTATCTTATATTTTAGATTATAAATTTTCCTAATTTAACCTTAAGTCGATTTTCTAATCTAAATTTTGATACCCCTGGTTATATATAGGTAGTTATAAAAATGAGATGATTATTTTAAATTAGAAAATTTCTTAATCTAATATATATTAAGTTGATTTTTTTTTTAATAGAAATTTATATTGATAATTTTTTTTTCTTTTTTTGGTGGGCAAAAGGGAGAGAGGTCTCCCTATATTATTTAAAGAACAAATAAAAAACTACGACAGAGTGACTTGCCGAGGTCGTGAAACGCCTAGCACATCATCCTCAAGAATCGATATTACATAATGCAGAACAGAATCAAAAGTATGAATTCCTAACGGTAAGGTAAACGCATAATTAGCTAACCCATCGGCAAGACATTTAGCTTCCCTATACACGTGATCAATCCGGAAAATCTAGTCCTTCGAGAGTAAGCCATGACACAGATGTACCAGGAATGACAGTGGATGAGTCTCCTCAATTCATGTCTTAAGAAATCCGAAGACAACTGCTGAATCAACCTATATTGATAATTTTCTTATCTAACATTAAGTTTTTTTTTTAATAGATATTGATAGATAATTTCTTTATCTTGTAAATTTTTAGATATTCATGTGTCTTTTATTTTTAGAACTTCGGATTTGAAAGAATCATTCATTAATGTTTTTGGTCCAATTATGTTTAAAAATGTTATTGCTCTGAATCAATATGCGTTATTCATTCCAAAGAGAGTTGTTTACAATATATAGGTTTGCCCTAGACCTTCAAGTAATGGTAAATATCAAAACAAGAATATTTCTATTAATCCTAAATATTCATATATATCCTAATATCCTGTCTCAAGATGGCGAGTGTAGACCTCGAACTCCCATCTTGCCTAGAAGATATGCAAATTGCACCCGACCAAGAGCCTTTGTCAATAGATCAGCGATTTGTTCAGTTGTTCGAACATGAGCAGGAGCAACTTGACCAGCTTGAAAAGCATCACGAACAATGTGACAGTCATTCTCGATATGTTTGGTTCGTTCATGGAAGGCGGGATTGCGAAGAATATGTAGAGCTGACTTATTATCACAAAAGAAGGACACTGGTTCTGGATGTTTGATACCAAAAACAAGCAAGAGCTCAAGCAACCATTGGAGCTCGGAATGTGTATTAGACATACCGCGATATTTAGCTTCAGTGGAAGAGCACTAGACAGCACGTTGTTTCTTTGTCTTCCATGATATAGGAGAATCTCCTAAGAAAACAACATAACCGGTAAGAGATCGCCGTGTAATAGGACATGAAGACCAATCAAAATCACAATGGGAATTGACATGAATATTCAGGCCAGATTTAAGGGAAATACCCTGGCCGAGTGTTCCTTAGAGATATTGGACTAATCTAGTCTCAGCATCCCAATGTTTTTGACGTGGTTGAACCAAGAAACTGAGCTAATAAATGGACCACATAGCTCAGATCCCGGTGAGTAATAGACAAGTGGACCAAACGACCAATCAAACGTCGATATGGAGAAGGCTCAGCATAATAATCACCTTCGTCGCGAGCCAATGTATGTTTTGTTCAATTGGCGTGTCGAATGGTCGAGAACCAGTAAAACCACATTCAGTAACAATGTCGGAAGGGTACTTGCCTTGAGAGACGTAAATGCCATCCTTTCCTCTTGATATTTCCAATACTAGAAAATATTTCAAAGCACCAAGATCCTTCATGGATTGGATGGTCAAAACGAGTTAGTGGTTTGGATGTAGACAACCTCCTTAGACTTAGAGTTCGGGATGGAATGTTTCATACACTCTGTTCAATAAAATCTTTTGATTGCACTGACGATAGGAAAAAGTTTGAAGATTTGGAGAACTAAGGGGAGTGTATTCAACTAAGGATTTGTGGTGATTTATTTTAAAATCATAAATCTACTGTTATTCAAACATGAATTTTAAAAACCATTTAAAAATTCAGTGGTATTGAAGATTTGGAGAACTAAGAGTTTGGAGACATTAGGACATATTCCAAAGAAATCCATATTTAAAAGAATTCACTTTTGAATCCAAATAAAAGAATACTGTATTTTGCATATTATTATTTATTTTTTCACTTTTTAAATTATACATTTCTAAACTCAAAACCTCAAACCCCACATAGATGGTAATGAACAATGATTCAAACTCTTTAGAATTACACGATTACTTCTTTGTGTCGAATTTACATTTAAGTTTTTCAGATTAATTGTCTTTCTTTAAAAGTAAAAAAAGCTATTTGTGCATCAACTAATTAATCAAGTATAATGGAGTAGACACATAAGTCACTACAAGAAAGAGTGCTTCATACCGACCGTCATGTTCGTTGAGACGTCGTCGGAATTGGTTGTTTCCGACAGTTTTCTGATAAAACACAGTTTGTCGGCATTTGAGTATCGAAATGAACTGTTGCCGGATAATTGTCGGAAATTACCGACGAAATATGTCATCGGAAAGCTTGTCGGAAACCTTTGTCGGTAATTACCGAGGCTATTCCGGTGAATGCGATGTCACAAAGTCATCGGAGTTTTGATCGGAAAATGGTCAGTGTTGTATGTCGGAAATGGATCGGAGAAGACGACTGATTATTGTCGGAAATGCATCGGTTTGGTGCTAGATAAATTAGTTAATTAAAATAAAAAACAAAACCAAAATAAAATAAAAAGACGAATACTCCATAAATTAGTATAACCTTTATTTATACAAAATACAAAAATACAAAACTATAAAATATAAAATACAGAATACAAAAATAGAAAAATACAAAATACAAAAATACAAAATACAAAAATAGAAACAACCGCGATTCGCTAGACGTGGAGTGGCCCGATCTTCTTTCTTCCAAAACCTCGATTACTGAGTTTTCCTCTTTTCTGCAGAAATAGAAAATCAGAAACAGAGAAGGACAATGAACACAGAGATTAAACATTTAGCAAAAAGAAAATAAAAATAAAGAGAGATTATGAACCTGAAATTTCGGCTGATGGATGTTGAAGTTTCGGTGAGATTTTATTAGCCTAAAAACAGAAAACGGAAATAAAATCAATGGAGATTTACAGTTTGAAATCTATTTACCTCCAGATCTACAACAGAAGTTGGATTGTTCTTCACGATTTCGTTCGATTCACTGCAAAAACATCCGGAGCTGATGACAGAGCTCTTATCATTGTCTTCTGCGGTGGAGGTGACAGAGTATCCACCGATGAAGCCACGGAAGGAGAAGGGACCACGAGGACGACGACGCCATGAGAGTCCGGTGAAGAATCATCTAGCTTCTTCTTCTTGTTCCTGAGCATCGATGGCAGAGAGAAGGGGAGAAGGAGACAAAGAGAAGAAGAGATTGATTTTTCAACGGAGATAGAAGGGGAGAAGGAAAGAGGAGGAAAAGAGGAGAAAAATGATTAAAATTAATGTCCGTTAGATCTGTGGTAATCAACGGTTAATATTAGCACATAAGAGTGATCCTTGTCTTTCTTTCCTAGCCAATCAGAACTCAGTTAATTTCTTGCCATTTCTCCAGATAAACTTCCAACAGACTCCATTACCGAGAACTTTCTGACGATATTTTTTTGATGATTTTCTGTTAAAGTGTTATCATCGCCTTTTACCAACAATTTTCCGTCAAAATCCAAATCTTCTCATCTCTAACTCTTCTCCGATAAAATACCGACCATTATTTACGGCAAAATTCTGTCAATTTTTGTTCCTCGGTATCATTTCTCATTTCCGACGCTTTACCGAGAAGTTCTTCTGATGCATTTGCGAGTAAACAATGTCGTCGTAGATTTCCGACGAGCTCAGTCAAATTTCCTTCTAACGTGTTTTTCCCTCACAAATTTCTCGTTACTGAGTCGGAAACTTTCCGAGAATACTGTTTCTCGTAAAATTTTGTCGCTGTTGAGACCCCTTTCTTGTAGTGAGTAGAGATACAAAGAATATGTTGAAGAAAATTGATGAAAGATTCTCGAATCTCTTTATCTTATTATCTCCAATATTTATCTCGTAGGTTCTACTTAACTCATAGAGTTGCGTTACAGAAGCAGATTGCAATAAACTATATTACAATCTGGCTACCACTCCAACGGAAATACGGAATTATGAATCATTGGTTCAAAGAGTATGCGGTAAGTTTTTGTTTTAAGGATTTAATCGTTGGTAAGCATTTATTCTAATCTGGTATTTGTTTGCAGTGGGAGACTAAAGACTGGTGGTCAGAAGTTGTTTACTCGATTCCATGTTGTTTGTGCTTAATGTCCGGATTATGTTCGGTTTTTATTATTACTAGGTGATTACGCGCGGGTTTATTTTTGGTTTTTGTTTTTTTTTTGTCATAGGGTCTTATATTTTATTTTAAATTTAAAGTATTGCTTTATTTATATTTGCTTTGAAATTATTCTAATCAAATTATTTATATTTAGTTAATACTTATATTTGCTTTACATTAAAATAATTCTCATTTATATCAACATTTAAAAATAAAAGTATTTGTACGTATTTTTCAGCTGATTGCAGTTTTATCTCCAAAAATATGATAGAATTGGATTTTATAAGCTTTATGAAAGTTTATTTAAGAATTTAAGATGTTATAATATTACAATATTTTCTGAGCTGAAGTAACCATTTTCTACAGTTATATTTTTTAACATAAACTTGGGCGATGGTAGTTATGAACACAACACCAGGAAGTTGGATTTTAGAATGACAGACTCCAAGTGTCCTGCACCAAATTACAGCTAGAAAATAAGAACAAAGAAAAGTAGAGGTCTGGGACAAGTCTACGGATCTAAATTTGCATTATACTAATGGAAGTCAATAATTATAGTGCAACTGATGAACCTGATATCCTCATTGTCCAATAAAAGGAACTGTATACAAGTGAGTATATTAAGGTCCTGAACGTTTGCAGTTTTTAGATTAGTTTTTGGTTCTTGTTTTTCAAAAACCACTCTTTTAATCATTCAAGCTTTTCCAAAAATAGATTCCCTAATTTTTAGGGAAACTAGTTTTCTCACTTTACAAAGAGAAACTAAAAACTGAGTTTTGTGAGTTTTTAGAAAAACTTACGTAATAAAACTCATATATTTTTTTATTTACAATTTTCTTTTTAACTGTTTTTTATTTTTGACTCTTTTTTTCCAACAAAATTGACTCTTTCTACTTTTTTTTAAAACACAATGTGAGAGTAATAAGTAAACACAGAATATTACTATTTTTTGCTGTAGAATTATAGATTCTTTTAAGACTATTTCTAAGTAAAAAAATATTAATATATTATATTTTGTTTATTAAAAATATCACATTTTAGAAAACTTTCATATTCTAGTTCATGTTCAACATTGAATAATTATTTTTATTTTTTTATTTTATGTATTAATTAATTGTTCAAATATAGTCGAAAACCAAAAACTAAATAAATCACCGTTCAAGTATCTCATAAAATTAATATTATTAGTTTATTCTATTTTTATTATTTAATTAAATTTTAGTTTAATTTTTAAAACTTAGCCACTCATATTAATACAGCTGCCAAAGAAGAGTATCTCATAAGTTCTCATAGTATGAGAAATGAGAACCTATTCTCATATCTCTCTTCTACTTTTCATTTTTTTCATTAGTTTTATTGGTTAGATACCCTTCCTCATCTCACCAATGGAGATGGCCTAACCAGTAAGAGAAACATTACTTGGAAGCAAGCATTAGTTGAAGCATATATGATGAATATGGGATTCTGAGATATAACACATACAAACCTCAGCCATTCCAGGTAATCCAAAAATCTTAAATCATATAGTTGATATATCAAGAACGGGTAACACAGAAGCAATCAGAAGCAAAGGGCACTGCATTCTCGATGAAAGAAATTTGCGTAAAATATATTTGTTCTAGCTAGTAAAGTGAAATATACAAGTATAACATAATAATCTTAATAATATTATTTGAGAAGTCACTTGCATATGTGTCGCGCTCACGTTGATTTTTACAGTGGTTGATTACAAGCATACCCTTAATGAGATAAAATAAAAGAAAATCTTAATTTTTATTTTTAATAAATTTTTGAAAACATATTCATATTTATATAAATAAAGGGAAGTTTTACTTTCTTAATTTTAAAATTATTTTAAAGTTTTTTTCTTTTTAGTATAACTTCAAAAAGACTTTCCTTTTTGTAATTTTCCTTTTTTATATATGCAAAAATTATTTCCCTTTATTAAATACTTTCCTTTTTGTATTTTTCGTTTTTTATATATGCAAAAATTATTTTATGTTTTAAAATTATTTCCTTTTATTAATGTGATTTTGAAAAAGAAAAATAATTAAACAAAAAAATAAACTAATATTTTAAAATAGTAGCTTTACAAATTTAAAATAAAAAAGTGAGCCAACTTTAGCCTAAACAGAACAAAAAAATAATTGTATTTCAATTCAAAGGAATATATGTCATATAATAAATATAAAAATGAATAACGGTGCATATCTAAATTTTTATACCAAAAAATGTTTAATAAGATATATAACATCTTAAAATTGTTTAAAACAATCTTCTATTTACATGAATTCATATAGTTGACAAAGCAAATAGAAACTTATAAATAAATAAAAGATAATATTAACCAATAATTTTAAGTGAGTTACTTTATAAATATTCATACCCGTGCATGAGCACGGGAGAATCACCTAGTTATTGGTAAGTAGAGACTAGAGTCTCAAAATAAGACATGGCCGAGTCAACAGCGAAAGACGTGCGATACAAGATGCAGCTTTTGGAATCGTAGAGGACCCAGATGGTACGACTAAAATTTGAAATGATGACATACTCGTTGATCGTTGCCATCGGGATGATTCCCCACACTTTGAATTCTGGCTGAAAACAAGACAAATCTATGACATACATGGTTTCCCATGATCTCTTATCTATGTCTAGACCCCATATCTTGAGAAAACGGTCGTTATCATCAAGTCGTCTCTTGAAGATGCAGATACGATGGTTAAGAACACACATGCTTAATTCATGGCACCCGATTATATCCGGAGTAATTGAAATGCTTTGAAACATCTCTGTGTGAAGATCAAAAGCTAGTAGCTTGAGATCCGGTTCCAAGTGGCTTTGCTTTTGCATGCAATACATCACTCCATCCAAGTGTAGGAGAGAGTGGCCATAGTGAACTCGACAACTAGGCGGATCTACGTATTTCCAAGTGTTAGAGTCAAGAGCAAAAACCATGCACCTAGTAGATTTATTCACACCTTTGGCATCACACTCGAAAACCCACAATAGCTTAAACCTTGGACTCACACTATTCTCTATTCCGATCCCAAGCAAAGTACATTCTCTATGCCAACCTGTTACAATAAACAAACCCGACTTTATAAACAAGCTTAATTATAAGAAGAAATTAAAAGTGGACTCATAAGTACCGCTATAAGAGTAAGGAGTGGTTGGATCAGGGAATCTGCGGCGGCTAGTGGTTGCAGGATTGACAAGGTTAAATATACGTGTAAAGGTATTGATAAAAATCCTCCCAAGGATTCGGCACTCTAAGCTGGTGAATTGTATAATCCTTGCTAAACAAGGCGGTGGATTGAATGGTCGCACAGAAGCTGCGGAAGACTTCTGAATTAGCTTCTGTTGGACCAAGATTCTAGAACAATTCGGTTCGTGGCATAATTCCATCTGGTCTGATCAGAATCCTTCATTGAATGCTCGGAGGTCTCCATTCGCGTAAGCTGGAAAACACCCAACTTGCAAATGGCATAACTCCTTCATATGAACTCCGTTTGATCTGATTCTTCTTCGAGGAGCTTTGTAATTGAGCTGAGAACATTTTCAAAGTGGTTTGACGCATATTAGCCTTGTGGTTGAGAAGATATTATCCGAAAAATGAACGTATGTCTTTGCTGCTTCCCATAGTCCTATCAGGTATAGAGACATATCAAACCGTCGCAAGGCTGAGAGATTTTGTAACCATCAAACCGGCTAAAAGCCCTAATGGGTAGATATGGAGAAACAGGTACGATTCCACTTGCAGAAACCACAATTTTTTCTAAAGCGAGACCATTGTATCTTGTTTCTTTTGAAAATAAAACGACTCTCACTTGTCCTACTTGTAAAGATTTCTGATACCGATTGTGTTTCTCTATGAAACACTTTGATTCTATCGTTCCTCTCCATTCTTTCGATACGGCCTTGAATCTCACCAGCGATTCCACCGGAAGCTTCACCATAATTCTTTTACAATGTCTTCAGGAACGTTTACACGTCTTCTCTTCTCTCCCTTCATCCCTCCCTAGGCTCCTACCCTAATACCCTAATTAGGCGTCTGTCTTTTTGTTTTTTATTTTTTTTCCTACAAACTGAATTAGGGTTTTATTGGATATATATATATATATATATTATATATATATATATATATGATGTCCCTAAAAATCTTATACAGTTATATTACTAAGTTACTTGAGATCACATGTTTCCAACATGTGAATGGTCGAGAAAGTCTACTTATATGCTTTTTGTCTTCTTATTTTCCTTCAGACTAAATTGTAGAATGTACTCAGCCACTTTATGTTCAAAAGGATTTATGTACCACCAAGTTCTCTCGCTGGAGTGAAAAAAAAAACGAAATCTTGAAATAGTTTACAGCCAAGTAGGATGATTAAACCAAACTTTTATATAATTAAATGCTTTTAGAAAGTCACAAACAAATAGTTTTCCTTGTGACCAAACAAAAAAAAATTCCTTTCACCCAATGTAAGGTCTAGAATACCCCTTGAATCTTCCTCTGCTGCAAAGTTCGTTTATTACATCGGAGTATGCAATACCCTCACTGTTAAGTTCCTCCTTTGACTCAGTATTTTCGTCTGTCTCTGCCTGCAAATTTTGCTTCACCGATCCAAACTTTCCAGAGAGTTTCTCCAACAGTTCTTCTGCTTCACTTAGCTTACCATCTTCCATAAGTGCAGTGATAATACTGTTGTATGTAAACCGATCAGGCTCTAGTTTTTTCTCCTCCATTTCTGATAGAAGATCAAATGCTTCTTTTAACTTCCTGTCCTTGCAGAAAGCTGAGATCATCGTGTTGTATGTAACTGTATCAACCTCTCTCTCCTCGATAAGTGTATTGAAGAAATTGAGCGCCTTTTCTGTCATACCCTCCATACAAAGACCATTGAGAAGAATGTTACATGTATAGCTTGTAGGAACATGATTTCTACGATATGGCAAAACTGAATATTCGATTGATATAATGATAGAACAAAACAAAAAAAATTACAACACTGGATACCAATAACACAAACGGTTTGTGTGGAGTCGAGACACTCTTTCTTTAATTTTTAAATTGCCCGTAGTGCGACGGTGTTTACGCAATCAGAATCCCAGGATAAAACCACACTTCCGACTATTCCACAGCACTTAGAATAGAAGCTAACGAACCTTTGAAACTATGTTGTACTCTCAGACCTTAGAACAGAAACTAACAAAAATAAAATAATAATGTGAGAGATTGTTGCTTTTGATTATTTGGTTTTGATCGTGTGTCTCTTCACCATGAGCACAAGTCACGTTTTTATTCAAACAAAAACGAAACTGACATAATGAAATAATGGAGAATTAAGTGACAAATCAATTGTCATAATGTAGATTCCATTTGACCAAGTAATTTGCCAACGTTAATTTTTGGTCAAGTAAGATATTATTGTTTTTGACCAAATCAAAATAATAATAAATCACTTAATGGATTTGCTTTTTTTTTTTATGTTTATACAAAACACAAAAGATCACCAAAAATAAAGTTTATAATACTAAGTTAATGGGTATAATATCCACTAACAAATGCAAATCCAAATCCATAACCAAATAACCAATGTGGAATATTTGCTAAGTTTTTATACTTAGCCAAATTTTTAAGCTTTAAACTTTCCACTTTGGATCTCCATTTCGCATTCAAACGACTCCGATTTTGACATGTAATTACACTACTTCATAGTGCTTACGAACGTCCGGTCATTCCGACGAACGTCTTCGCTCGGAAACCTACCGGAAAATGATCTAAAATCATTTTGTCAAAAACGAGTTCCAACAATCCCCCACATGAATAGAAATGACTCTAGACACATGACGACTCGACTAACTTGACTTCCTAGACAAGACTGACACTAGGACTTTTGAGAGTACAAACAAAAATTCACTATATCTGAGCTGGTAGCATTTTTCAGCCTTGAACCAGTCATTGTTAATATCTGTCGGGTTTACTCGGCCAGGAGGTGAACATGATGTCTTGAACCACCCGGGCTTTGATGTAAACCGAGACAACAGCTATAACATAGCTTCATTTTCTCATAGAACAAGGTTCTCTGTTGTGTTCATTTTGGCCGTGAACATGCCTGGTTAATCATGAGTGAAATTAGAGAATATAGCCTTTCCTTCATTGTCCTAGAAACGGCCCCATTTCACACTCACAAGGTGATTTGCCATCGGCTTGTATTTTATGAAGTATCCTGTAATACTCCACATATCTTACAAAGCTTGGTCTCAAATCATTAAAAGCATACGCTTATCCTCAAACACTTACAGGAAGCACTGGTAATCATCCTAGGAACTGGGCAGAGACCGAAGTCTCCCAATGCTCTTATTAGATTCCACTTGAATTTGTTTTCCCTTTGAACCTAGATCTTGGGATCTCCAGTCACATAGGTAGGGTTACCATCAAGCATCCTCTGAACTTACAGGCTTTAAACCCATTCCTCTTGATGATTTATCAACTTGATCTCGTGACAAACCTTTAGTAAATGGATCCGCTAGGTTTTCATTTGACCTAATGTAATCTATCGTGATTACACCAGTTGAGATCAAGTGTCTAATGGTTTTATGACGTCTTCTTATATGACGAGATTTACCATTATAAAAAATATTGTGTGCCCGACCTATAGCCGATTGGCTATCGCAATGTATGCGTAATGCCGGCACTGGCTTATCCCACATGGGAATATCTTCCAAAAAATTTCGGAGCGACTCAGCTTCCTCTGCAGCTTTGTCTAATGCTACGAACTCGGATTCCATGGTCGATCTGGCCAACACAGTTTGTTTGGAAGATCTCCAAGACACTGCTGCACCACCAAGCGTAAAGACATATCCACTCGTGGACTTTGAGTTTTTGGAATCGGAAATCCAGTTGGCATCACTGTATCCTTCCAAAACTGCTGGTTCTTTACCATAGTGCAGTCCATAACTCTTAGTATAACGTAAGTATTTCAGTACTCTAGTTATGGCTTTCCAGTGTATATGACTTGGATTACTCGTGTAACGACTAAGTACGTTAACTGCATGCGCTAAATCGGGTCTAGTACAATTCGTTAAGTACATTAGACTTCCGATTACACGAGCATACTCCAATTGTGACACCGCTTCACCTTTATTCTTAGTCAGATGAAGATCTGGGTCTACAGGAGTTTTTGCAGTCCCATTTGAGTAGATTTTAAATCTCTCAAGTATCTTTTCAGCATAATGAGCTTGAGATAGGATGATTCCTTCAGAATTTCGAATGATCTTAATTCCTAGAATAACATCCGCAAGTCCCAAATCTTTCATATCAAACTTACTAGTAAGTATGCTCTTAGTTTGACTGATCATGTCTTTATTACTACCAATAATGAGCATGTCATCAACATATAAACCAAGCAAAACGTACCCATGTGGTGTACTTTTGAAGTATATGCACTTATCACATTCATTAATGCTGAAACCATTTGACATCATCACATTGTCAAATTTTTCATGCCATTGTTTTGGAGCTTGTTTAAGTCCATACAATGACTTTACAAGTCGACAGACCTTGTGTTCTTGTCCTGGGATAACAAACCCTTCAGGTTGTTTCATATAAATTTCCTCTTCTAAATCACCATTTAGAAAGGCAGTTTTTACATCCATTTGATGGATTTCTAGGTCTCGTAATGCTGCAATACCTATCAGCATTCTGATTGAAGTTATTCTCGTTACTGGAGAATAGGTGTCAAAGAAATCATGGCCTTCTTTTTGCCGGAAACCTTGCACCACAAGCCTAGCCTTGTACTTATCAATTGAACCATCGATTTTCAACTTTGTTCTGAAAATCCATTTAGACCCCAGGGCCCTTAAATCCTTCAGGTAAATTATAACAGGTTATATACCATGTATAATTTTGCATGATAGAGTCATATTCACCATTGACAGCTTCCTTCCAATAAGGTGCATCTGGTGTAGACATGGCCTCAATGAAAGTTTTTGGTTCATTCTCAAGAAGAAAGACCATTAAGAAATCTTCACCATAAGATTTTTCCTTACGAGCTCTTTTGCTACGTCTAGGTTCATCATTAAATAATTCTGCTTCATCAAACGATGTGCCAGAAGTACTTGCCTCATTTCCATAGGCGATTACATCTCTTTCTTCACGAGTTCGTTTTGGATTTTCTTTATCCTTACACGGAAACACATGTTCAAAGAAAGATGCATTTCTTGATTCCATGATTGTATTAACATGGATATCCGGTATATCCGATTTATGAACCATAAATCGATAAGCACTACTATTACGTGCATACCCTATGAAAATGCAATCCACAGTTTTAGGTCCAATTGTGACCTTTTTAGGAGGTGGCACTACAACTTTTGCTAGGCACCCCCACACTTTCAGGTATTTGTACGATGGTACAGTACCTTTCCAAAGCTCATATGGTGTTTTTCCAGTGGCTTTGTGTGGTATTTTGTTCAGGATATAATTTGTGGTAAGCAATGCTTCCCCCCACATGTTCTGGGGTAGCCCAGATTCCTGCAACATCGCATTCATCATTTCTTTGAGAGTTCGGTTTTTACGTTCCGCAACTCCATTAGATTCAGGTGAATAGGGAGCGGTCGTTTGATGGATGATGCCATGTTCTTTACAGAATGCATCAAATGGTCCATCATATTCACCTCCTCTATCACTTCGAACTATCTTAATAGTTTTATCGAGTTGGTTTTCAACCTCGAGTTTATATTCCTTGAATTTTTCCAAGGCTTCATCTTTGCTTCGTAGCAAATAAACATAACAATATTTTGTACTATCATCTATGAAAGTCACAAAATATTTTTTACCACCTCTAGTTTGAACAAATTTTAAATCACACAAATCTGTGTGAATTAAACCAAGAGGTTCAGTAGTTCTCTCCACACTAGGAGATGGGGTTTTCGTGAGTTTAGCCTGTACGCAAACTTCACATTTGTCTTTAGTAGACTTGTATTTCGGAATTAGGTTCAGATTCATCAATCTTTGTAAAGATTTATGATTCACATGACCTAATCGTTCATGCCAAATATTGAAAGAGTCAACCAAATAAACAGCATTGTTGGTCTTTTTGATTGAAGCATCTCTTACAAAATTTGTGGGTAGGACTGTCTTAACACACATTTTGACCAGTCCACCCTGAACATACCCATTGCCTAAGAAAATTTCATGTTTCTTTAGCACAAGCTTGTCAGACTCGAAAGATACTGCAAATCCGGCTTTACTTAAAAGCGAACCAGAAATCAGATTTTTCCGCATATCTGGCACATGCTTGACATTTTTTAGAGTTATCTCTTGTCCTGAGGTTAGTGTAAGTTTTACTTCACCACAACCCTCAATTTTGGACGAGGCAGTGTTATCCATAAACATCTGCTCCTCACTCTTGCATTTTTCATAGGTATAAAACATGTCTTTATCCATGCATATGTGAGCGGTGGCACCTGTATGATACCACCAATTTTTTGGGTCATCATTAACCGTATTGACTTCCGTGACCATAGCACACATGTCATTTATGAAACATTTGTCAATCTTGCTAAAACTTGCGTTAAGCATTGACGGAATCTGAATACTCTGATTAACATCAGCAGCCATTTCAGTTCCTATGGCAGATGGAATTATTGATTGCAGACCACTCCCAAACTGAATTTGGGGCGTCGACTCACCAATTCCATTGCCAATCATACCACTAGATCCATTAAAGATTAGGGCTTTGTTGATCATGTTGGTGTTGTTAATCATACTCTTAATTTGGATCTGTTTACAAATAAACAATAAACAAATTAATATCTTATTAATACCAAAACCCACAAATTCAACAAAATTTAACAAATTGAATAAATAATTATTTGCAGAATTTAAACAAATTCCAAAAAAAAAAAAAAAATTATTTAATTCAATAGAGAGACAACTATTAGAGCACACGAATTAAGCAAAAAATTTACTCCAACAAATTGTCTAAAATAATAAATAATTCCACAGAATCAAAACCACAGATTTTAGTCAACACAATTGCTAAATAAATTAAGCAAACCGGAACTCATAAACCGGTAATGCAATTGAGACTACAAAAATAATCAAAGCTGCAATTTAATCAGTCAACACGCTAGAAAAGCAACGACACCAAATTCAATCCAATGATTGCAAATAAAGTGATTACGTGCAATTACATAAAACTATTTCAAACAAGTAACACTCACGACTTAGAATGATAAATAAATAAAACTAAGCGTGAGGCAAATAGTTATGATTTCGTTCGAAACTATGACCGAACACCACAATTGCACCGATTATTTTGTTTTTCTTTCTTTCAAACAAAACATTTTTTTTTTCTTTCGTTTGACTTGATTTAAAAATCAAAACCAAACCAAAAAATTTGAACCAAGTTCACAATCCCCTGCAAACACGTTAGCGCAAGAGCAGAAAATAAAACCGCAAGGCCAATAAACATATGCAGCACTAAACGATGAGGAGACAGAAAAAGCAAACAGATTGCAGGAAAAAGAAACGAGGTCCGAGAATCGGTAACAGCGTCCAACGAACAATTTTCCGAGAAAACCTGTTCTTATCAAAAACTCAATAAAATATCAGTTTTTCGTTAGTGTAATAACGAAAATTTAAGAATTAAGACTGTAGGAACATGATTTCTACGATATGGCAAAACTGAATATTCGATTGATATAATGATAGAACAAAACAAAACAAATTACAACACTGGATACCAATAACACAAACGGTTTGTGTGGAGTCGAGACACTCTTTCCTTAATTCTTAAATTGCCCGTAGTGCGACGGTGTTTACGCAATCAGAATCCCAGGATAAAACCACACTTCCGACTATTCCACAGCACTTAGAATAGAAGCTAACGAACCTTTAAAACTATGTTGTACTCTCAGACCTTAGAACAGAAACTAACAAAAATAAAATAATAATGTGAGAGATTGTTGCTTTTGATTATTTGGTTTTGATCGTGTGTCTCTTCACCATGAGCACAAGTCACGTTTTTATTCAAACAAAAACGAAACTGACATAATGAAATAATGGAGAATTAAGTGACAAATCAATTGTCATAATGTAGATTCCATTTGACCAAGTAATTTGCCAACGTTAATTTTTGGTCAAGTAAGATATTATTGTTTTTGACCAAATCAAAATAATAATAAATCACTTAATGGATTTGCTTTTTTTTTTTATGTTTATACAAAACACAAAAGATCACCAAAAATAAAGTTTATAATACTAAGTTAATGGGTATAATATCCACTAACAAATGCAAATCCAAATCCATAACCAAATAACCAATGTGGAATATTTGCTAAGTTTTTATACTTAGCCAAATTTTTAAGCTTTAAACTTTCCACTTTGGATCTCCATTTCGCATTCAAACGACTCCGATTTTGACATGTAATTACACTACTTCATAGTGCTTATGAACGTCCGGTCATTCCGACGAACGTCTTCGCTCGGAAACCTACCGGAAAATGATCTAAAATCATTTCGTCAAAAAACGAGTTCCAACATAGCTATCAGGTTTGAAAGAGTGTCTGATGGATTCGTTATGATGGAACCGTAAGATTCCGAGGTGGAAGCGTTGAATCTGTCGATCGGAAACGTTTATGCTGCAAAAAAATTTGAAACCTACGTATCGTCATTCTTTTGGGCTTTTAAAACTTATTTTATATTGGTATTTTTATAACAACCTTAGCCCATTTTGTTAATATAGAAATTAAAAGTTAAAACTTAAAAGGAAAAACCCTAACTAATAAAGAACAAAAAAGATAGAAGAGAACTAAAAAACTTACGGTGCTGTAAATTTGCAACAGGAAGACGAAGACGATGAAGCAAAGAGTACGCAATGTCAATTTTGTATTAATTATAGTTATGACTTATGAGTCTCACTTCTCAAAAATAATTTATATTATTATATTAGTGTCTGCCCAATTGTTTATTTAGCTTGAGGACACGGGCACTAAAAATTTGGGTAAATTTAGTTTTTATTGATTTTAGAAGTACTTAGTTATTTGCTATGTGGTAAGGTAATAGTTACGTGTACTAGTTGCCAAATTTGTATCCTCTTTTAGTTAAGAAATTGTTGTTTTGTACTGTTTATACAATAGAATTGTAGCTTTGCTTTGGTACGTGGGATGTTGGAGGTGACCAATTTGATTCGTTGGATGAGATTAATCTTGGAAGACTTGAGTTTGAAGATCTTTCTCTTGATGAACCAGGGTTAGAAGCAGTTGTGTCTGACAGGGTTGATGAAAATTAGTAAAACAATAGTATTATTGTGACCTTAAACTTTATTTAATTTTCTGTTGATTTACAATTTTTGAATTAAGTATTGGATTTTTATTATTTAAAATATTTTTCAGGATAATTATATTTTGGTGTTTATATATATATACGCTTCCAACACGTACCCGCTTCTTAAATATTTTTAAAAATTCGTTTATGCGCTTCCAAACGCTTCCACTTCCGCGTACCCGCTTCCGATTCCATGCAGCATAGATAATATGTCTCTGTTCAACTCGTTCCCTTAGTTAAAAGCTATTAACTTAACAGCTTTTCTAATAAATATCACATTATTGTTTTTTAAACTTGCTTGCACTAATCAATAATTATATAAAATTTTATGATTCTCGATATTAAAATTTGGATTTATATCTAAACTAATTTGGATTTCTTTGGGTTTGATTAAATTAGATTGGATTGAATTATCCAAATTATCCATTTTAGTTAATACAACAAGAAAAATAATTAGAAAAATGGATAAAAATCTTTACTTTCCCATATACAAAAGGAAAGTAAAACTAAAGAGTTTGAGCTAAGTAGTAGAGTAACCTCAAAGCTCTGAGAGAGAAAATACTTGGGAGGAGCCTCATGACAAATAACCTATGGAGCTACAAAAAAAAAAAAAAACGTTTATAACCGGATATTTACCAAATATTTTGTAGTTACTTTTTTATAACTACAAATCAGCCATAATTGTAAAAAAAAAAAACGTTTTATAGATATTAGGTGATTTTTGTGGTTACATACTACAATATACTTGAAAACTAAAGATCCGATACTTATAAAAAATTATATTCATTTGAGGCCACCTTGACGAGCTAGCGTTTCTGGTTTTACAATTTAGGAATATAACGGATCATTTTCCTTTCTTTCCACAAAACATTAACAACGGCGTGAGGAAGGAGCTTACTTTTAAAAAAAAAAAAAAAAAAAAAAATAAAAAAAAAAAGGAGCTTACTTTTAATATTCACCAATTTAGAAGTAATTGCATTTCAAATAATTAGCAGCATCCAATTAACTATTCAAGTATCGTCAGATATTTTATAGAATAATATCAACCGATGACCTTGGACTTTCCCTCGTTTTGGTGAGGAGTCTCTTTTTTTTTTTACATAAAATTTAACTTTTTTATCGTGTGTAAGTACGCTTTCACCCTCAAAACTCGATCAATGGCATTTTCAAAGATTTCCCATCTGACAACTTTATTTCTTTTTTACCCGGCTAGTCTGAACAAAATTAATACCCAAACTTCGTGTCTTACTTCTTAAAAGGTGTAAACTTGCCTCTTCCTCTCTCTACACAACTGTTATCTTCTTGATAAACACCACCGATTTTCGTCATCTGTCCTCACCACTAAATCTGTTCCGTCACCACTTAAATCATGCTTTTTCGTCCTCTCTCACTCTATTTTCGGTGAATCGAGTTGATTGTTGTTGTTCGGCTTTTCTCTCCTTATATTCTCGCTTTCTCTCTCCTCGCCCCTCTCTAGATCTCATCGCTGTTCTTCGGTAACATCTAAACTCTTGTACTTTCAAAATTTTTATTTGTTATCCTACTCGAATTATTAATTCTTTCATGCAATTACGGATTTTGTTAACATGCGTAAGGGTTTCTCGACTGTCGATTAATAATTTAATTTGGAGTTCAGTATTTTTTTCCTTTTACTCATCGTCCTTTCTACTTTCATTTCGGCGAAGTTAGTTTTATCGTCTAACCGATAATTCGTTACATCGACTTTATTAGATTATAACTGTGACATTTTCGTTGTCCTTCCTTTCCTTGCATGCATTGTTCCACTTTCACTATCACAATTTTACTCCATCTTTACTATGCAACCGCTTTTGTTGCCACTAATAGTTTGCTAGGATTGTTAATTTTTGTCTATGATAATAAATTTGTTTTCGTCATTTTTATTGTATGCTTTTTGTAAATGCCACTTGTTACATATGTCTGTCGATTGTTTATTTTGTATGTTATTATTGGATGCATTTTGTTACTGGTAATTTAATGTATTTATGTCAATGTATGTAACATTACTCTTTGGGTTCACTCATTCTTTATTATTATTTATGATACATTTCAGAGTTTGGTTCACAATTAAATGTATTTATGTCAATGTATGTTATTCAAAATTCAATTCAAACTGATAGTAACCTTACTCTTCGGGTTCACTGGTTATGTTTTATTGTTTATGATACACTTGAGTTCACTAATCGAAGGTTAGGGTTTAGTTTTTGTTTCAGTGAGGGTTTAGGATTTATGGTTTGGGGTTTAGGGTTTAGTATAACCTTGGGTTCACTAATAACCCCACAGGGTTAGTTTTCTTTATGTTTTATATTTTTTTTGTTTCCAGTAATAGATGAATGTACATAATATTCCGGTGTTCAAAAGATTTATTTATTATGCTTGGTAATAATATTTTTGTTACCGAAAACATATACGTTTTAGGATTTAGGGTTTAGGGTTTAGGGTTTTGTATTTAGGGTTTAGGCTTTAAGGATACCCTTGGGTTCACTAATACCCTATAGGGTTTAGATTTCGTTTAGGGCTTAAGGTTTAGGGTTTAGGGTTTAGGGTTTGGATTTAAGGATACCCTTGGGTTAACTAATACCCTATAGGGTTTAGATTTCGTTTAGGGTTTAGGGTTTAGGGTTTAGGGTTTGGGTTTAAGGATACCCTTGGGTTCACTAATACCCTATAGGGTTTAGATTTTGTTATATGGCTCAGGGTTTGGATTTAAGGATACCCTTGGGTTCACTAATACCCTATAGGGTTTAGGGTTTGGGTTTAAGGATACTCTTGGGTTCACTAATACCTTATAGGGTTTAGATTTTGTTATATGGTTTAGGGTTTAGGGTAAAGGGTTTGGGCTTTAGGGTTTAGTATAGCCTTTTGTTCATTAATAACCCCACGGGGTTTAGTTTTATTGATGTTTTATGTTTTTAATGATTCGAGTAATAGATGAATGTACATAGGATACCTATGTTCATAAGATTTATTTATTATGTTCGTATATGTGTTTCTATTACCGAAAACATTACTCTTTGCTTTCACTGATTATTTATTATAACTTATGATACATTTGGGTTCACTAATCGAAAGTAGGGTTTAGTTTTTGTTTTAGTGTTTATTGTTTAGGGCTTAGGGTTTATGGGTTGAGTATACCCTTGGGTTCACTAATACCCCTATAGGGTTTAGATTTCGTTTAGGGTTTAGGGTTTAGGGTTTAGGGTTTAAGGATACACTTGGGTTCACTAATACCCTATAGGGTTTAGATTTCATTTAGGGTTTAGGGTTTATGGTTTAGGGTTTGGATTTAAGGATACCCTTGGTTCACTAATACCCTATAGGGTTTAGATTTCGTTTAGGGTTTAGGGTTTAGGGTTTGGAGTTAAGGATACCCTTGGGTTCACTAATACTCTATAGGGTTTAGATTTCGTTTAGGGTTTAGGGTTTAGGGTTTAGGGTTTAGGGTTTGGGTTTAAGGATACATTTGGGTTCACTAATACCCTATCGGGTTTAGATTTTGTTATATGGTTTAGGGTTTAGGGTAAAGGGTTTAGGGTTTAGTATAGCCTTTTGTTCACTAATAACCCCACGAGGTTTAGTTTTATTGATGTTTTATGTTTTTAATGATTCCAGTAATAGATGAATGTACATAGGATACATGTGTCCATAAGATTTATTTATTATGGTCGTATATGTGTTTCTATTACCGAAAACATTACTCTTTGCTTTCACTGATTATTTATTATAATTTATGATACATTTGGGTTCACTAATCGAAAGTTAGGGTTTAGTTTTTTTTTTAGTGTTTATGGTTTAGGGCTTAGGGTTTAGGGTTTAGGGTTGTGTATACCCTTGGGTTCACTAATACCCCTATATGGTTTAGATTTCATTTAGGGTTTAGGGTTTAGGGTTTAGCTTTTAGGGTTTGGGTAAATTGCGCATTAGTTCCATCGGTGAATTCAAGGTATTTTCATAATTCAATATGGTTAATATTCAACACAGATGTTGGACATTAATATAACAATATATTGTATATTGTTACCGTAGAAACACAGCAAGAAACTGGAACTCGTCGGTGCAAGCGTTGTGGAAATCCTGAACACAACAGCAAGACTTGCAAAGCAGCCATCTAAAAGCTCAAGAAGGCATATGTATATAAAGGTAATAAAATTTTGTATTTGACTTCTTTCAAGAATCCTGCTAATAATATATTTACACATTTTTGTATTGGTTGCTAGGTTCCCTTCCGTAATAAATAATATCCGGCAAATCCTTTTTGGAAGACATCAGATGACAACTTTAGCTATGATGAAAGGGTTATTGCTGTTATTTATTTGATGTCTCTGGCACCTTGTATTATGTTAATCAGACTATCATCTGGGATGAGCTATTTGCATCTATATGTCAACTTTATAGTAGTCTTTTATGCGACAACTGCTGAGAAAATGTATTTGATAGCATATAACTTGCATGTGTGAAATAATGATATCATGTGAATTTTGTTAATATTAATATCATTATAATATGACCAGTAATTGGCAACTATTGGTATTAATAAATTACTCATAATACTCTATATTAGTTTAATTTTCCACAATAATTGATGTTCACGTGCTAACATATTAATGTTAATTTGGTTTATGTTACAAAGTATTAGACGCTATTTACTGCGTTCAAAATACTACGTCACAAGGAACATCTGATATGTCAAGTTAATTTGCGTCATAAATATTTCGAAACTAACTTAAAATATACAGAAAGTATGTAGGTTGATGGATTTGATGTTAACATATAACGGCCCATTACTGTTATTAATGATGTGCGAATATTCCATATACGGATTTTAATTTATCGGAGGCTAGTCTAGTTGTTGTTTCATTCTTTACAAGAAGCTAGTCTTATTCATGATAAAGGCGAAATGGTCACAAATTACTTAACCTAAAGTTTATGAATGCTACCGGGGTGAATGGACTTTTTCAACGCGGCTATTACCCCACTTCACCCTATTTTATATGTCGACGAAACGAACCAACATGACGCACAAAAAGTTATCTTCTAGAAAAACAAGTAAATGCATATACGTATCCACAATAGTTGCTGTGAAAGGAAAAAAAGTTTAGTCAAAAGAGAAAAGACTAAAAGCGAAGGAGACAAGAAACAAATACTTTTAAAATAGAAAATGAATAAAGAAAAACGAACGGCTAGACATTGCCTAGAACGACATTGTCACGGCAAGAGAGTGGGTACGTTGGCTTTAATGCAAAAGTGGACCGAAATGACTAATCTTTCTTAATCTTTTGTATCGTTTATTTCCATGCCAATCGCATCATACGTCCATGTCAATTGCAACACAGGGTCAGGTTTCTCTTTTATAAAATTCGAAGTTTTTTGTTTTTGAACAAAAGAGATTATGATTAATATTAAAGGTTATGAAATCTTAATTTTCTTCAATTTTATATAATTTGTTATATATTAATTCAGGTGCAAAAAACCTCTATATAATATTAGTTTTACAAATTTATCTTCATGGAAGTAATGCAAATCAATTCACTAAATTAAAGCAAAACTTATTAGATGTTGAGACTAGTTTTAATTTTACATAGAACAGTTACATATGATATGTAGCCAAGCAACCATATCTTGACGTAATAGAACTAGCCATGCGGCACAATAGACAAGGACCCTTAACTTGGGTTGTGGAAGGAAGTGATTTCATCAACTGTCCGGATACAATTCTACAAGTCAGTAAAAAGAAAGGGATGGGATGGATACTCATGTGTAATCACACAAGTTTTTTTTTTTGGTAAATAATGAGAAGATCCGTAAAGTAAAGATAAGGAGAAAGAAAAAGTTTTATAGACGTATGAAAAGAGAGTTTCAATTCCAATCCTTTCGAATTCTAAAACAATCTAAACATACCACATCAGATGGATGTTCCGATCTATGAACGCAGCTTCTCACCCAAAACTATTTATATTTTTTTTTAAATAACCATTCTCAATAGCACGAGCTTAACTTAAACATCAGAGAATACTTGGGAGAAAAAAATTTCTCTTTCCTTCTCATTGGCTTTAGAGCCACTTTGTTGTGTGCATGTTGGTCCTGAGTCTCCTGAGTCCTGACACTTATCCCAATTCACGAAGGCTGTTCCAAAAGCACACGAAAAAGCTTCCTCCTCATCTTCTTTTTAGTGTACAAAAATATATCCTACGTTTTCCAATTATTCTATCCTTTAACATAGAAGCCCTAATAACAATATTTCATAGTACTATTTTGTCATAAATAATCTGGCGCTAGAAGGAAAAAAGAAGATGATGCCGTGTAGTTTTTACCCAACTTATATCTGTAAACGCACAATATGTGGTAAGTATAGATTGTGTATTGATCCACGGTAGACTAGATATTACAGTACAAGTTTATGAATTTCGAATCAACACAAGACAAAACAAGAAAAGATTTTGATTTTTATCCATATTTTGTCACATATTTATAAATAGATATTGAAAATAATTAATTTTTTATTTATTATATATAATTAAAAATGCTATGCGTTAAAATCTAATAAATTCATTAATATTTATCACCAATTATATTAAATAAGTAGGACATCAAACTTATACAAACCTTAACTTTTTCTCAACTTATACAAACCTTGTAAGGGTTTTTTTTTTTATCAATAGTTTCTAGAAGAAACTAGAGAATCCAGTGACTTTGCTTCCGTGAGAAACTGAAACACATCAGCTGTCCAAAAAAATCTCCATCATTATAACGTATTAAATAACGTAAGCATACCCATGCATGAGAGATTTCAGATCTATAATGTATGACTTTTATTATCTGTCTCCCCACAATTTCTTTGAGCTGGTCCGAAGGCAGAGCAATCTTTTGATTCATTGAAACCATTTCGGGCAACTTTTATTTTTGTCCGGAGCTCTATAATGCAATTTCAGTGAAATTAAACACCCCAAATTTCAAAATTATTTAGTAAAAAAAAAAATTGAAAATTCCTGAAGAGCAAATTTACTTAAATGCTGAATAAAGTGGACTATTACCAAGTTTTAAACAATTTGAACAACGAAGCATAGTTGTTCTTAACGAATTAACCATATAACATATGAAACAAAAAGAATTTAACGTTAAATTCTGAAATTTATTTGAATACGTAGTTAACTAAGCTGAAATTCAATTTTTTTTTTTTTGATAATCATGTTAAAACTGAAATTCAAATTTGTGACTTGATCAAGTTGTTATCATATATATACCTTTCTTATAAAAGTGACGATCTATTTTGTACACACTTTTAAGCTAGAAGCAATGTCTTGTACCTTAATATGGAAAATGCATATAATTATGTCACATCTCACATGTGAATATGCGCTTTTTTCAACTTCTATAGATGTAAACATGATAAATTGTAATCAATGCACTAACTCTATACATTACCTTACTAAACAATATGAGTGACTAAATAAATTTTCAATACAATCATGTCACTTGCTATATTAATAGGCTTGCGAACACAACGTAAGAAACATAAGAGATAACAAAATGGCAATGTCATCACATCATGTGGTTCTCTTCCCTTACATGTCAAAGGGCCACACAATCCCTCTCCTCCAGTTCGCCCGTCTCCTCCTTCGTCACCGCCGCGAACAAACAACCATCTCCGTCACCGTCTTCACCACTCCCAAGAACCAACCGTTCGTCTCCGACTTCCTCTACTACACGCCGGAGATCAAAGTCATCTCTCTCCCTTTCCCGGAAAAGATCTCCGGCATCCCTCCCGGCGTCGAGAGCACCGAGAAGCTCCCTTCCATGTCACTCTACGTGCCCTTCACGCGCGCCACGAAGCTTCTCCAACCTTTCTTCGAAGAATCACTCAAGAATCTTCCAGAAGTTTCCTTCGTGGTCTCCGATGGATTCCTTTGGTGGACGTCGGAATCCGCAGCTAAGTTCAAGATTCCAAGATTGGTCTTCTTCGGCATGAACTCGTACGCTTCTGCCGTCCCCCGTTCTGTTTTCAACCACAAACTCTTTACCGAACCGGAAATTGAATCTGATACAGAACCGATCACTGTACCGGACTTTCCATGGATCCGGGTTAAGAAGTGTGATATCAACCATGGTACTCTATCGGGACCAGAGGCCGAACTATTCATGGACCAAATGATGTCGACAACTACCAGCCAAGGGTTTTTAGTAAATAGCTTCTACGAGCTTGAGTCAACATTCGTCGATTACAACAACAACTCCGAAGGACCAAAGTCGTGGTGTGTTGGGCCGTTGTGTTTGGCAGATCCTCCTAAACAGGAGCGTACTGCTAAACCGGCTTGGATTCATTGGTTGGACCGGAAGCGAGACGAAGGACGTCCGGTTTTGTACGTGGCCTTTGGAACGCAAGCAGAGATATCAAACAAGCAACTCGATGAAATAGCTTTAGGATTGGAAGATTCCAAGGTACGTACCCATAACTACTGTAGACGATGATCCAATCTAATTAGTTACAACAATATATGTCTATATTCATCTATATAAAAGATTTTGATTGAACCCATCAAGGAGGTTTTGGACACACACACACTAATTAGACGTTAGCTAAACTTTCAGTAGACATAAGACTTTTTTCAACCCAAATATAAAAGCGTTTACTTTGTGGCGAGTTTTGATTATATGTGTGGATCACAAACAGATGACGTGTAACATATAAATTCTAATTATATAATCGATGACATGCAATGGTACAAAAAAACAGATTTGCCTATTCGTCTTTAATTAAATAAGCCTTTGATTGAACTGTA
This sequence comes from Isatis tinctoria, assembly GCA_010577795.1. Lineage (NCBI taxonomy): Eukaryota > Viridiplantae > Streptophyta > Magnoliopsida > Brassicales > Brassicaceae > Isatis > Isatis tinctoria. Next base: position 4,247,566 of record CM021246.1, on the reverse strand, counting down.
AAAGTAAACATATATATAGGCCACTGGTCGACCTAATTCCTTGAATTATTGTTTCTTACTTTAACAACATAAATCTTTGGGGGACACAGTAACAACAATAGTACGAACCATTATTTAAAAAACAATAGTACGAACCATTATTTAAAAAACAATAGTACGAACCATTATTTAAAAAACAATAGTACGAACCACTAAGCTACATGTGTCATAGTTTTTTCATCATCTCAGTTTAAATGGTGACTATACAAGTTAGGTATTAAGTGTGCGATATGCATGTTTTTATATATGATTAATGCATGTGTTGAATTAAAAACTTAAATGTTTGATTTTATGGTGTTTGATTTCTTAAGGTAAACTTCTTATGGGTCACAAGAAAAGACGTGGAAGAAATTGTTGGATCAGGATTCAAAGATAGAATAAGAGAGACTGGGATGATAGTGAGAGATTGGGTGGACCAATGGGAGATATTGTCACATGAAAGTGTTAAAGGATTCTTGAGTCATTGTGGCTGGAACTCAGCACAAGAGAGTATATGCGTTGGGGTCCCATTGTTGGCTTGGCCAATGATGGCCGAGCAACCACTTAACGCGAAGATGGTAGTGGAGGAGTTAAAAGTTGGAGTAAGAGTTGAAACCCAAGATGAGAGTGTGCAAGGATTCGTGACGCGAGAGGAACTAAGTCGAAAGGTATTGAGATGCAAACATAAATGTTTACTTTTTTTTTTTTTTTTCATAGTTCAAACAGATTGCGACATATAAATTAATGGTAATTAACCACATATAAATCGGTTCAAATAGATTATGTTTGGGGCTTCTATCTGTTTTTTTTGTAACTTATATAAATCATTTTATTTTACAGATACGAGAACTAATGGAAGGAGAAACAGGAAAAGCCGCAAGAAAGAATGTGAAAGAATATTCAAAAATGGCAAAAGCAGCTTTGGTCCAAGGGACTGGTTCTTCTTGGAAGAATTTAAATTTGCTTCTTGAAAAGTTATGTAAGAGTAGAGAGGCAAACGATGCTAATAGAGAGATCGAGGATTTATGCTGAACCATTCGTATAATACAATCAATAATACATATGTATAAGTTGGTTTATTTCATAATTCATCAGTACCGACTACATCGGCGGAACAGACCACAAAACTGATCTTATAGCAATATGTAACTGACTTTTCTTTCGGTTCACTGATCAGACAACGCAACAGTACTCTTGTCGTTTCTGTGAACTTTGTTAATCTAATCATTAATGCTAAATTTGTGTTTTATTTTGTCTATGTTACGTTTTGCCTAGTAACTTATTCCAGTTAGTTTGTTCTCTTTACATACGATTTGCTTATGTTAATAGTCTACTATTGTCAAACAAAATATCTCTTCTCCAAAAGTTGTTGTATATTTGATTACAATTTCGAATTAATGTAAATAATTATAAATAATTTATAACGAAGAAATATATAAGGTTCTAACAGCATTTCTATTAGTAAGATATTTTTCAAAAAGTTTCTCACCAACAATATATTACTATCTTAACATTAATTTATCAAATAATTAAGTTTACCTTTTTTTAGAAAATGTAAGTCATTCGTAAAATGACATATATTTTTTCTATTGAACCTGATTGTTCAATACAAAAAATAAAAATTGAACCCTGGTTGTTGATGATGATGAATAATCAATAGATCAATTTTTCTTTTCTATTTATTCACTTATTCATCATCGTGAAATACTCTGTAAGATACTCCCATTGAAGTTGCTCTAAATATTTTTAGTAATGTGACAAAAACTGTTAGACTATATATGATGATTATAATGTTTATATGAAACTAGATTATGACAAGCGTGATACACGAATGAAAATGAAATATTTGAAATCTAAAATTGATAACCCACATAACATGATTTATATATTTAGATTTTGAGATTAAATTTTGATTATCAACAATTAGAAATCTAATTTTTTTGGGATTTAAGACCGCACAAAATAAAATATTTGAATTCTAATTTTTGTCCTTTCTTCATCGATAAAAACTTATTATAATTTTCTTTTTATTTAATTACAGAAATAAAATTACGTGTCAAAATTTGATTAACTCACTCAACATAATTTATGATCATGTAAATTATGAAAGAGCTAAGTTCTTTATATAGACATCATAAATATTTGGAAGCTTTTTTAAAAGGTAATAATACTTTTCTTATTCTATCCTTTTTATCGATTATATTTCTTTATTTGGTTGAAATACTAAAATATTTTTCTTTGTTAATAAAATATTAATAAATTTATTTCTTTTAGTTACTTTTAAAATTGACCAAACAATGAATATTTTTGTATAGTTTTCTTTTTAATTCAGATATTTAAAAATGTCTATTTCTTTTAGTTTTTTAAAAAATTAGTTGCACGATGAATATTTTTCTATGTTTTCATTTTGCTCCAGCATAATTTTTTTTCTTTCAATAATTTCTTTTTGCTTCAGAATCTTTTTCCTGTTTTTTTTTTACTTCAGAATTAATTTTTTTTTCTACAATTTCTTTTTTGCTTCAGATTTTTTTTTTGAAATATAATTTTAATCTTTTTTCTATTCGAATAGAGAAAAATATTATAATTATATTTCAGAAAAAGATTTCTGAAGCAAAAAATGAATTATAGAAATAAAAAAATTAATTCAAAAAAACAGGAAAATTTTTCTGAAGCAAAAAATGAAGTGTAGAAAAATGAAATTCTAATTATGGAGCAAAAAAATATAGTGAAATATTCATTGTGCAGTTAAGTTAAAAATAAAACTAAAGGAAATAGATATAATGAAATCTCTTAATTAAAAAAGAAACTATACAAAAATATTCATTGTTCTGTTAATCTTAAAGATAACTAAAGGAAATAGAGTTAATATATATATATATATATATATTTTTTTTTTTAAAAAAATTTCAACCAAAGAAAGGAAATATAATCGATAAAAAAGAAAGATTTAGAAAAAGATTATTACTTTTTCAAAAGGCTTGCAAATACTTATGATGTATATATAAATAACTTAGCTCTTTCATAATTTAAATGATCAAAAAATATGTAGAGTGAGTCGGTCAAATTTGATACGTTATAATTTTATTTATGTAGTTAAATAAAAATAAAATTATAATCATTTTAATCAAATATTTTATTTTATGCGGGTTTTAATCTCAAAAATTTTAGATTTCAAATTATCGATAATCAATTTTAATATTAAAATCTAAATATATAAATCATATTATGCGGGTTATCAAATTTCGATTTCAAATATTTCATTTACAGCCACGTATCACGCGAGTCCTAATATAGTTTCATTATAAATAGCGCAATTTATAAACAAGTTGCTTATGGTAAATGTTAATTTAAAATCAAATCTAACAACAATTTGGAGTATAGTCTTTGTTGATCGAAAAAGTAAAATCAACCTGAAATATTTACTTATTAAACTCCTTTTTGTCAGCATTAGTATGGCAAATATTCCCGGTCAAATTAGCTACTTCTGCAAATGCTTCTATTTTTTCTTTTCTGTTATCGTCACTGAGTACGCATAAAATAGTTGAAAAGATCAATGTTCACATTCAACATTAGCCACACACCAGCTAATTCGTCACGAATGACGTCTTTAGAACAACGATTGTCGAGACTCGAGAGAAACTCTGTAACGCACAAAGATTTCCACAGAACAAAGCATCAATCAATTAACACCAACAATAGTACTTTTAGTCGAATCTTAGAGACCAAAGCCACCTCCATGGACTTACCATGTCCAACTCAAACAAGAAAATAATAAGAACAAAGTTATTTATTATCACAGATACAAAAGAATTAAACAAGAAAATAATACTCTCAGGTGAATATTAAGCAAGTCACAAGCAACTGTAACATCGTTCACCTTTAATGGCTATTAAAGAACATTATCAAACTTTAACTAAACATTAAACTTTTGAAGTATTGATTATAATTACTCTTATTAACATCAAAGAAGCTCATCAAGAAACGACCTTCCTTTGAATTTCTCAACCTTAAATCCCATCTCTTCCATCCTCGACCGCTCAGTCTCAAGCTCAGCCAGCTCCGCCTTCATTTCCTCTACCCTCAACCTCGCTTCCCTTGCTTCCTCCTCTATCCTGGCCAAATCTGCTTCATGAATCTCCAGTTCTTGTTTCTTAGACCTCACCGAGACTTCTTGTCTCTCTTTCTCTGAGTCTGCGTTCTCTTGAAACCGAGCAAACTCCTCAAGAACAGAACGTAGCCAACCAACATCCATGTTCACAGACTCCAAGTCCTTAATAACCGCAAGCATCTCTTTCACTTTTAGTTCTGTCAACTGCGCAACCGGGGTCGAACCAAGGTCTTGCATCAATGAGCATAGGCACTCTAGGTATCTGGACCTCATCGACGCTGATTCTAGCTTGCAGTTTGCAGCTATGTCTCCGTGTTTGTCGATGATTGACCGTAGGATTGTGGAGACACCAGAGTTCACACGGTATTTTCCAACGGAAACACACGAGTCCGACAATACTGATTGAAGGTCGAGCTCTACTCCGTTCTCATCATCATTGTTTTCGTCATCATCATCATCATCATCATTTGCGTCTGATCCTGGAGGGCTTACGACGTTGAAGACACTAATCTCACTGGCTGTCTCATTCTTGACGTTGTGTTCATGTTCTTGAGGTTTTGGTGATACGGTTTTGCTACGATCAGCCTGAACAATTATTCAAACAGAACAGAACGAGTTAAGATGACACTCTCTCTCTACTTGTAAGATTCATCCTACACATAGGTGATAAGCGAGAGAGGATATAGCTGAGAAATACCATGTTGTTTGGGGATAGAGGAACCGTCTGGGAGGGCTTCTCTGGCTTATGATTGAAAGAATCATGCTGACCGTTGAAGTTAAAAGTGATTTCATCAGACGATGAAGGGGGGAAAGGTTTGTTTGTTTCTGGAACCGTTGTCTTCTTCGTCACAGCTACTGGTGAAGCTCTTGATTGATGAACCCTTGGCGAATTGGCGGTACCGTTCTGATATGGCCTTGTGTTCAGAGGTGACGGTGGCTGTGATCCCGTCTTTTTCTTACCGAAACTCCCCTGGAGGCTAAGAACCTTTGAAGCTGTAATAAAACAGTTTAAGAATAAAAAAAAAGAAAGGACAGACCTTTGTGGAGAATTATTTGCAAACCATTGAAAGCAATACATAGAAAAGGGCAAAGACAAAGTTCATTCATTTCAAAAAGGCTCGACAAGTTGTTAATACCGTCAAAATCTTATCAACAAACGTATGAATGGAACATGATGTAGATGTTATCCATTTCCAATGAACATTCATAGATTAACAGATCAATCATACTGCGGATTCAATCCCCCCAAGAACAGAGAAAGTTAAAACAGTACCTTGCTTCTTTGAATTCTTCTTTCCACGGCCTTGAGCAATCCTCTCTAAACAATCTGAAGCACATTCATGGAAGGGGTTTCCAGAATATTTGCAATCCGGGTGAGCTTTACGATTGCTATCCATATCTTAATCAATCGATAGATACAACTGCAACAAAAAATCCAGAAGAAAAAGCCTTATAAGTTATAAGCATGAATTGTAGAAAAGAACCAAACTCAAGAACAAACACATAAAGTTTAGCTTTTTTGGGTGTGGGTTTCTCAAGTTGAACAAAGTCAATTCAGGGTGTGTAAAAAGGTCAAGACTTTAGACCTCAAATCCAATATTAAAATGGTTAAGAGATCATACAACTAGCAAATAACACAACAACTCCACAACACCATTGGATTCCTCTCTGGTTTTCACCAACCAACCATTCATAATTTCTCTCTTCAAAAGGAAAAGAGAGAGAGAGAGAGAGAGAGGAGCAAACAAGTTGTAGAAAAGAAAAACAAAGAGAACTTTTCCACTTTTCCACCAATACACACATTAAAGAAAGAAACTTTGAAACTATTGTATCAAACGATCCCCACAACAATAACTCGAACCAAACAAACAAAAAAGAAACACATTTACTGATTAAGACAAGAGTCCTGTAAAAAGCAGGCCTACCAAAACAATCTCTTTGACAATAAAGCAACTATTTTTTCGATCAAAGCGCCAAACTTTCTTGAGAGAAAGAGAGAGAAAGATACCGGTAAAATGGGAATGGTGGTGGTGAAGAAAGGTCTTGAGCAGAGAAGATGGAAGCGAAATAGAATTTTGTTGAAGGAAGTGAATTCACAAGTATATATAAGAGGAAGAGGTGATGTGTCTTTGGACGCATTTTGATTTGACCGAAACCTTATTAATATACACAAAGGAAAATTGAAGAGAATCGTTGAAGATTCGAAGAGATTTTTCTATTCATTAAATTGCGCAGGAGAATGGAGATAAACGTTGCAATCAATGAAAGGAAGAGCTTCCAGAAGTTGACAACAACGAAGCAAAGACGAAGAAGGGGGAACAAAGAAAGCTTCTTTCAGTTCATACCTACTAATTAACCAATTTTCAATACTTTATTTATTGGTCACGTGTGAGACTAGCAGCCTCTAATTTCACTCCTTACAAAATCTACTATTTATTTATTTCATTAGAATATTTACTGGCCTAGTATTTGTCATTCTCATTAAAATGTGAATTAAGATCTTGCCACTGATTTTTTAGGATTTTGCATCCTATGGCCCTTTTTAGAAAAAAATGTTTTCTTTGATCTTATTCCAATTATTCATATGAGTAAATGAGAAGTTAATTTGGCCACTGATAGAAAGTCAAATATTATTTTGTAGTTTTGTTATTAATGAGATCAGATGTACAAGAATTTGGGCTAATTATATATTTTCAAATTAAAAATCAATATTGTTTTCATTATCTGTGAGAAAACATAAAAAAAGCTGAAAACTAACCGAAGAAAAAATAGATTTTATATATTATGTTGTTATCCAAAAAAAACATTTGCACATCGTAAAAGAGTTAATACTTAAAATAGCATGATAATTTTGTATATATGCTTAATTGATATGTTATAGAAAAAGGAAAAAAATATATTTGAATGATAAAAATGATTCTCCGGTGATTTCAATCATATTATTACCTTTTTTTATTGGTGAATGATTAGGAGAATAACTTTTATTAAAGATAAGAAAAAAAAATTACAAATGAAATAAGTTGTTTTTAGTTTTTACGACTGTTCTAATATGTCATTTCTGAGAACATATGCTTCATTCAAAGATGCAGGAATATAATGAAGCATATCAAAGCCCAAAGGCAAATAAAAAAGGAAAAATGATTCCTAGCTACACGAAGGATAGCCCACTACATGGCTACACATCCGAACGAAATAAATGTTCCGAAAACTACACAGACTATATGTTTTATATGACAACATATATGAAGTAAATACTGTCATGTGGCCAACATCACGACTTCATATCAGGCAATCGGAACAGTGAAACCGACGAGGAAGTCCGACGACGAACAGTGAAACCGACAAACAGTGAACAGTAAAAAACTAATTTTTTCCAAAAAAAAAAATCGACCCCTATCATTACATATATCTAAAAAATATCAATTAGATTTTTAATAATAAAACTCCTCAATTATAAATCTATAACGAAATTAACCCTTTACCCAAATTTTACAATCATAAGCATGTCCTTTTAAACAAAAACATTTCTTTTAATTTGTAAAAACACAAACTGTAATTCATTTAATTAGTAGATTATAAGATGACATTTCAAATATTTGTTCTCGCATGACCTTTTATCTTAATGCAATCCGACAATGAGATTCAAATACAACACCATTCTATTGATATATCAACCTTGTATATTTGTTTTCATAGTAATGTAAAGTTACGTGATAGCATAATGAGCTGTTGAAAAAACAAAATTTGAATGAGATTTTTAGACGTATTTCATCAGAATTATAGAAATATGACTCCTTTTTCGACGTATTAAATTTTAAATTTCTATAACGTGAACAGAATATGACACTCAGATGCTGCTCAACAAAAAACTTTACTAAAATATTTGATTTCAGTTTTAGCTAGAGTATACTATTTCCCCAAATTTTGTCGTTTTATCACTCTTCCAACAAAATTTAAATTAATTTTGTTAATGGCACAAAAAATATATGGCAAATTTTGTTAAGAAGCCTTTAGTCCCTCTGGTTTTTTAAGTTATTTTTTCAAAAAAAAAACGTTATGTTTTTAAAATATAGATTTTTTAAGTTTTTATGCATTTTTTTATTATTAGTGAACTTTGAAAAAAATTCTAATTACTACTATTGATTTAAAATCATTGAAAATTGTTAATCACAGAAATTGATACATTTATTGTTAAATATTACTCCCTCTGTTTCATAATAAGTGTTTTTCTAACATTTTTTACACAAATTAAGACAACATATTAAATTTATTTTATACCCCTAATAATAAAGTTGACTCTTAATATTCTTTTTTCTTATTGGTTAATATAGAGGTTAAAGTATGCAATTTATGATTCCAAATTTTCTGGTTTGTTTGAATCAAAATTATTAATGCAGTACTGATTAATATCATAATTCAATACACTGTTATTAATATGTATCATTAAACCAAACCACATTTTAAGTATAAAGACTATATAGCTTGTTGCTAAATGAACATCAAAACCTAATTATAACATCTTCGTTTCCCAAAAAAAACTAAGATGTTATATTTTTTAGATATATGTAATGATAATGAGTTTTTTAAAAACTAAAATTTTTTCCAAAAAAAAAAAAAAAATCGTCGGTTTCACTGTTCGTCGGTTTCACTGTTCGTCGTCGGACTTCCTCGTCGGTTTCACTGTTCCGAATGCCTGATATGAAGTCGTGATGTTGGTCACATGACAGTATTTACTTCATATATGTTGTCATATAAAACATATAGTCTGTGTAGTTTTCGGAACATTTATTTCGTTTGGATGTGTAGCCATGTAGTAGGCTATCCTTCGTGTAGCTAGGAATCATTTTTCCAATAAAAAAACAAGATTAGTCAATCCATCGAGTAAGACAATTAGTCTCTCGGTAAACATGAATAGTCCGAACCAACCAGTCTCTAAATAAGAAGTCATGGTACAACTGCACCAGAAATGACAAAAGATGAGAGTCCCCAATCCCTATCATTAAGAAAACCAACCACCATTTCCGAACCAATCTCCAACTCTATCCACGTAAACCGTTTCTCCCAAGCAATGAGAAGCCCATAATAAATTCTCTGTAACTCAACCAGAGTTACAAAACACCGGCCAATGTTGAGAGCAAATCCCCCACACAAAGCACCATCCCCATCTTGCAACACACCTCCTACTGACGTCAAGTCTGGATTACTTCTCGATGCACCATCATTATTCAATTTATACCAACCCAGCGATGGTAACATCCATCGTACGACACGGTCCTCTGATATGTTGGGATTTTGACCCATACTAACCTTATTATCTAATTGCTTTTTAGAGTTTTTGAGTTTATTTCAGGAGATTTTAGGTAGCTTTGGAGCTGTTATTGGAGTTTGGAGCATTTGAAACCTTTTGAAAAGAAAAGAACAAGAATTGAAGAAAAGAAGGAAAATCCTGCAAAGTATCACCAACTCCAATCGGCGAGCACATGCTCGCGAATTTTGGCCACCAAATGAGCACATGCTCGCCGCCGCAGAAGAGAATTAAAAGGAGACAACTTAACCTAATCCTGCCGACTTTAAAAGGAAGCAGCCGCCCTTCCTGCCGCCTATGCCTTCTGATATAAATACTCCTCTTTAGTTTTAGTTTTTTTAATCATCTTTATTTTTCATTCTACATCTTTTCCCTTTTATCTCTAGTTTTCCTATTCTCTAAGGAGCTTTGTATTATTTTTGGGAGAAGAATCTCTGCAACATCTGGAGAAGATTTCTGAACCCTATTCTTTTATTTTATTATCGATATGCAGTCTTTTTATTTTATTGTTTTGCTTTCTTCTTTCATTATGCTTGAGTAGATCTCTTCGTTAGGTTAAGGTTTTCAAAGGAATTCATGAGCTTTAGGGTTAAACACAAATAGGCTTATAAATCGATGTCTTCACCCTTGTTGTTCTTAATGCTTGGATCGATTTGATCACTTGATTTCATGATATTAGGTTAGCTTAGACAACGAGAGTTGCTAGGTTGCTAGAAGAAACATTGGTGAGCAATTTATTCATTACCTGCGAGAGTAGATGTATTGGAGAATTGTGAACAAATCAAACCTATCCTTAATGCTTGTCTGCTATTTCTAAAACCAACGAGAGTTAGGATTTTAGGTTGTTAGATAAAGTTATTGATGCCACGAGAGTGGATTGATATTATCTTTATGTTTGAGTTCTAGACTTGTGCTTAATCATTGCCTGAATAGTTGTTTGATCCGTTGCTCTGAATTGCCTGCGAAATTCCTTGACCTAACGCTTGCTTAATATTGTTTTACTTCCGATTTTAGATTAGTTTCTTCCTACCAACGAAACCAAACCATCTTGATTTGTCTTAGCTCTAAATCTAGCTTATAGAACCATAGTGTAATACTTGGTCTTCGTGGGATCGACCCCTACGTACTACTACGATTTGCTGTGCACTTGCAGTAGGAAAATAGGGTTTAAAACTGTGTATCAAGTTTTTGGCGCCGTTGCCGGGGACCAAATTATTACCTTTGGTTTTCGGCGAAATTTTTAGTCTAAGATTTACTAACTTGTTCTTCTATTCTTCTCTTGTGTGTTTCAGGAAAATCAGGAGATTGCAAGGTTAGAACGAGCTGATTAGAAGAAGAAGTCGGATCCAGCCAACATGGGCGACGAAACCGACGAGCGAGCTGCTAGTGGCTATGTAGCTGCTGAAATTCGAAGGATAGAACAGCAGATGCAACAGTTGCAACAACAGCTGCAACCACAGCAAAAACCTGCCATTGGGGACATTCATGCGCCTCATGCTTACTACCAAAACCGAGCCGCCATCATTCCACCAACAATTCAGAGGCAGGACTACGAGATCAAACCTCAGATGATCGCCTTGGTGAAGCAACACTTGTTTCACGGCTTACCTGCAGAAAATCCGATGGACCATATTGACGATTTCGAAGAAATCTGCAGCACAACCGGTTCGAGTGGTGTACCTCCGGATTTCCTGAAGTGCAAGCTGTTCCCTTTCTCTCTTGCTGACAAAGCTTCACGCTGGCTGAAGTCGTTACCACATGGATCTCTGGTGACATGGGCTGATGCTAGGTCGGCATTCCTGGACAAGTTCTACACTAAGTCCAAAACTGCATCTCTGCGGAATAAGATCTCTTCATTCAAACAGCAGTCTGGAGAAGCTTTTTGTGAAGCTTGGGAAAGGTATAAGGAGTACCGCAGAGATTGCCCTCATCATGGGTTCAGCGATGAGCAGATCTTGAGCACTTTCTATGATGGTGTTGATTGGGACAGCAGAAACGCCCTGAATGCAGCCAGCAATGGAAATTTCTACACCAGGTCCAAGAAGGGTGCGTTTGAGCTGATTGATAACTTGGCTACAAGTTCTGGAAATCGCTGCCATAAGTATGATGAGCCTAGATATGTCAACAGTGTGGAATCGCAGAAGATTGATGAGCTGGCAGCAAAAGTGGACCTATTGTTGAAAAGAAATCAGGGAAGTGTCCAGCTTTGTGCGAACAAAAGGGATGAGCCGTATGCTGAGGTGAACTACTTGAATGGAGGCTATGTGGAGAATCAAAGCTTTCAAGCTCATGCGTCTAACTCTCAAGATGAGCTGAAGTCTCTTATGCACTTGGTTTTACTCAACCAACAGAAATCTGCTGATGAGATCAATGTTAAGGTGGACGGCATGTACAATGATCTCCATAATAAGTTTGAGGCTGTGTGGACTCACATGAAGCAGCTTGACAATCAGATTGTGCAGACTGCCGAATCGATTAGGAGGGCACAAGGAACTCTTCCTGGGAAGGTTGAAAAATCTAAGGCAGAATTCGTCAATGCCATCGAATTGCGCGGTGGAAAGACACTACACGCATCTGCAGCTTCATTTCCAAAATCCGCAAAAGCAAAAGAGGTGACCACGGAGCACGTGCTCCCACCCGGCGAGCACATGCTCGGTGGAAATCAAGGTGTTAGTAAAAGCGATGGTGCAAACGACCATACAGCATGCGCTGGAGCATCAACCTCATCCGTTGATATTCTCGAAGACGACACAACAGAGCACCTCCACAGATCCGCAGAGCACGTGCTCGGCCAGGCTACACAGGCCACTTTCTCCCTGAAATCCGCAGTGATTCCAGAGAGGGTGTACACTCCTAATGTGCCTTATCCAGTTCCACCACAACCATTGAAGGTATTGCCTAAGGTTGAAGATCCTGGGAAATTCTTGGTCCCGTGCTCCATTACAGGAGTTAAATTCAAAGAAGCTCTTTGTGATTCAGGGTCTAGTGTCAATCTCATGTCAAAAGCTCTTGCAGAGAAGTTGAAAATCTCTGAGATAAGGCCTAGTCGAATGAATCTTCGATTTGCAAACTCCTCCTCAACAACATCGTCTGGCAGCATTCACGATCTACCTGTCCAAATAGAGGATTGCCTAGTTCCAACCGATTTTCAGGTTGCGGAGATGCGAGAAGGGTATGATATGCATTTGCTTCTCGGAAGACCATTCATGGCTACAGTGGGTGCAATCATTGATATGCCTAATAAGCGAGTCTGTTTTTTCAAGATCGACAAAACAGTTTTCTACAAGGCCATTCCTACAGGAACCACCACACACGCCTCTTGCATCTCAGCAGTGGATAGAGAAGAAGCACATGCTCCAATCCCGCGAGCACCTGCTCCACCACCCGGGAAGTTTAGGGAGAAGACAAGGACGCAGGGAAACATGCAGTGCAAAAAGATGACGGTAGGTACTCAAATGACTTTGATCCCCCAAGGATATGATGGAAACTCGGTTGACTACAAGGTGAAGTGCAAAGGTCGTCCTAAACCTTTCTCTAGAGTTAGAGCTATTCTTCCATCAGAGTTGAAAGAGAAGGGTATTGGTGTTATGAATGGAATGCTGAGTAGAGTTCTAAACATGAGGATGTCTGATTGTGGAGCTTGTTTTGGAGCAAGCTCTGAAGCCCCACCTGATTGATACATGGCACCAAAGTCAAGCTAATGACTTAAACCAAGCGCTTGGTGGGAGGCAACCCACTGGTAAGTGTCTCTAACATTTATTTTTCTTTTGCTACTAATTTTTGGTTATGCTTTTCGTTGTTTCAGTAAAAAAAAAAAAAAAAAAAAAAAAAAAAAAAAAAAAAAAACTCGGGCGAGCACCCGCTTCTGTCCCGGAGCACCTGCTCCGCCTTGATGCTCTGCCCTGCCGACCCAGGTAAGTTTTCTACACCTCTTCTCTGGCTCATTTTCACACCGAGACGGTGTGAAGTAAGTCTGGGGGAGGGTCGTGCCTTGAGCCAACACTTTATTTATTTATCGAGTCTTCTTTATTTAAAGTTAGTGTGTTTTATTGGGTCAAGGTTTTGATTGGGATTTATGAACTATCTCTTAGAGTGTTGAGTTGGCTGTTTTTACTTAGTGACCATATCTTTAGGATATATTCAGCTAAGACTAATGAAAAATCCAAGGTCCGACCAGTCCACTAGAAACACCCATATTTCCAGCAGATTTTACAGACCTGAGCTATTTACGGAGGTCTTTCAACTGTAGCTGGTGATCAAAGAGCTTGATTCTCTCATTCATACCTGACATCGACAGGTATTGTGAAAAGCTTATGGTACTCCTCTTCCTTATTCTGAAAATCCTGAGAAACAAATGAAAAGATGAGATGATTTTCTTTTGAGTAAAGGGGTAGGAAAATTTCCCATGACCCCATTATTTTACTTCGAAAGGAATGATCACACAAAGGTGGAAACGAGGGAGAGGAAAATTTCCCATGACCCCATTATTCGTCACACCTTTGCAATAAAAAAAAAAAAAATAAAAGGAAATCGTAAAAAAAAAAAAAGAGATGATCAAAAGATCAATGCAGAGTATGAGAAAAGAATAAGTCTGGGGGAGAGAAAGAGTACCAAATAGGTGGATTACATGGTTGTATTTGTCAAGGCATAGTATGGGAAAGAGTCTATAAGGTTCTTGGCATTGGAAGCATTGTTAGTCTCTATGCAATGATGGATAGTGGATGAAGTTGAGATTTTGTGGAGTTAATCTGGAAAAACTGCGATGTGGCTAAGGAGAAGTACATGGTGGTCGATATTTGGATTGGTTCATAAAAATGTGGATTACAGGTTTAAACAGTTGGTGCGATTATTCTGATTGAGATTGTGAGATCCCTGTTTTCAACTCTTTCTTCTCGGTTTAGGTTTTAGTTTGTTTAAGGACAAACAAAGATCTAAGTCTGGGGGAATTGATATGTTGGGATTTTGACCCATACTAACCTTATTATATAATTGCTTTTTAGAGTTTTTGAGTTTATTTCAGGAGATTTTAGGTAGCTTTGGAGCTGTTATTGGAGTTTGGAGCATTTGAAACCTTTTGAAAAGAAAAGAACAAGAATTGAAGAAAAGAAGGAAAATCCTGCAAAGTATCACCAACTCCAATCGGCGAGCACATGCTCGCGAATTTTGGCCACCAAATGAGCACATGCTCGCCGCCGCGGAAGAGAATTAAAAGGAGACAACTTAACCTAATCCTGCCGACTTTAAAAGGAAGCAGCCGCCCTTCCTGCCGCCTATGCCTTCTGATATAAATACTCCTCTTTAGTTTTAGTTTTTTTAATCATCTTTATTTTTCATTCTACATCTTTTCCCTTTTATCTCTAGTTTTCCTATTCTCTAAGGAGCTTTGTATTATTTTTGGGAGAAGAATCTCTGCAACATCTGGAGAAGATTTCTGAACCCTATTCTTTTATTTTATTATCGATATGCAGTCTTTTTATTTTATTGTTTTGCTTTCTTCTTTCATTATGCTTGAGTAGATCTCTTAGTTAGGTTAAGGTTTTCAAAGGAATTCATGAGCTTTAGGGTTAAACACAAATAGGCTTATAAATCGATGTCTTCACCCTTGTTGTTCTTAATGCTTGGATCGATTTGATCACTTGATTTCATGATATTAGGTTAGCTTAGACAACGAGAGTTGCTAGGTTGCTAGAAGAAACATTGGTGAGCAATTTATTCATTACCTGCGAGAGTAGATGTATTGGAGAATTGTGAACAAATCAAACCTATCCTTAATGCTTGTCTGCTATTTCTAAAACCAACGAGAGTTAGGATTTTAGGTTGTTAGATAAAGTTATTGATGCCACGAGAGTGGATTGATATTATCTTTATGTTTGAGTTCTAGACTTGTGCTTAATCATTGCCTGAATAGTTGTTTGATCCGTTGCTCTGAATTGCCTGCGAAATTCCTTGACCTAACGCTTGCTTAATATTGTTTTACTTCCGATTTTAGATTAGTTTCTTGCTACCAACGAAACCAAACCATCTTGATTTGTCTTAGCTCTAAATCTAGCTTATAGAACCATAGTGTAATACTTGGTCTTTGTGGAATTGACCCCTAAGTACTACTACGATTTGCTGTGCACTTGCAGTAGGAAAATAGGGTTTAAAACTGTGTATCATCCTCACTCGCCGTCATGCCTATGCGAACTTGAGCATTCTATTCCTGCATAAAAATGTTAATATTGCCTATTAAAAGAATATCAGTTATCTTTAACTCTTACTTTATAGACTTTAACACGATTTTTGCTGATTGATTGATAATCTAAAATTTTGGAGAAATTTCCAAATCTCCGGATATTTTCTCCAATTTTTTTGCCAAATTCACTTTAATTGCTTCATACACTTATAAAAACACAAGATGTACCATGAAATTAATTAGCTAGTAGCTACCTTTGAGAGGGGCTTCACAAGCCTCCAACTAAAATTCACCAAAATTTTCATAATTTTTTATAGCTTTTATTGTTTTTGTTCTATTTTTTTTCTTTGGTTACTGTAACAAGATCTCACCTTTTTTTAATGGTTTTTTTGTATTTAAAAAAAAAAGAGAAATGAAGAACTGGATGTAGAAAAGATTTTATAAACTTTTTTTTTTGTTTATGTAATCTCTAATTCTCATTGCCGCAATTTTTTTCATTCGTGATTGAGTAGATTTCTCTTAAATTTAGAGATTTATAAAGAGGGATCACTTATTGTTTGGTACAGATCTTTGAGTTTTGGAGTGATACATTTACTAGATCAAATTAATCATCTGTCCATTTATGTTTTCAATTAATGCTTACTGTTAGCTTGTACATCTATCATATAAGAGAATAAGCGGAAGAAAAGATGATTATGAGAAGAGTAAGTGATAAACGATATGAGAGAAAAGAGTTTCCATTGATTTTAGAAAGAAGAATAAAAATGGGTTTAAAATAAACAATGTGCTCGGTTTCTACATATATCCCAAAGATGCAAAAAGGAATCCTAAGGGCATCAATGAAACTGAGTACAAAAGATAACGAAAGGTGATTAAAGGTTACAAAAGGTGATAAAGAAGAAACCAGCTGGCCTACTCGAACGGCACACGTGATCAATGTTCTGATAGTGGAATCCCAGGCTAATACTCCCCCTCAAGCTTAGAAGTTCTGGAATCACCCATGAACTCTAAGCTTGGATTACCCATAAGTGGATACCTCATTAAAAACCTTATAGAGAAAACCTCTTTGGGACAAAACTCTATAAGGGAAAAAGAGTGTAGGCACTTACGGGCGAGGGGAACACTATCAGTTCCTGGCCATGCTAACAAGCCCAAGTCTACCATAAATAGAGACGCAGACCTTGGTGCTTGCAGCTTTGGTGAAGATATCGGCTAACTGATCTTCACTTCGGGTATAACATGGAAGGATCGTCCCATCAAGAATCTTCTCCCGAACCTTGTGGCAATCAACTTCTATATGCTTTGTCCTCTCGTGAAATACTGAGTTCGAAGCAATGTGTATGGCCGCCTGGTTATCACAGTGCATCGTCATTGGAGTGGCTTGGGTGATGTCAAGATCCGCAAGCAAGCCTTTTAGCCATGTGAGTTCATTTGTAAGCTTCCTCATTGCACGGTACTCAGCCTCTGCTGATGAGCATGCTACAACCTTCTGCTTTTTGGTCTTCCAAGTCACCATATTGCCTCCAATGAAAGTGCAATATCCGGTTGTGGATCTTCTATCCACTCTATCTCCAGCCCAATCAGCATCACAATATCCAACGATTTATGTGCTTTCATGTCTTCCCATCCAAATGCCATGATCCAAGGTTCCTTTGAGATACTTCAATATCCTTTCCACCATGGTCCAATGGTACTTTGAAGGGGCTTTCATGTGCTAACTGACCTGGTTCACAGAGAAACACAAATCAGGTCTAGTAAGTGTTAAATAAATCAGCTTACCAACCAATTTGTGATACAAGGCAGGATCATTAAACAGCTCATCTTCCTTCTCCCCCTCTCGATTGACTTTGTAGCCATCTTCAAGAGGAGTTTGAGCTGGTTTGGCCTCAATGAAACCTGTTTCAGTTAAGAGATCAATAACATACTTCCTTTGAGAGAGGAAGATTCCATCATCACACCGACAAACTTCAATGCCAAGAAAGTACTTAAGTTCGCCTAAGTCTTTAATATCAAGAGTGGTTTTGAGAGAAGATTTGATACATTCAATACCTTCCTTGTTGTCCCCAGAGATGATGAGATCATCTACATAGACAACAACTACCACAATACCTTTGGAGGACTTATGAGTGAAGAGAAAATGATCGGCTTCTGAACGCCTGAACCCTTGATCCCATAGTGTCCTGCTCAGTTTGTGGTACCAGGCACGGGGTGACTGCTTCAAACCATAGATAGCTTTTCTCAAACGCAACACTTTTCCGGGAGCAATGGAAGCCTCAAGCTCAGGTGGAGGACGCATGTAGACCTCTTCCTCCAACTCGCCTTGCAAAAACGCATTCTTGACATCCATTTGCCAAAGATCCCAAGCGAGATTGGCTGCCAAAGACAAGACCACTCGCACAGTAGGAAACTTAGCAACCGGTGCAAAGGTATCCTTATAATCATTCCCATACGTTTGAGTGAACCCACGAGCTACAAGTCTTGCCTTGTATCTATCTATCTATCCATTACTCTGATACTTGATAGTAAAGACCCATCGAGAACTAACAGCTTTCTTGCCTTTAGGAAGATCTGCTTCATCCCAGGTGTGATTCCTTTCCATCGCCCCTACTTCATCTCCAACGGCATTCTTCCATTCTTTCTTTGCAATCGCCTCTTCATAAGTTTCAGGAATGAGGTCAGACGCAATTTTGGACAGAAATGCTTGGTGTTCAGATGGCAAGAAGGCAAGAGAGCAGACAGCTTGTATCTCAGGATGAGCCACTGCCTGACTATTGTAGTAAACTCTTGTATTGATCCAATGAGATGGACGCCGGATTCGTGAACTTCTTCTAAGTTCAATGGGAGCCGGCTCATCAATTGATTCCTCGGAACTGGCTATATCTTCATCTACATAAGCTTCTTGAAGATAATTAGATGATGGATCTTCATGGATGGGACCAGGTATCTCTCCACCTTGGACAGCTACTGTTTGATTCATCACATGAGTACTTGAGTCAAGAGGCTGCTTAGAAGGCAAACTGCGTTCCTCATCAGTAGTAACATCAGGTGGCTCCTCTTCATGAACAGCCCGATTTGTGTCTGAAGACTCCCCCTCAGGAGTAGCTCCATTCGGTGATTCTGTTGATGGCCCTCCATGACTAGGTCCCCCATGTGTCTTATTGTTTTGGTTGCCCAAATGATTCAAGAGGGATCGCAGACTAGATGCTCGGTCAGAAAGAGAATGAACAATATTCTTGAGACTATTCCAATCTTTGGTAAGATGATAGCTTTGCTCTTCAATGAATTGACCTCTCTTGAGACATAAAGCTGATTCTTAGACACATCATAACACTTGTAACCCTTTTGTGTTGTAGAGTATCCCAGGAACATACATTTGAGACTCTTAGCATCTAGCTTAGTCCGTTGTTCTCCTGGAATCAAAACAAAACACACACATCCAAAAACTCTTAGGTGCTGAATAGAGGGTAGAGTCTTAGTGAGTACCTCAAAGGGAGAGATGTCACCAAGCACTTTGGTTGGGATTCGGTTAATCAAGTAACATGCTGTCATAACCGCATCTCCCCAAAAATGCTTAGGGACACTCATATGAAACATGATTGAGCGTGCTACTTCCATAAGTTGTATATTCTTCCTCTCTGCCACACCGTTTTGTTGTGGAGTGTAAGGGCAACTAGTTTGATGCAGAATCCCATGTCTGTTGAGATGATCTTTAAATTTATGGCTCACATATTCCCCTCCATTATCTGTTCTCAAAACTTTTATCCTGGCATTAAAGTGATTAGTGATATAGTTTTGAAAATTCAGAAAAGCATCATAGACACGATCTTTAGTTGGAAGCGAAGTAATCCAAGTGTATTTAGACCTCTCATCTATAAATGTAACAAAATATTTTTGATTATCCCTAGACAAGCAAGGAGATGTCCAAACATCTGAATGAACAAGATCAAAGCAATTTTCATAAATAGTAGAGGACTTTGGAAAAACAGTTTTGCAATGTTTTCCAAGAATACAAGCTTCACAACTGGAATGGTCATAAGAGGCCTTAGGTAATAACAGTTTAAGAGCACGAAAGTGGGGATGTCCAAGTCTAGCATGCCACATTTTATTAGAATCAACAGAAAAACAAGAAGCTAATTGAGCAGAACTTGAATGAAGGTCTTCTAGCATATAGAGATCATCTCGTGTTCCACCCTTTCTAAGCAGTTTCTTAGACTCAATATCCTGAAAGTGCACATCTTTAGGACCAAATATAGTATAGCAATTTAGGTCAGTAGTAGCTTTCTTCACGGATAACAAGTTCGAAGTAAACTTAGGAACATAAAGAGCTTTAGAAGACTTGTTAAACAACTTGAGATTCCCTACTCCTCTTACCGATATCCTATCTCCATTAGCTATAACAACACTTCCTAAATCAGGTTTAATGTCACTAAGGAGCTCAGGATTGCTAATCATGTGGTGTGAAGCACCAGAATCAACAATAATGGACTTAGTAGGACGAGAGGAAAGATAAGTGATACCGGTTTCTTTGAGGGAAATGATAGACTTGATGAGGGCTTCCAAATCGGACTTCCTGACCAAGTCATTGTCTCCTCCTCTTGGTCCACCATGTACTACCATTGCCAGCTCATTTCCTCCTACACTTGCTGGAACGGATGAGCTGCTTGCTCCATTTGATGAATTGCCGGTTGCAAAGGGTGAGGTTTGTCCATCAGCTGCTTCAGAGAGATTCGCCTTAGCATCCTTGAACTTAGCAGGCTTGAAGTGAGGGTGGAGAATCCAGCATTTATCCTTGATGTGTCCCTTCTTTTTGCAGTGATCACACACAATGATCTTTTTCTCATCTTGTTTGAAAGAGCTACGGTTTGCTACTTGAAGCTCCACTTTCTCTCCAAACAAGCCAAGAGACCCTTGTTCTTTCTGGATCTGCGCACACACCTCTTCAAGACATGGAAGCTTTGAAGCCCTCAACATATGCTTCACGAGATCATTGTAAGTAGAGTTAAGGCATTGGAGGAGGGCAAACACTTTGTCTTGTTCCCTTCTCTCATTCAGGACCATTGGATCGACTGTAGCTGGCCTAAGCATCTCAAGCTCAGCCCAAAGTGACCTGAACTTCCCAAAGAATGCATTAAACTCCATGTCAGCTTGGACCAATGTATTGATTGAGCGCTTCACTTCAAAGACCCGTGTAAGATTGGAGATGTTTCCAAAGACGTTCTTGAGAGTTTCCCACAGCTGCTTTGCTGTGGTGCTGTAAGAGTAAGCCTCAAGAATGGACATATCAAGAGACCCCTGAAGAGACGCCAAAACAAGTTGGTCTTTTTGAAACCACTTGGCACTTCCCATCTCCTCAACACTTTCCTCTTCATCGCGTGGTACATCATCTTCCTCAGGGTTTCCCACATGATCCCACACCCCATGACCACAGAGTATGGCCTTGGTGGTTCTAGCCCAGAGCAAGTAGTTGTTACCTCCCTTGAGTGTAACAGTGAGAGAAATGGACTTTGACTTCTTAGTGTTCTCCATGTTTGAGAAGAAAACTTAAGATGATAAGATCCGGCTTACAAGAGAGAACTTGAAGTTTGGTGTAGATCTTTTCTGAAAAGACTAGCTTTGAAGAGAGATCGGCTAAAGGAGAGATCTTGAGCTTAAAGAGTTCTATCTTCAAGAGAAAAAGTCGTCTAAAGAAGTTATCTTTAGCTTAAGGTCTCAAACCTTTCTTCTGAAAAGAACAAAAGATCGAACCTTTCAAGAGAAATAACCAAGGAAAGCTTTGACAAGAACGCTTCTAAGGGTTTGAACCTCAGATTTACGGATGACAAGGCTAACACAAGAAGGAAAGATGAACAAGAGTGAGTGAAAGAGTAAACGAGCGTAAAGAAGAAGAGATTCAAAGAGTAACCAGAGATTAGTGGAAGATTTGGATCAGAAGCTCTGATACCATAAGAGATTAAGCGGAAGAAAAGATGATTATGAGAAGAGTAAGTGATAAACGATATGAGAGAAAAGAGTTTCCATTGATTTTAGAAAGAAGAATAAAAATGGGTTTAAAATAAACAATGTGCTCGGTTTCTACATATATCCCAAAGATGCAAAAAGGAATCCTAAGGGCATCAATGAAACTGAGTACAAAAGATAACGAAAGATAATTAAAGGTTATAAAAGGTGATAAAGAAGAAACCAGCTGGCCGGCACAGGTGATCAATGTTCTGATAGTGGAATCCCAGGGTAATATCATAGAGATCAAAAAGTTATATGCATAAACACTATACTTTTAATTAACTTGAATTGATTCAGATAGACTTTATATACTATTGAATTGAGTAAATTCAGATAGACTTTATATTTAGAACACAGTACTAATTCTTAATAATTATTTATAGTAACATATTGAACCTCTTACCTGAAAACGAAGACTGTCTAAAAGAGCCACTCGGACTGCACAAGGAAACACGTAGGAGTTTTTTGGAAACTCATCTAGTCATCTTTTGTCTTCTACTCTTCTTCACAACCAAAGTTCTATATGTAATTTTTCAAAAACATAAATATGTTATTGTAAAAAAACTTTTGTTGAATAATAATTTATATTCACTATAAAAAGATTATTCAGGCATTAAAACATTGATATGAGCGAGAAATTTTTTTACTGGAAAATTTGAGAAAAACCCAATAAATAGTAACCCATTAATTATTGATGATCAGAGACATACGTGTAGATTAGATATATCCAGACGCAGAAACTTACGTCGGACTATGGGAGTGGTTTTGTTACGTAATCGGAATTTCAGCCTCATAAAAGGTGGACAGTTGGGTCTATGGATATTGATTAGGAGACAAAGCCAGCCCAGCTTTGCCCCACTATAACTAAACATATTTACGTAAATTATATTATTTGTTTTCATTATTGATCTACGTTATCTGTTAACTCTTATAATTCTACATGTTACATGTCTACATCCAATCATTTACGTACATTTGATCTCTCAAGTCATATAACATAACATATATATAATATATTTACGTTGAATTTTTCTTTAAAAAATATTAATGACAACTTAAATTGTCTTGGTTTTGTTAGAGATTTTCTTTTAAGAGAAACTAAACTGAATAATGAAAAAAAAATGGGGAAAGAAAAAGGGGAGAATAGTAGTTGAGACACCGAAAGAAGAATGCATAACCTAAACGGAACGAAGAGAAGCTCTCAACAAAGGTAGTTAGGGTTTTGCACGTTACCTTAGCTCATGCAATCTTCGCCTTTCATCATTCTAATTCTTTTTTTTCTCTTTATAATATAGTTATATCTCATATACATATACACATATATACATGATCGTCATGCATGTCTTGCACTTTACCTACCAAAGGCACAATCAATCTCTCCTAAGAAAGAAGGAAATAAAATTATACCCAGATACTTTCACACACATATATAAATTTAAGTTTTTTGGTGACGTTATTTTACAAGAAAAACACAACCTTGTATGAATGTAGTTATCTTCTATTGTTTCTTCTTCTTATTCCTTCTTGCATTAATCAATTGTCTTATTTTCTTAGCTGCTCTTGCTTTATCTTGTCAAGTTTCAGCAGTCACAAGATTTTTGAGGAATCTTCTTTCGTTCGAGAATCTTGTGTAAGTTCTTGTTGGTTTATTCCCTTCATGATATTTTAGCTCTATCTTTAGTTTGAAATCATGTGAATGATACATTTTGTCTTTTGATTTCCTCATGCCGTCTCTAGTTTTTCCTTTCTTAACAAACAAAACCATCAAAAATATTGGCACAATATTGGTTAGAGTTCATTTAAAAAAAATTTTGGTTAGAAGGGAACTTTAATCACTATTGGTGATGTAACAAATTTTTGAAAGTTTTTTTTTCATTCTTATCTTGTGTTGTAGTCATTTTGAAAAAATGGAGAGTAGTATGCAAAACTTGGTGGAGAAACTAAGGCCTCTTGTGGGTGCAAGAGCTTGGGACTATTGTGTTCTTTGGAGACTAAACGAAGACCAAAGGTTGATTTGATTCTTCAGTGCACTTAAGTTGTAAAGACTTTCTCTCTCTATCTTTTTTTCTTTCGTCACATTGTTTCTTTTTTGATTTGGGAGGAGACAGGTTTGTGAAGTGGATGGGATGTTGTTGTGGTGGGACACAACTCATAGAGGAAAATGGAGCGGAAGAGTTTAGCTTCGGAGGTTGTAGAGATGTCATGTTTCATCATCCTAGCACCAAATCTTGTGAATTTCTTGCCCATCTTCCTTCTTCCATCCCTCTTGATTCCGGGTATGATCATATATATAATAAAAACATTGTAATTCATATTATACATCTAGAGATGGAAAAATGGACTTTGTTGTAGGATATATGCGGAGACTCTTCTGACTAACCAGACCGGTTGGTTGAGTGAGAGCTCAGAACCAGGTTTCATGCAGGTATTATTGGGGTTTCGAGTTAATTTGAATCATCACACTCACATGATTGGTTCTGCATGAACAAGAAAGTCTTACAAGTTTCGATATTTCTAAAAATCCAGGAAACAATCTGTACTAGAGTTTTGATTCCTATACCGGGAGGATTAGTGGAGCTCTTTGCGACCAGACATGTATGTTTCATGTCAAGATTCTGGTTCTTGATTTACGTTAAAACTTGTTATGATGTATATGTTCGTATATATATATAGGTTGCTGAAGATCAGAACGTGGTGGATTTTGTAATGGGACAATGCAACATGATGATGGATGAAACCGTAACGATGAACATGATGGTAGCAGATGAAGTCGAGTCGAAGCCGTACGGGATGTTACCCGGTGAGATCCATCAAAAAGTTTCGAAGGATGAAGAGATGATGAATCTCCCGTCGCCGTACGATATCTCAGCCGACCAAATGCGGCTCAACTTCTTGCCTCAGATGAGTGACTACGAGGCACAAGAACACTTGAAGATGAAGAGTGATTATCATCATCAAACCTTGGGGTACCTCCCGGAGAATGGTAACAAGGAGATGATGGGTATGAACCCATTCAACACGTTGGCAGAAGAAGGGATTCCTGTGATAGGCGAGCCTAGCTTGCTTGTGAACGAACAGCAAGTTAACGATAAGGAAACGAATGAGAACGGAAGGTTGGATACTGGTTCGGATTGTAGTGACCAGATTGATGATGAAGATGATCCAAAGTACAAGAAGAAGTCAGGAAAACAATCTCAAGCCAAGAACCTGATGGCTGAGAGACGGAGGAGGAAGAAGCTTAATGATAGGCTTTACGCTCTCCGGTCACTTGTTCCCAGGATAACTAAGGTATATATACGTTGCATCTCTCTCGGGGCTTGTTTTCTGCTTCGTTAATATGTTTCTTACTGAGACTTGTTCCTGTGGCATGGAAGTTGGATAGGGCATCGATTCTTGGTGACGCCATCAACTACGTTAAGGAGTTGCAGAACGAGGCAAAGGAGCTTCAAGACGAGCTTGAAGAGAATTCAGAGACTGAGGATGGATCTAATAGGCAGCAAGGAGGGATGAGCCTGAACGGGACTGTGGTCACAGGGTTTCACCCGGGGCTTTCGTGTAACTCCAATGTCCCTAGCGTGAAACAAGATGTTGATCTTGAGAACTCCAATGATAAAGGACAAGAAATGGAGGTTAGTGGCATAATAAGGAAGAACGTAGATTCTATATTGAACTCTAAAACACAGCATTTTGTTAATATTGGTTTATGTTGGGTGAGGGTTTCAGCCGCAGGTGGACGTGGCTCAGTTAGATGGCAGAGAGTTTTTCGTAAAGGTGATTTGTGAATACAAACCAGGAGGCTTCACAAGGTTAATGGAGGCACTGGATTCTCTGGGACTTGAGGTCACAAATGCTAACACGACTCGCTTCCTCAGTCTTGTCTCCAATGTCTTTAAAGTCGAGGTATATGATGATCTTACGGACCTGCTTAATGAAGAAACAAAACATACAAAAACTGTATGTTTCACTTTTTGTTGTCTCCATGTTACAGAAAAATGATAGCGAGATGGTGCCAGCTGAACATGTGAGGAACTCGTTGCTGGAAATAACCCGGAACACATCTAGAGGATGGCATGATGATCAGATGGCAAATGGTTCCATGCAAAATGAAAAGAACGAAGTTGGGTATCGACACTTTGATGATCCCCACTATCACGGAGGTCATCATCACCTGCATGATCATCAGATGAATCAGAGCGCTCACCAACATCATCATCATCACCACCACCAACACATTAACCATTACCAAAACCAATAAGGAACATTTTCCCAGAGCTTTCAAGATGTGTGTTCCTTACAGGAGAAAGAAACATTAACATCTGCATAAATACACTTCAAAGATCTTTCCATTTCAAGAAATAAAAGGAATGTCAGTTCGAGAACAGTTCCTGTATCCAATACCTGGAATAAACCAAGGGGAAACTGCTCTAGATTCTCATGGAACATATACAATAAAAAAAGCCAAAAACTTCATTTGAAATAATCTTTGTTAGAAGTTATTTGGCAACCCATGAGAAAACAAGTGTTGTAGTGCAACCCAAAAACTTTTAAGCAAGCTCCAAAACATGACCAACCCAAAAAATTCCTTTGCCAATGTTGCTGGAGCAGATGGGGTTACAACTTAGGAACTTGCAATTCTTGTATAACTCAAAACAAAAAAGAAAAAGACACTCTGACACACTCACTTCAGACATATCTGAGTTTAAAACTTGTAATAACTAAGAAGCCACAAACCTTCACTTGGTTCATAGGCAATGTGATTGGTGTATATCCAGCTCCTTTGAGGCTTGTGTCATTGCTGCTGAAGATGCTTGAATTCATTGCAGTCAGCTCCCACCTCACTCAGCGCTGAGAAAAGCTTCGGCGCAATCTTAGCCAACATAAGCTTAAAACCAACAGAAGTTGAATTAGCAGTGCTGCGTTCATCGATAACCGAGGCATCTTTGGTGAGAGAACCTATTAGATATCCTTTCATATAGGCGTCACATGCTTTCAAGATGTAATAACCGCGTTTTCTGAAATGCTCTTTGATGAGTTCTTCAAAATCCTACAGAACATCACAAATTAAAAAAGAAAGTTGGGTCCAAAATGTGAAAGTGTTCAATGTGATGAAGTAAAAGAAAAAGAAACAGAGCTCCTCCTTACCTTTGGTGGTCTCCGCATAAGATACATCATGGTTTTACAATTTAGCAAAAAGGTATTCTCGTTGTACCCCAGTGAGTTTTTCTCTCCTTCCGCAGTTCCGATCTGCTTATCATACCCGGCTTCATTGAAATAAGGCTTTGAATTCAATACCAATCCCTGAAGTGAAACGAGGACTTGAAGGATGCTAGATGATTTGGGATCCCAGACTTCATTTCCTCTGCCTGTCCACGTATTAAGAAGGCTAAGACAGACCTTGCCTTCTTCATACAGATTGGGGTTTAACCTCCAACCACCAGAATGATAATATGCCGACTACAGAATGAAAAGCCAGACAGAACATTATCTTATGTTATCCATAAAGGGATTCATGTGGGTTGTGCGCAATAGTAATAATAAAAACTAGAAGCTCGTACCGGTGGCACACTAGGGTAATCAGCTGGAAGGTGAAAATCGAAAAAGAAGAGACCATCTTGGTATGGTGTTCCATATGCACCCGCTATTACGGCCCTTAAGAGATCCATTCTATCTTCGTAAACTCGAACAAAGATTCCATCTGCCAAAGGTAAATCAATTTTTTTTTTCAATAAAAAGTTACCAATCATAAAATGCTGCTGAACATTTTAACTGTACAGCTACAAATTCTTACCCGGAAGGTTGTTCTGAAGTATTTTCCAATCTTGATCAACCTTTTTGAACCATCGTCTTTCCTTGGTTTTCTGCAAGTTTGATACAACATTTTAAGATTCAAACTCAAGTTTCCAATTTAAACCGTAACGTGAAGAAACCATTTTTCTACGGGAGTCATCTGAATAGCAAGTCCTTGACCTACCTGCTCATCTGCGTCAAGAAAATGGTGGTCCAGAGGGTCTTGTGATATATCAAAGCGTCTGAAACTGCAACTATCACCTTCGGAAGGTACTGGCTCATCAGATTTTTCGCTCTTTGATCTTTCCAATGCTTGGTTTTCTAAAACTTTGCCCTCTGACTCACAGTTATCAGTGGCACTAAAATTTGGAGGACTAGGATCATCAAGGAAAGATTCCCTCTCGCCGGAAGGGTTTGTCAATTCAGCCTGCTGATATCCATTTTCACCTGAGGGACTGGAACTGGAAGAATCTTCAGCTTTCCGTCCACGTGAAAAGATTCCACTAGCGAGCCGAGTCACAAATTCAATTGCAGCTAGTGGGAGAGCTAGGGCACCATTCCTCCCAGAATCATTCTCAGCATTGTTTTCTGCATCAGGGTTTTCTGCACCATCCCTTCCAAGATCCTGTAAATCAAAGGTTCTCATTAATTCGTAGAAACAAACGATTGTGGTGCAAGGAAGTAAACAAGTGCCAACCTATTGAACATAATGTTTGGGTCAAGCAAAAAGAATTCAGTAACATTTTCTTAAGAAAACAAACCTCTTCAGGAATCTCAGGAGCACCCCTATCATCATCGTCTACAGTTTCCCAACTAGCAGCATCACTTGCTTCACTTTCTGCAGCAATTGATTCATCATCATCGTCCCGTCCAACTACATAAACTGCTTGAGGGCCAACCTAGGAGAAAGCAAAAAAAAAAAAAAAGCAAAAGTAAAAATCAATAAGTCCTAAGCCTTGTTCGTAGGAAAAATGCCATCAGATTCAAGAGATATCTGACTGTTTATTCTTGCACAGACGGTCTCAAAAACAGCAAGAACATGAACAAACAACTCTAAATTAGAACAGCAGGCATAATAAATCACTCCAACATACATTTGGTACATGTTGCAAATCATAGAGTGAGGATAAACCAGACCAGTAAGGATTGTAAGTGAATGGACTAGTTGAGGTTTACATACCGTTGATACCATTCCGTCGGCCCATGTTACTTCAATATCACCATCCTTTAGGCCAGTAATATTTCCGACCCATGAGAGCTCTGAAAGGTCCGTATTGACTTCATTTTCCTTATCACGGACCATTGCTTCTTGATGACACTTTGTATCTTGATCGCCATTGCCTTGCTCCGTTGCCTCCTCTAAAGAGCTTTCAGCAGAAGATGTTGGTAACGCCATGGTAACAGGTGATAGTCGAACAACAACATCCCCATAACAGTAGTCATAATCAGGATGACCCTCTAGTTCATAAACACTAACAATTTCTTCCTTGTCAAACTCACGGGGTTCTTCTGCACTTCGGAGTGGCTTCAGCCATATCACAGAAGCGGTACGTTCTTTTGCGTTGACACTTTTAACAACCCCAACACGCTTAGGTTCAGTTGTGTTGTCATCATCATCTGAAGCCTTCTCCACCACATACTGCTCAGCGACAAATTCATGATCACCAGGAGTCTCAATTGGAATCAATGTTCTTGCTTCCCGTCCACATTCTACTGTACCATCCTGCCAGGCTACATCAACAAGCGTTCTGCTATTAACTATCAATAGAGCTCGTTCAAAGCTTTCCTCCTTTTTCTTTACCTTTTTGTCCTTTCTGATAACAAGTTTGCGTATCTTCTTACGATGGAGAGGCCAAGGTTCATGAGCAGGCTCCTTTGTAATAGAAGAAACACTAGTTTCTTTTGGCAAAGCTTCAGAAGTAATGCCAACAGATTCATTTTTTTTGTTTACTTCATCTTGCACATCTTCTAAATCGCACCCACTTTTCTGTTGCCGATTTGCTTGAGAATCATAAAGTCGTAATTTCGATACATGCTTATGTAAGGGAATCGTAGCAGACTGACTCACCGATGGAAGAAGGGCCCAGTCACCCACTTGCCAATGGGCATGAGTGAAAGATGACAACAATGTCAAATTACTTGGACTCTGCTCCTCAGGTGGGGAAACAGAAGAATTTGGCCCAAAGCCAGCTGAGGCTATCCAATAAACAAAAATAGATCCAGCGGTAACTTTGGTCACAGTACCTTCTAAGCGGTTGGGCTTCCACAATCCCGATAACCACCGAGAAGTCTTAAAAACCGATGAGGAGCTTGCTTTGACACGCTGGCCTGGGTGATATGGGAAGTTTGCATCTTCTTCAAGGTTGTTCTTGGGAATAGGTTTTAGCTGAAGGGGTTCAACACGTAGGACTTTACACATGGAACCATCATCAAACAACACAGTCACATTGTCCAATACATCATCAATTCTACCTAGCCAGGGGCCATGAACCACATAATCACCAACAGCAAAATCCCTGACGCGTTTCAACTGTTTGGTTGAGATGTCCTTGTGGATCGAACCATCAGGTGCCAATAAATCTACCGATATGTTTACATCCACTACTAGTCCCACCTGCCCAGTTGGCTCAGAAGCTGAAGCAACATAATCTCCGTGTACGAAACCACGGTCTACAACGGTTACATCCTTAACATCTTGAACTGGCTCGGTGGCATCTATCCAAAGCACACGAATCTGATCACCCTCAAGAGTACCACATTTGTAGCTCCCATCGGCCTTTTTCTCCCCAAGATCTCCAGCAGCATTGCCATCTCCATGACCAACATTTTCTTCATCGGCCTTTTTCCCTTCGTCTTCATCCGCATCATCATCATCATTATCGTCGTCATCATCATCTTCTTCGTCATCTTCCTCATCACTAATCTCACTTTCAGAGTCAGAATCACCAGCTACCTCGCTCACAACACCAATACTACCCGTCTTGTTATTTCTGACAATATCTTGTCGGTAAATGTTCGGATGCTCTCGACTTACTGAATCATCAGACCTATTTATACGAACGCTGTTGTTATTCACAGTTGGCTCACTTTCCATTGAACCATCAAGTAGCGAATCAACCCCACCATGCGTTGCTGAACCAGGGTCATCTTGCTCATGTTCCATCTAAAAAAACAAGCAAAACTTATGATGAGCCCTCACAAAAACTTGTGATGAACTTTTCTAACACCCAATAGCTACAGAAACAAGGATCGACAGGAGACTAGGATCAAAACGTATGATAGTAACGATGCAACAATCCATAAGAGTGGCGGAAAAAAAAAAAGTTGCGCTAAAAGTCAAAATGAAAATAAAATGATTAGCTTCCGAAAAGAACCAAGCTTTACACAGAAAAAATAAAAAGGAAATCTCTAAAACGAAGCTCAGAGCTAAGCATGCCCATACAACATTCCGACGATTCACAAGCCATGAAATTACAGAATCTATCTCAAACCCAGTTAATAAACGGAACCTAATATCATCACCAGCAAACATACATGGACGAAAATATAGTAAATCAAGATTTCCGCGAAAGTAATCACATTGAGCTTGCCGATGAGAATTTAACAGATAGCAACATATCTTTTATCGGCGAATCAATATAAAAAGCATGTACCAGGTCGGAATCTTCTGGAAGTAATCCGAAGAAATCTAAGAGATGAAGATTTCGATTCGATTTTCGTTTGATCGTTTATGCAACAAAGTTTCTTTCTTTTAGAAAAAAATAAGATACGGAAAGAACATAAGAACAATTGTAAAGCGAGAAGAGAAGAAAGAGATTGAAGAAGGCAAGGGGACGAGCTGGGACTCTCTCTCGCTCAGCGGCGTCAAGGGTATATTCGTCATTAGGTAACTTCATGTCTAAAAAATCGTATTTTTTTTTTTCGTGACATTCCTTCAGCACTATCAATCAATGATCCAAAGTATTCAATCTGGAACGTTGGATCTGCTTACCAGGTCTCCCGATTCAGGCTTTCTATCTAAACCGAACCGACATCGAATTCGAATTGTGTACCCAACCGGAAAAAAAAACACAACCTTTTTTTTTTTCGTCAACGGAAGAAAAAAACAACCTAAAACCTCATTTCTGTTGAAAAACTTATTGAAACAAAAAATCGAATACGAATGTAGCTTTCTGTTTTGATTTTTTAAAAATATTCATTTGATTATTTCGGACAAATATTTTATTCTTAAAATTTATAAAATTTTATTCTTAAAATTTTATTCTAAAATTAGTAATATTTAAAATATTTTTTTTTCTTTTATAAATATTTTAATATTTAGATTTGATTAGTTTCTTTACTACCTTTAGATTTTGAAAATTTCATATATAAAAAATAAAAAGATGAGGAAAAAAGAAAATCATCATGAGTTTAATTAATTAAATTATATTAGATAGAGAAAATTAATTTAAGTAAAAAATAATTAATAGTTTGTGAAAAAATAAAAGTCACTTTTTGATTAATGGACAGTTCAACTTCTCATTGACCTACTTATTATATAAATATCTTAATATTTATGTTTGATTAGTAAGATATTTATGTTTGATTAGTATCTATGTATAGATTAATGATCTTTATAGTTTAAAAATGTCACATACAAAGAAGTCAAAAAGACGGAAAAAAATCTGTGGGTTTAACTAATGAAATTAGAATAGATGAGAAAAATTTATAAATAAAAATGAATTATTAATGATTGTTGAGAAAATAATTTTTTATTTTTTTTTAAGAAATGGACACATGTCAATTCCTTTTTCAGCCATGTGGCAAGCAGTTAGAGAAAACTGATCATTATATATAAGATAAGATTCATTTGATTATTTCGGACATGTAGCTATCAATCATATACCCAAAAAATTCCAATAACCAAATCATGATTTAAGCATCCCTAATCAGGTTATACGTGACAAATCATGATTTGGTTAGGAAATATTCTTAAAATTTTAAATTATATGGTATTAAAATACAGAAACATACTATTTGTTAGATTAACTTCAAGAATAATAATTGATTATGACTAGTACGAGTCATAGTTGTTACAATAACATTATTTTAAGTTCAGATTGATTAAGTGACATACAAACAAAAATAGTTCAACTTTCTTTTGATTTCGAACCAAAATATCAAGAGTCAAAACATTCTTATGAG
The DNA here is from genome assembly GCA_010577795.1 of Isatis tinctoria. Taxonomy (NCBI): domain Eukaryota; kingdom Viridiplantae; phylum Streptophyta; class Magnoliopsida; order Brassicales; family Brassicaceae; genus Isatis; species Isatis tinctoria. The sequence continues at coordinate 4,214,989 of CM021246.1, read as the reverse complement.
ATCTAAAATATGTTGACACATTACAATAATTGAACATAAAGAAAGGTATCATCAATGGAAGACGGAAAGAAACAGACACATAATATCGAGTTTAATAATACAAGAAGCGGGTAAAAGCATAAACATAGATTTGACACAAGACATTCGTCAAAAGATTTGGATTTTTGTAACAGCCATACGACAAGCTTTCATTAACTTAACTTCCATCTTCATTGATGCTTTTAAAAACCATACTAAAAACTCTTTCTCAGCTCCAGAAACAAACCTAAATTTTCCCAGGCTTACGTTGTCATGAAGCTCTACTTACTCTCAGGGAATCTGGCCTCGTAAGTCTCTGTAGTCTGCGAACACAAAGGATGAAGATGGCTCGTTAGTACAAGAATGAAATCGAACAGGCTTAGAAGTGAGACAAGTCATGTACCATGTAAGTCGCTGTTATCATCTTCCCTGCAAACCATCTTCCATGGAGAGCACGTTGCGCTCCCATGGCTGCTTGCGCATTTTCAAATCGCAGGTAGACAAAACCGATGCTGTCCCTGTTTTGAGCAACAGATAATCAAGGTTTCAGATCAGTCTACTCTTCTGGAGAATGAGAAATACAGGATACTAGAGCCCACTCACTTGTCAACAAAGATATGTTTCAATTTTCCGAATTTTGAGCATTCTTCTTGAACATCTTCCTCGATGTCCTTGTCAAAATCAGGTTCAGTCTGCGAGAGAGAAACATATATAAAGAAGAATTAGCTTGAGGGTACACAACTTAAGAGACGAGAAAGTGTATAGCAGATCACCAACCTCTGTGGATGGATCAAACATATTTTTAAGCAGTAGACATTCGCTAGGGACACCAATAGGGTCGACCACAGGTGTAACATTTACACCGGGAAAAATGCCGGCCCCGGCGAGTCCAGCAACAGCAGGGAAACCCCCTTGTACAAGAGGAGCCACCAATGGAGAGACTGTCGAGGCTGCACCGTGAAGAGATGGGACTGCAGTAAGGCCAGTGCTGCAAAAATAAAGATTTGTTTTTTAGTGAAATTGAAATATGAACAACGCAAACTACATCAACCGAAATAAGTAAACAGAGGCCCAGGAAACCTTGATGCAGTTCCACTGCGATCGAGCTTCTGCATGAGTTCTGCCCGCGATTGCGCATTCAGAGACTGCAGTATAAGCAACCAGGTAAGGCTTCAAGAAAGAATGAGTTTACCAACAATGTTTGAAAGGTAACTCCATTTCCCTTTATACCACCATAAATCTTACACACAGTGGCTATTAAATGTTACAGAAAACCAGACTTAGTAATAAATTTGTATCAACAGTTAACATCGTTTTATAAAGTTGATTATAAAATTATGCTCATGTATATACCAAATCCTACATGATGCAAAGTCTATATCTATCATATGAAACAGATCAATTCAGGTGTCCCTATATATCCATGAGATACGTCCTCTTTTGGAGAATAGGTTAGCTAGATTAAGAAAACTACTTACCAGGCCCGCTCCATCATCATCATCCAGATCACCAGTGTTTTGCATTTGTCCACCTTCTGGGACTTCAGTTTGATCTGTTACAGCTGACACCTAATGAAAAGTAAAACTACATATCAACATACATAATATGTACTGTAAAATGCATGTTATAAACCACTGAGACGGACTCAAGATGGTTTGACTGCTCAAAGCCAAAAGAAAAATCCACATGCAGGTGTCATAGCTCAGTTTCCTTAGTAGACAAAAAAAGGTGACATCACTACGCAGAGAGAACATGAATTTCTGTTTGGCTGTTATATTTTATAATCTCACCACACTGAAAGAATCCTTGTTTCTTAAGAGTCTAGAAAGTACTTAACACAACTAGAGCTCTATATGGCCGTCCGGATTGATATCATATATAAATTTCAAAATTAAGTTCAACCAATACCTTGATTGCACGACCTGCAATCTCCAACTGCCCATTCAGATTCAGTGCATTCCTGGCATCCTCCAGGCGAGCAAACTGAAAGGTTTGGAAAAGATAAGATCGCTGTAAATCACAAAGAAAATCAGCAAGAAGTCAAGACTGGCATTGATTCGACATACCTGAACAAAACCAAATCCTTTGCAATGGCCAGTTTCGTCACGAGGTACCTGCACCAGCTCCACGCTCCCAAATGATTCAAAAACCTAGGAATGCCAAAAGTTAAGTATTATTATGTTACGTGAACAAGAACTTTACGATCAGAAGATGAAGCAATCACAAAAGAAGTCTATATTCCTGTAAGCTTGTGGTTTCCAGAAAACCGGAAATAGTAATATTCACACTTTCGTCTATGTACTCTATAAAGCGTAATAGCAGCTTGTTAATTTCGATAACAATTAAAGTAGGTGTGGTACCTGTCACACCATAACTGCAAAAGAAAAAGAAAATAGTTTACCTTTCGCAGATCATCTTCTGACATGTTAACATGCAGGTTACCAACATAGAGACGTCTAGCTCCACCAGAATAGGGGCCCAGCATCCCTCCTGCTCCAGCGGCAGCAGTTGTTGACTGAACAAGATTCTTCTCAGCTTCAGATGGTTTTACCATAACAGGCTGACCAAGAAGAGGCTGTCCAGATAGAGCAATAGCCATAGGGACTGACATTGTATCATAAAATTCCACATACCTGCGAGCAGGACCGACTTAGAAACTAGCAAACAATACTGAAAGTCTGAAACAAGACATATCATAACAATGGCACTAGTTATGTGCCCCGAAGCTACTCGAAGGTATATCAGGGTACCAACAATTAATAAATATTTAACATGAACAGAAGCTTGCTCCCGTCACAGAAGTCTTAGAGAAGTAAACTGTTTTAAACTTACCCGATTCCTCTTGAACGCCTGGAAATTCGATCCATAATTATCCGCACATCTCGTACCTAAAACCGTATTAGGAGGCAATGTGTTAAAAATTATAAAAAATTAACTGAACAAGCCAAAATAACATTTAGATGGAGACATGAAACCAGAAGAGCAAAGGACAAACCTTTCCAGCTCTGGAGAAGAACTCATAAACATCCCTTTCAGTTGCCCTCAAAGCAATCTGTTGCACAGATACCCACAAACCATCAATTATTGATCAAGTCAAAATGTTCCGAATGAACAATAGTTATCACAACAGGAATACCTGATAGGCAAAAACTGTTCTCTGGTCTCTTTCAGGATCAGCCTCAGGCTCTACCTTATCATCTTTTTTATCTTTGTGGCGTCTGCATAATGACAAAAAATGAAAGATGTAACCTTGTTAACTTTGAAACTAGATACCTTTTCAACAATATTTTCCAAGATGTCGCAACATCTTAGAATATGCCAAAGACAACATATCAGAAGGCATCTTCTGGTATGAAGAAAAATGTTAGTACTAGGAAAATTCACAACAGATAAACTTTTCTCCGATAGGCGTACACACGAGAAGCACGAGATGGCCCTGCAGGGAACTATGCAAAGTCAACAAGTGATGAACAACAAACTCATAATTTAAACTTAGAACTTCTTTCATTTTAAATTTAGCACGGGACCAACCTGAAGTCTAACCAAAAACTGTTTACCTTCTATAACAATGATAATCTTAAACGGAACGAGCCCCATCAAGTTGTACAGAAGGCAATACCAATGGACCTAATAGCATTATGAACCTGTTAAAACTTATAGCTTATATCAAAGCTATTGTAGCATAACCCAAAAAACATAAGAGATTTCCAAATTCAGTTGTCAATTGAAGAAAGCAGGAAGCACACTAGGAGCCCGCATCCTCAAATTCAGTCACAACTTCACCAATAACATTCTGAACCTACCATGAAGGACTCTTCTTTAAATAGGATAGAAACGGCAAAGCAGCTATAAACACAGTACGCAAATTTGAAAAAATCAGAGACAATCACCAACTAGGATGTGTCCCTTCAACCACAACAGGTAATATGACCCAATTTATGACAAATATGTATATTGATCGAATGCAGTAAGAGTCTATGAGAACAAATGTAAGAGAAGAGGCACCTGCGATCTCTGTCACGGTCCTTGGTTTCTCTTTCCTTAGTTTCTATTTCAATGCTCTTTTCTCTTTCCTGACTCCGATGTCTCTCAGATCGACTTCTGCTTCGACGTGATCGATCTCTCTCCCGGTCTTTTTCATGGTCACGGACTTTACTGACACGATCCTTGTCTTTGTCCCTCTCTCTCTCTTTCCCGTTTCTTTCTTCTCTACCTCTATCTTTTTCGCGATCTCGGTCTCCTCTCTCCTTGTCTCTGTGCTCCCGGCTACTTCTATGCCTATCCCTCTCTCTGTCTCTAGATCGTGAACGGTGGTGCGACCTCGACCGTTTAGAACGCCGGCCATCTTCGTCTTCGTCCCTCTTCTCATCACTCCTATGCCTTGAGCTTCTACTCCGCTCTTTCACTTCAGATTTCGCTTTCTCATCACCACCATTCCCAACTTCGTTCTCCAGGTGGGGGTTCTCAACTGTCTTCTCTAGGTACTCATACTCATCAAAATCCATACTAGGAGATATCGTCGGCTGATAACTTCAACACTGTTCTCAATCCTTAGAATCTACAAAACGTATAGAATTAGCATTAGAACAAGCACAAACTCAGCACCACTCCCAAACGTAAAAATTACTCATACATCGAGTGTCTAAATCGATTCCAAACCCTAATTCCTTCGGAAAAAAAGATCCATCTCTGCTAATTAGGTTACCAAATTCATACCGGAGCAGAAGCAGGATACGACGAATTCCAGATTGAAATTGAAAACGAGTTTAGTTAACTCAGTGCTTACAAAAACTCGAAGAAGCAAGAGAAAACGACGAACTGAGGGAAACTCGAAGCTGGTGTCAATCTGGAAATCTCCCGCTCGCTCGCAATCTAGGGCAAAGAGAGAATGGCTCTGAAGACTGAAGCTTGTGAGGTGGTCGCTCTCTGCCTCTCTGTATAGGTACCCACTTGCCAGATTCAGCCTAAACCCTCCTTCGGGTCTAAGGCCCAATCCATTAAAAAAAAGAATTCAGTATTTTACTTTTTTTCCCCCGATTTTTCATACTTTTTTATTCCTTTTATTAGATAAAAATCAATTAAATTTTTTATTATTTAGACTCATATGGTTTCTAAGCTTTTTGGTTCATAGATTATTGAGTGGTGACAAAACAAAATTGAATGAGAGTTACAAGTGTATTGCATTATTGGACTATAAGTTACACATAAAATAATGAGCCCCAGGAAAGAAAAAAATGCAAGTCCAATGGGTTTCTTTTTAAATCGGTTGTTTCTACTTGGTATTTGGGGTGCTGAAAATCCCATAACTTGGAGCTGGACCACTAGATCTTCCAGGGCCCGTAGGTTGTTGGTTCGGAGTTTCGTTCGGTAACCGTGTTGGTGGACGTGGTGGTGGTGAAACTCGGGGCGGCGGTTTTGGTGGCTGAGCTCCAAACCGACCGGTAGGTTGTTGATTTGGAGATTGGTTTTGGAATCCAGGTGGAGGACCTTGCCGGTCTAGGTGGCGGTTTGGAGATGATGGCCCAGTGGGTTGCTGGTTTAGAACTTGGTCTGGGAACCGAGGCCGTGGTGGACTTGGAGTCTGAGGATCAAACCGGCCAGTAGGTTGTTGGTTTGGGAACCGAGGCCGTGTTGGACTTGGAGGCTGGTTTGGAGACTGTGGATCGAACCGCCCATTGGGTTGTTGGTTTGGAGATTGGTTTGGGAACCGAGGCCGTGGTGGACTAAGAGGCTGGTTTGGAGACTGAGGATCGAACCGCCCATTGGGTTGTTGGTTTGGAGGTTGGTTTTGGAACCGAGGACGTTCTGGAAACTGAGGTTCAAACCGGTTTGCATCTCTACCTCCTGAGACGTCACTGCTCGGTTCACTTTTTGCATATCTGTTCTGGACTTGAACTGGTCGGGCTTGCTTAGCACCGTGCTCAGGTTCGTCAGTCTCAATAACTCCCTCATCATCAACGGTAGACTCTCCGGCTTCTGAGCTGTCAAACTTTGGCGACTCATCTTTTATTCGGGCTGCAGTTTTTAAGTTCATTTCCTTCAACTTTATCGCTTTTCCTTTCTTGGGCGGGCCAAACTTGGCGTGTCTAACTACCACAACGGCGTTACCTTTATCCGCCTCTGGTCCAAACTCCACCAGTGCATCTCCGATCTGTACAGATATAAATTATGACAAGCATTGATGTTATCTAATACGAAGCCGAGAGACGAGAGAACTAGATAAAGGTTGCGAGTAGGAGACAAAGGATAGGACATAGAGAAGTAGAGACTTACTAAACAAGTGAAGCGAGATAATAACTCTAGCAGCTTCTCTGGCTCAAGCTCCTTCTTCTTGTCCTTGTCAGGAACTGCATGACACTGTTACACAAAACAGAGAACAACAAAAGAGAGATAAATGAAACGTGAAGATTTTACTGTCAAACTAGCGAAACACAAGGAGCATTGCGACGATCCCTTTGGTGGGGCTTTAATTTTTACCGCAGCATCACGGAACAACCACGTTTTTAAACATAGATATACACACAATCGCAAAATAGGTCACGAGTTTCCCACAAAAGTCCATGAGAAACCAAACCAGTAATCATAAAGCGGTTTGGTCAGAAAAGAAAATTACTACCTTAACACGATAACCACTTTCCATCAGTTTTATTGCTTGCTTTGCTTTAAACTGCAAGTCATTTGCATCCTGAAAAGAAAAAGAAAGTGAAACGAAACTCTCATTGTAGTTGTTTTCATAACCATACAGACGAGACGAGGAAGAAGAAGGAACAGAGAGGGTGTTTCAAGAGAAACATACAATTTTTGGAGTAAATCGTATTTCCTTGACCTCAGGTCGAATGGTTACTTCAGCCCGCTAGAACAAGGCAAAAACCATAAACTCAGAACGCATTACAACTAATATATTCATACAAAACAAAAGCTGAAGAATTTAAAGAATGAATAGGCCATATCACAGACCTTGGCCTTAGCACGCTCCTTTCCTACTTGAGCTTTTTTGTACTTCTCATGCGCGTAGTCTACAATTTTACACACTGGTGGCCTAGCATCTCTCTGGACCTACAAGACAACAAGTAGAACAAGAAGAAAAACAAACAGATTCAGAGATATATAAAGAGATAAACTGCAGGAGAGGTATTTGTAGACTATAGGATACAAATCAAGACAGAACCACCAAAGATCTAATATTTCAATTAACATATCACCTCAACTAAGTCATGCTTGAGCTCCTTAGCCCTTCTGAGGGCTTCCTTCAGCGACACAATGCAGTGTCCTGCACAACGACAAAACCAAATCACACGTTCCTCACTATCAGAATCTCCGATATTTCATTTATCTTTTCATTATGTGTTCTTAAGCTGTATGTTGGACTTCTCGAAGATGACGCCCACTACTCTTTCTTAAACCATAACGACAAAATCGTATCACAAATTCTCGATTATGAGAATCTCCTACGTTCCGTTTATTTATCTTATTTTCCTGAAGTGTTCTAAAGCTATCCTCGGGACCTCTCGCAGATGTCACACACTTCTAAAAACTATACGAACAAGGGACTTTTAACTGACTCAATCTAAAAATACTACACCGAGTAGGAACTTACTAACAAAACCAAGTCTTCTTCCATTTCTCGTCTTTCACTGTTTCTTTATCTGGTACATGGAAAATAAATTACCTTCCTCGGAAACCAATCTGACAGTCTCGGCAGTAATTTTCTCATTGAGACGTGGACCATCAGAATCAACTTCATCTTCCTTCTTCCTTGTCTGGATCAAAATAATCGAAACATGAAGTTATGAACGACTTTGACAATCATGAAAAAGATCATCGGATATACTAGGACCTAGGAGATCCAGTACGTTGCTCACGAACTTCCAATTGCCAGAAACACCATTATAAACACATACAACCCAAAAACCCTAAAGCAGAAAGTCCAACACATGCACTATGTGAACTCCAGCTATAAGAGCAAACTTCAAGAAGCAATAACATAGATAAAAAGCAAATTTTGCAGGGTGGTCCAAGATCATCCATACAGTTCTCTAACGCATAATCAAATCCAAACTAAAAGGCAACAACAATAGCAAATTGGAGGAGCAATTAACCAAATTACAATGAATTGGAGAGCCACGAATATATATAAAAATTCCAGAACGGACGCTAAGACTTAAGAAATTGCATAATTACCATAACGAGAACACGCTGCTGAGAAATAAACAAAAAAGTGGTTTTTTTTTTTCCAAAAAGAGTGTACCTGAGCTGAAGTGGCAAACAACCTGACATTTTCGAGGAGTTTCGAAGGTTTTCTACAGATATCTGAATTAGGGATATCAAAAGAAGACAACTTTGTCTGCTTCACGGCATGAGTAAGCGAGGTAGCAAGACAAACTTTACTGTAATTCCTGGTTAGTTGTGTTGTTGCGTAGTACTTGAGGTACGACCGACTAATTATACGCCAAACCGCCATAGAACAAGGGCACGCGATTCCTCAATTAGGAATCAGAAGTGAGATTCCGATTTGGGATAACAACTTGCTTCCGATTTGGAAGCACGATTTCGTAAAAACGAACAGTAAGTGTTTCGATATTGAAAGGAAGGAAATGGAGGAGGAGAAGAGAAAGAAAGAGTGTAGAATTTAGAGAATCAACAGAGATGAACGGAGCTTCAATGGCGAATGCATCGCTTGAAGAAGGCGGCCAAGAGGGCAAGGGTTCAACGTCGGATCTTTGCGAGTTTTGTGTTTGTTTGGACTGTTTCTTTTCCAGCCACCAAAGCGGCTCTTGGGCTTATGGGCTTTCAATAACAGAAAATTCTCTCCATATATATAGTGATATATAAATTAACATTTAATCGGGAAATACCATTAGAATTTAATAAAATGGTAGAATCTCATTAAATTTAGTTTATATTAAATATACAAATAGGAAATAATGATCATGGTAAATAACTAAATATCGATAAACATTTGTTATAAAAACTATAACTATATTATAATAGTTATTGTATTTCTTTTCTAATCTTTCTCTTATTTTGTTTAGACTAAAACCAAAACAAATAAATATATTATCTATGTAATAAAAATTCTAAATATTTTGCATGTATATATTTTATGATTAAAAGTTATTAAAAACGATTATAAATGATGAGATACCGTAAAAGTAAAGATATGATTTAACTGACAACTAAATTTAAAATTTTAAAAAGCTTCAGAATTTTTTTTTTTTTTTTTTTTTTTTAAATTTCCATTACTTTTTAGAACTTAAAGAAGAAGAAAACATTACAAAGCACGCAAAATAAAAAAAAGAAACAGAAATAGAAACAGAAACAAAAGACCTGGCACTTAACAAAAAAGGCCACGAGTTACAATTAAGTGGGAAGAGACGGTGAATAGAACAAGGAGAACCATGATTGGAGTAATGAAGGTTGAGAAGGCTGAGTGATTGCATCTCTAGAAAGAGGAATGAGCCTATACTTAACTGTTCTCTTGATTTCTTCAATGATTGATGGAGCTGTCCGATGAACTGAAGAGTGAATTCTTGTATTTCTTTCTCGCCATATTGAGTAGATTGCAGCCTGGAATAAAAGCTTGAGTATCATCTTCTTGTTTTTGTCTCTGAAAGGGTCAGTCATCCATCGTAGTCCATCCTCAATCAAAGGAGGATAGTTGACATTGAACGTAGATGAGAATGAGGACCAAATCTCTGAACTAAAGACACAATCAAAGAATAAAGGTTGATGAGACTCCTCCATTCCATTGCAAAGCTTCAGAATTTGATCGCTAATTAAATTATATTTTATACTTTAACGGTATTTCATTATTCTTAATAGATTTTATGTCAAAACATTTAGAACCAATATGAGACATTGAATTTTTCAGATATTCACCCGATGATTTTATCAATGCATGTATCTACAATCTCTTGTTTTTAATATTAGTCAAGTGGAAGGGTTTGTACTAGCAATGGGATATACAGAAAGGTTATTCTTTATCTTCGTACTTTTTTGTCATGAGTTAAAATGTATTATCGAAACTTCTCAACTATGCTCATGAAAATGGAAAAATATTTTACGGACAACATTCTGATGTTTACAAATTGGTCACCATCATCTCTTTGAACGAGAAACCTTTGTTTAGGGCCGGCTTTGGAGACTACCAAATGAAACATTGGTCTATGGCCCCAAAGTTTTATGATGTAATATAGATAATATAAGCTCTCAAATTGTTAAAAGAATTTGTTAAAGATCTTACTAAATTATTTATAGCCTCCAAAATCTCAGGGTCAGTCCTACGATTTTTTTTGTGTTTGATGATTTTTCTCTGATCAGAGAGGGTAGGGCTACTGAGGGCTACATATTAATGCATCAAAATCTGCTCTTTAGATATGATGGAGACAACATCAACATATTCTTAATACAACAATTGACTTGAGAATTCCAATTGATTCACTCCAATTCTGCTACCTCGACATTTCACCCCAGAACTACACTCTTTTTATTGATTGGATAAATTCAAAATGGTGGTCTCTTCGACGAGCACACACATATCATAAACAAGTCGTTCTAATCCCAGTTATATTTTATCATCTTGGTGTTTCGATGAATGTAAAACTGTTTTCTAGTTTGAAAATTTCCAAGTTTAAATTTTTATGTTTAATTCATTAAACTAAGTATTTAAAATATATTCTTAGTATACTTTCATTATCAAAAAATAGTTTTTCTAAGATTTTCGAGTTTCTCAGTTATGAGTTATAAAACATAATTTTCAAATAATTTAATGTATTTAAATATAAGAATTATGTTATGCGAATTACTAATTTTAAATTTTAAATATTTCATTTTTATATCAAGCGGTTCCTAGTATACCCTTTAGTAAATTTGTGTGCAGAAAAAAAAAAACAAATCTAGAATATTTTTCACAAAAGTTTATGGTGTAATTAAAAGGAAAAAAGAAGATAGACAAACTCATAAAAAGCCCATACAGAAAACTTTTGAAGAATTTAAAACCCATCAAAACCCAACTCAGCGTCTTTCTCTTCATTCTCTCCTCTGTCTTTTCCAAACTTTGCTGTGTGCTTTTGTCGTCCAAAGAATCATATTCTTCTGCCCCTTCTCACACGAGTGACATTTTACCTTTTTGCCACAGCAATCATGGCGGCGACGGCAGTCTGGCAGCCCCGTGACGATGGCCTCGCCGAGATCTTCGCCCTTCTCGAACAACAGATTTCTCCTTCCTCCGTCGTTGACAAGTCTCAGATTTGGAAGCAACTTGAGCACTTCTCTCAGTTCCCCGATTTCAACAACTATCTCGTCTTCATCCTCGCCCGCGCCGAGGTTTTTCGCAGATTCCTCTACTCTCTCTCCGCTTCCTGAGATTTGTTTGTGTGATTTCTGTCTTTCTTCTTCTTATTGACTCAATCTACTTGTCGGAGACGATTGGTCTTTGGTGTTTCGGATCGTTGAATTTCAGTTTGCCTATCAGATTCTGCTTGTTTCTCGCTCATTTTAGTTGATCCTTCGGTTTCATTGGATTGCTTTAGCTTCTCGAGACTAGAACTTTAAGTTTCGGTGTTCTGAGCCCTAGTGGATTTGTTTCCTTTTTAATCGTTTTCGTCTTGCTGCTGTTTATCTTAGTATATCATCTTTGTGATTCGGTTTTGTTTTCTGTTTCGTAATTGACTTGAAGTTTACTTGTATCCATATGATGTGTGGAGAATAGTGAATTGTATCTTATCTTCAGAACTCATTTGCTGTAACTGAAAGCAAAGACTAGCCTGAGGTTTCTACATTGACGTTACTGTTACCGAGCTGATGTGTACTTGTGTGATGATCAGGGTAAGTCCGTTGAGATTCGTCAAGCTGCTGGATTGCTGCTGAAAAACAATTTGAAGCGTGCATATCCATCTATGGCTCAAGAAAACCAAAACTACATCAAGTCAGAGTTGCTGCCTTGTCTGGGAGCAGCGGACAGACATATTCGGACAACAGTTGGAACTATCATCAGTGAGATTGTTAATTTAATGGAGGGAGTTTCGGGATGGCTTGAGCTTTTACCAGCTCTTGTAACGTGTTTAGACAGTAATGATCTAAATCATATGGATGGTGCGATGGATGCATTATCAAAGGTATGTTGCAGCTACGAGTTTTCTTTTCTGTGTCTTCTTTTTTTTTTGGTTCAACCTTCATTTATGTTGCAGCTACGATATCACAAGTATTAGCCTATTGACTGTGATATCGTTGGAATTTTTTTCAAAGTTTTTTGTAATATCTACATGTCTTATTTATCAGATTTGTGAGGATATTCCACAAGTATTGGATTCAGAAGTGCCTGGTATAGCAGAACGCCCTATCAACATTTTTCTGCCTAGGTTTTATCAGGTGAACATCTCATATTAGTTTCTAAACTCGGTTGTACCACTTGCTAGGTTCTAGTTTGATTTCGTTTCTTACTGTTGGATTGGTTGCTGTAAGATTGACTACCATTCTTTTGTTTGAGCAGTTTTTCCAGTCGCCCCATGCTTCACTGAGGAAGCTTTCCCTGGGTTGTGTGAACCAATATGTCATAATGATGCCTGCTGTAAGTTTAGGAAGACTAATTCTATTTTTATTTTTTTTCGTTTTTATTCGTATAAAGGACTGTGAAATGTAACAAGCTATGCTTTTTGTAGGCTTTGTACAATTCCATGGATAAGTACCTTCAGGGGTTGTTTGTCCTCGCCAATGATCCTGTAGCAGAAGTCAGAAAATTAGTACGTAACTTATTTAAGCTTATGTCGACTATTTTCTTTAGATTACACATGATTCAATCAGATTCTGAACTCATTTCGATGTTCTTTGGCTTATGCGTAATTTCTCTTCTTCTTCTGTTTAAAAGGTCTGCGCAGCATTTGTGCATCTCACGGAAGTCCTCCCGTCGTCTATAGAGGTATTTTTCATTGTGCTTTTAACATACAATTAATTCAAATCTACTCTTCAGTGTCTCTTTTTATGAAATACTTCTTATGTTAGCTTTTCTTTCTGCATCTTAGACTTCGCTTCTTCCCTTTTTGTCTATTTCAGCCACATCTCAGGAATGTAATGGAATACATGCTACAAGTCAACAAAGACCCTGACGAAGAGGTGGCTCTCGAAGCATGTGAATTTTGGTAAAATGTTATTTTTTTTTGTTTGCTCTATAGACCGACGGTTTTACACCTGTTTTTTCTTATGTTCTGCAGTGTTTAATTCTTTTTTGGCCTGTTTTTTCCATCCGTGTCCTCGTTTTTTCTCAAAGCTATATCGTTGTTTGGCAGGTCTGCATACTGTGATGCTCAGCTGCCGCAAGAGAACTTGAAAGAGTTTCTGCCACGTCTAATTCCAGTATAGATCAGCTTCTCCTTTTCTTCAGTATATTTTTGGCACGTAATCATATACTCAGCGGGTGTAGTTTGAAACTTTTGTAATATATATCTGTTTTAGGTGTTGCTCTCAAACATGGCTTATGCAGATGACGACGAGTCACTTTTGGATGCCGAGGTTGTTTTTCCGTTGATATTATATGTTTCTGTACCGTTTTCAATATAATTTCCCATCATATATCATTTAAAAACTGTTCAATTTTGCAGGAAGATGAGTCTCAACCAGACAGAGATCAGGTGCAGTTGTTTGTTCTCGTGACTTTGTTTTTTATTATAAACTTTCCCTTTCCATTTTCATTCATTTCGGTTCCCCTGCAGGATTTGAAACCTCGTTTTCATACATCAAGACATCATGGATCGGAAGATTTTGACGACGATGTACGTGATCTACTTCTTTTAGTGTCGTTTGATATCTGTATAGATGATGCGTATGTGTGTACAATTAATTCTACATATCCCTCTTTACTGACTATCACTGGGTACAGGATGATGACTCGTTTAACGTGTGGAATTTAAGAAAGTGCAGTGCAGCAGCTATTGACGTTCTCTCTAATGTATTTGGAGATGAGATCCTTCCAGCCCTCATGCCCCTTATTCAGGTAAATGTTATTCCTCTCAGTCTTTGGAAATGAACACAATAATCTTAATCCTATTTTTCCATGCTGCAGGCAAAATTAACAACTTCTGGTGATGAGACCTGGAAAGAAAGGGAAGCTGCTGTTTTGACCCTTGGGGCTATTGCCGAAGGCTGCTTCAATGGTCTTTACCCTCACTTGTCTGAGGCAAGTTCGCTTTGATCTATATCATCTCGTATATATGATTTTTCTCCGCTCAGTTTAAGTACATCAATATGTTAGTGCCTTATCTCTGCAGATCGTAGCATTTCTTCTTCCTCTTTTAGACGACAAATTCCCTCTCATACGAAGCATATCATGCTGGACGCTTTCTCGATTTGGCAAGTATCTTATCCAGGTATGATTTGAACAGGAGATTTCGTGCTTCAACTGCTTCAAACGGTCTTTAGATGTATCATTGCTTCTTTTTTTTTTCCTTTCTAGGAAAGTGGCAATCCAAAGGGTTATGAGCAGTTTGAGAAAGTCCTTATGGGTCTTCTCCGCAGACTGTTGGATTCGAACAAGCGGGTCCAGGAGGCTGCCTGTTCAGCTTTTGCAACTGTTGAAGAGGTACCTATTGGCTTTTGTTTATGATATCATTTGTGGGTGTTGGGTGACCTTGTGAATTACTTTCTATGAACATGTAGGACGCTGCTGAAGAGTTAGTGCCACACCTGGGAGTAATACTGCAGCATCTAATGTGCGCTTTTGGAAAGTATCAGGTCATTAAATCCTTTTCTAGAATAAATCTCTCTGCCGGGCCGGCCGGCAATTATCTACATCAAACAACTGTTTCTATACGTCTATCTAACATACAATTTTCATATGACAGAGGCGGAACTTAAGAATTGTTTATGATGCAATTGGAACACTGGCGGATTCGGTTAGAGAAGAGTTGAACAAGGTATGAAGATTGGGTTTGTATTAGGTTATTTTGTTTTTGTAAATTTTAGCTCCGTGACGATTATTTTTTATTCCACATACTGGTGCTAGTATTAATTTTGTTGCTTACTTAATATTCTTCCTTCCGCAGCCTGCTTTTCTTGAAATTCTGATGCCTCCACTGGTCGCAAAGTGGCAACAACTTTCAAATTCAGATAAAGATCTATTTCCATTGCTGGAATGCTTCACATCTATATCTCAGGTATGGGATATTTTTCAAGGCCTTCGGAATATCTGTAAAGTCTTGAATCTGTCGCACCAATGAAACTAAGTTTTGATCCTAGTGGGTGAAGGTACCCAGGTTTTCGTAGTCTTAAGAACACTGAAAAAGTAACCTGCGATTGTTGGTCAGCTAAAAGGCCAAAACTTCCTGCATTCGATAACATTGTTAGTTAAGCCTGAAATTGCTACGAATAGTAGCAGAATACAATTGTGAACGGCAAATAAGTGCATCTTATCCAATTACAACTTGTGTTTGACACATTGTGTTTCCATATTTCAGGCTTTAGGTATAGGGTTCGCTCCATTTGCTCAGCCGGTTTACCAAAGATGCATGGATATCATCCAACTACAACACCTGGCTAAGGTTTCATTCATAATTTTGAGATTTCATTTTATTGAAGAATTAGAACGATATTTTCCAGTTTTCCTTATCAATTATACTGCCTCCGCTAGATAAACGCCACAGGCTTGCGTCTAAAAACAGTTCTTCACATTTTACTGGGGCATGTACCAGACTATTGCACGCATGTGTATTATCTGATGAAAGCTTGCTTGTGTTGTTTTTAGGTTGATCCTGCTTCTGCTGGTGCTCAGTACGACAGAGAATTCATTGTTTGTTCTCTTGATTTGCTTTCTGGACTTGCTGAAGGGCTTGGCAGTGGGATAGAGTCTCTGGTACTGCCTTTTCTCGGTGTTTTGCTCGCATGGTTTTCTATTCATAAGTTCTCACTCAGTGAATAACTCTTTTACTGCCGATCATCGCTCTTTTGCAGGTTTCGCAAAGTAATCTAAGGGATCTGCTTCTCAAGTGTTGCATGGATGAAGATCCTGATGTTAGACAGAGTGCTTTTGCTCTCATGGGTGATCTTGCAAGAGTAAGTAGCAAATCTCTTCGTGCTTTTGAATAGTGTCCTTTAGCAGACTTTATCAGCCGGGGAAGTCTTACGACACCCGCAGTAATGTAATGTCATATGCTACAGTTTCGATGCATTTCTTTTCTATATATATATATTAGTGTAACAATGCCGTTTGGCTGCCACTGACAGGTATTCCCGGCCTACCTACAACCCCGCCTGCTTGAGTTCCTTGAAGTTGCAAGCCAACAACTGGTTGGTATCAAAATTTTACTCCGACTATGCCAATTCTCTTCGTGTTTGTATTGATCACATATCTGCTTTGTACAGAGTGCAAACCTCACTAGAGAAAACCTTTCTGTCGCAAATAATGCTTGTTGGGCCATTGGAGAATTAGCGGTCAAGGTAGTACCAAAATACTATTTTTGCTATCGAAGCTTGAAGTTATTGGTTAAGGGCAGACTCGTGAATGATATGAACTCAATTTTCAGGTTCGTCAAGAAGTCTCGCCAATTGTGACCAACGTCGTCTCTTCCTTAGGCATGATTCTTCAGCATGGAGAGGTGACTCCAACAGCCTCTTGGCCATTTCTGAGTCTTTCAACTATTGTATCTGACGACTATGCCTATTGTGAAACAGGCTGTCAATAAGTCACTAGTTGAAAACAGTGCAATTACCCTCGGGAGACTAGCATGGATTCGTCCAGACCTCGTTGCACCTCACATGGAGCACTTCATGAAGCCATGGTGCTTGGCATTGTCAATGTTAGTGAACCTTTTTTGTTGGATTTACAGTCTTTACACTCCCAAGTCCCAACCTTAGAACAATTTCTTATTAAAATTTACTTTTTTTGTGTGTAGGGTACGTGATGACATTGAGAAAGAAGATGCATTTAGAGGGTTATGTGCAGTGGTATATTCTCTCTACTCTTTGCATTATGTTTGAAACATGTAAAACCAAGTTTGATATTTACCGAGTTTTCTCCATAAATTCAGGTTAAAGTGAATCCACAAGGAGGTGTCAGCTCACTTGTTTTCATATGCAAAGCCATTGCAAGCTGGCATGTAAGTGAAAAGAAAACCAAATGTGACTCTCTTAGCTAAATAACGAGCTTTTGAACAATTGGGTGAATTTTTTTATCACAGGAAATAAGGAGCGAGGACGTCAATAACGAAGTCTCCCAAGTGTTGAACGGCTATAAACACGTAAGCTATGTTGAATTTTAAGTTCAGATTTTAATCTCCAGCACTCCGCTTTTAGTCTGATGTCAAATGGTTAATTCATCTTTTGGTTTCAGCTGCTGGGAAACTCATGGGCGGAATGTTGGTCTGCTTTGGAACCTCCTGTAAAAGAAAGGCTTGCGAGATATCTACAAGTGTAAGATTTGATTGTACACCGATTAGTCTCAAATCAGAGAGATCGGCTCTATATTATCCAACTGCAAACAACAAATAGATTCACAGACTTTGGGAGCAGAAGAAGACGCTTTGCTTGAGACACCATTTTTTTGTTTGCAAGATTAAAATGATGGACAAATAGGCCACAAGAGAAAGAGAAACAGTACAGAGTTTGTGTATGTGTGGGGGATCTTCAGATAACATGGTTGGAAAATTTTTACGTCCCGTCTTTTTTTTATTTTTTCTTTCTATTTCTACATCAATTCTTCGTCCTTTTTTCTTTCGTGGGCAACGGTGTATGGTGGTTTGAGCAGTTTTGGTTAAGATTTCTGAACGGAAAGAGCCAAGGAAGTTTTACGATTCATTGTGCTTCAAACTTGTGTGAACTATTGGACTTGTGGATACCAATAAGAAAAGAAAAAAAATGTGATTTTGGATATTATGTATCTCCTTCTACTACCATCATTCTCTTTTTGACTTTGGTTACTTTTGTTCTCGATAAGTGATTTGTTGTGGGGGAGTGCTCCGTCTAGGGTTTTGTGCAAATATCCTTGGTTTTCGTTTTGTACATCGTAGTGGTAGCCATGGCATCGCGTCCCCGTGAATCCCAGGCGGACAACAATCTGAATGAGGAGGATAAGCAAATCGGAAGTATGCGCGCCGTTGTGGAAGCTATTGACAAGATACCCCCAACGAAGAAGATGGCTCCTCTCCCAACGGAGGTTAAGGTTCCTCTGATAACGAAGAAGATGGCTCCTCTCCCAACTCTCCCAACGGAGATTAAGGTTCCTCTGATTAAGCTGATTAAGACGGAGAGCGGCGAGAGCGCCATTATGGTGACGGAGGAATTGAAGCAGGCGGTGAAGATGTTCAATGATCATCAGGCGGCGGGGAAACCAAATCCATAAGTCCATAAGAATTTAGTCTTTTGTTGTTTCATCTTTTCTTTTTGTTGGCTGCTGCTATTTTGGTTTCTCTTTTACTTTCTGGTTTCTATTTGTTTTTTTTTTTGACGGCTAAGAGATTTTATTAAGAATTATTACGATCTGAGATACAACAAAAGTTAAGAAACAGAGGACAGAGATTATAAAATTCCCAATCATGAATAGAATCGAAGGCTCGTTTGGCTAACTTATCTGCCACTCCATTGCCGGTGCGTTTAATAAAGGTAAAACTGCATCTGTGAAACATATGCCTCCAATGATGAATCGTTTTGAGGAAATGGTGGAGTCTGAGATTGGTAGATCCATTATTAAGGAGATTTATAAGAATCTGATTGTCTCCTTCGAAGATTATATTAGAGAAACCCAAGGACCAGGCCGCTTGCATTGCCCAAATGACTGCTGAACACTCTGCTTCTAATGGTGATGAACGTGCCTCAGCTTTGCCTGCAGCTGCTGCTAAAAATTCACCTTTGTCATTTCTAATAATCCATCCGAGGCCTGTTTTTGTATCTGTGAGACGATGGGAGGCATCAAAATTACACTTCACCCAATTGGAAGGAGGTCGAGACCATGTTTGGTTAGAGGTTGATGAGGGAATCCGCGTAAGATGTGGATTAGACGAAACACTTCGAGGCTCTCTAGAAATCCATTCGCGCATGTCTTGTAATGCTCGTGATAAAACTGTCTCCTCATCTAAGAGGTGAGAATTAAAAATGCAAGACAATCTGCTCTTCCATAAGTGCCAGAGAATCCAAATAGGGAGGGGAGCCTCTATTTGGTTTGCTTTTTGGATTTGCTTAGGTTTATGAAATTTCGGTATGAACTTTGTTTCTTTTATGCAAATCCGAAACAGATTGTTGTTTCTTTGTTGGATTGCCTATGGTATCTGATGTCCGAAGTTAAAAAAAATGTAGTTGGTTATTTCTTTTTTCGAAGGCAGAAACTCAAAGAAGAGGCATTTGCGATACTGCTAGCTTCTTAATTCATATGCTACCTGTTACTTGTTTTCCCTGTTTGCATCTTCCCTTGTCATCGATGGCTTTTAATTGCAATGTCAAAGGAATGTTGCAGCTACGAGTTTTTTTTTTTTTTTTTTTTTGGTTCAGCCTTCATTTATGTTGCAGCTACGATCACAAGTATATTAGCCTATTGACCGTGATATCGTTGGAATTTCTTACAAAGTTTTTTTGTAATATCTACATGTCTTATCGACCAGATATTCCACAAGTATTGGATTCAGAAGTGCTTGGTATAGCAGAACGCCCTATCAACATTTTTCTGCCTAGGTTTTATCAGGTGAACATCTCATATTAGTTTCTAAACTCGGTTGTACCACTTGCTAGGTTCTAGTTTGATTTCGTTTCTTACTGTTGGATTGGTTGCTGTAAGATTGATTACCATTCTTTTGTTTGCCCTGGGTTGTGTGAACCAATATGTCATAATGATGCCTGCTGTAAGTATTAGGAAGACTAACATGGTTGGAATATTTTTACGTCCTGTCTTTTTTTATTTTTTTTCTTTCTATTTCTACATCAATTCTTCGTCCTTTTTTCTTTCGTGGGCAACGTTGTATGGTGGTTTGAGCAGTTTTGGTTAAGATTTCTGAACCCAAAGAGCTTAGGAAGTTTTACGATTCATTGTGCTTCAAACTTGTGTGAACTAGTGGACTTGTGGATAACAATAAGAAAAATAAAAAAATGTGATTTGGATATTGTGTATTTTCTTCTACTACCATCATTCTCTTTTGACTTTGGTTACTTTTTTTATCTACTTGAATATTATTTACAACTGTTCCCGGTTGCATTTACATTTTATATATCTCTCAATAGTAATCTGATCCCAATAGTTAAGGTTCCAATCAAAGAAGTGGGTTCGTTAAATAAAAACAATTTAATTGTTTCGGCAGATTGATATGGATAGTTTCAAAAAAGGTCAAAGTCTTTATAGAAAGAGAGAAATTTTATAAAAAAAAAAAAAAAACTGATATCCAGCCAAAGCCTGTTTATCAGAAAAAAAGGAAACATTTTGCAAGGAGAAAAAAATGGATAAAATAAGCAAAAAAAAAAATTAAAAATCTTCAGGAATGCTTCGTAACGTAGGAGTCCAATAAGACGATCCTTTCTTGTTGACAACCTTTGCATGATGCTTTCTTCGTAGCTGTCTCAATCTTTGTTCCACCGAAGAAGGCACAAAACTGTCGCTGTATCCAACTCCGATCGTGTAAATAAGCTTCTCTAGGTCACATTTCTTCACCATCATTCTAATTCTGACTACTCCATTCTCCTTCGTTTGTTCGTAAACAAGACCGTCTCTCTTCGCATGCTCTAATGCTCCGATCAAGTTGTTCTTCGCCAGCCTCTTGCTCCCGAGGTCCTTCACCAAACTCACCGCCCTGAATATTCCTCTTTTCGATATTAATGCTCTCTTTAGCTCCATATCGATTATTCTATCTAACTGTTTACGTCTTTCTTTCTTTTTTTGCTACGGTTTTGGAGATTTCTTTTGGGGTCACGCCATGTACGTAAATGAATATATACTACACACATATGGTCCAATACACCGGATCTAGCGTGTTATAATCAGAAATGGCTGGCTAATAATTGATATAATTCGATTATTATGTATTTGACTTATATAATCATTTGTGTACAGGGTGTATCATGACTTTTTGATAAATGTTTTGTGCGTGAAACGTTACGGCTGAGTACCTTTGAAAAGTTTCATTATTCAAAACCTCAAAATTTGAGAGTTTGAGGACTTGTTGAAAACAAAAAGACCTCAAAACATGAAAGAGATTTGAAGGCTTTCTTGGAGATGCTCTAAGTCCAATTTACTATGATTTACAGGTTTAGTGTTTCAGCTTTATTTTCTTATGCTTGCGGAATTTTCTCAACAAGAAAATTCTCATTAATTATACTATATAACTATAGTTGTAAACAGAGTGATACACGATTTGCACTGAATGATCTAAGTTTATTCATCACGTCTCAATGCGTTTTATAGTTACATCAACAGAAGCAAATAACTGAAGTTACATCAACGGAAGTTACATAACTGAAGCAAGCTAAAAACTAGGACACAACCCCACTAGCTCAACCACTAAGCTAGTTATACGCAAACAGAAATTGATTAAAACAAACTATAGAGAACAAGTCTCTATTATTCCTAGACTTGCGGAAACAAAGACTTGACACACTAAACCAACACTTAAAACGACACAACAAATCCTCCCTTGAACTGAACCATCATGAGTATTCAGTTCATAATGCACATACCAAAAGCTTCACAGATCTTCTGAAAGGTAACCATCTTCAGAGGCTTTGTCATGATATCAGCCAACTGATCCTCCGTGCTGCAATACTCTAGCTTCACCACGCCTTCTTTGCTTAACTCACGCAGAAAATGATAATGAATCCTGATATGCTTAGACCTCCCATGTAGAACTGCGTTCTTAGACAGCTTAATGGTGGAAGTGTTGTCGCAGAGTAACACCATTTCATCATCTTGTTCAAAACCAATTTCCTTGAGAACTCTTCCCATCCAAATAGCTTGACAAGCACAAGTTGCTGCTGCAACGTATTCTGCTTCAGTGGTGGACAGAGTCACAATAGGTTGTTTGCGTGAAGACCATGCGACTGCTCCTCCACTTAATAAGAAAACATACCCGGAAGTACTCCTGCTATCATCAACATCTCCTGCGTAATTGCTGTCAGTGTACCCTCTGCCCTCTTTCTTGTACCATATTCCATACTCCATTGTTCCCTTCAGGTAACGCATGATCCTTTTTACTGCAGCAAAGTGAAGTTGAGTAGGACTTGCCATGAACCGACTGATAAGACTCACCACAAACATCAGATCAGGTCGTGTTGCAGTGAGATACATCAGACTTCCCACCATCTGTTTGTACAGCGTTGAATCAACTTGAACACCAGCTTCATCACAACCAAGCTTCTGCCCTGGAACCATTGGATTGCAGACGGGATTGAAGTTCTGCATTCCAAACCTCTCTATCACTTCAGCTGCATACTTTCTCTGACAGATAAAGATACCATCTTCCTTTTGCATCACCTCTATCCCGAGAAAGTATCTCATCTTCCCCAAATCTGTCATGTCAAACTCTCTCTTCACGGATCGTTTAAATTCTTCTAACAGCTCAACATCATCACCAGTGAACAACAAATCATCAACATAGATGCTAACGATTAAGATTTTACCTCCTCTGCGTTTGATGAACAGAGTTTGTTCACTGTAACTGTTCTCAAATCCTTCCTTGATAAAGTAGGCCTCTATGCGACTGAACCACGCCCTTGGTGCTTGCTTCAGTCCATACAGTGCCTTGTAGAGTTTGTAGACGAGCTGTTCTTTTCCATAAACAACATAGCCTTGCGGTTGCTCAACAAAGACATCTTCTTTGAGTTCACCGTGCACCGTGCAGAAAAGCAGATTTGACATCAACCTGATAGATGCCCCATTCTCGTTGAGCTGCCAAAGCGATAATCATCCTCACAGTATCCATTCTGGCCACCGGTGCAAACACCTCCGTGTAGTCTAGCCCATACTCTTGTGCATATCCTTTCACAACGAGTCTAGCTTTAAACTTGTCAACTTCTCCCAGCTCGTTGAGCTTTGTTTTGTAAATCCATTTTACACCAATTGCTTTGGCACCTTCTGGGAGCTTCATTAGTGACCACGTGCCATTCTTCACGATTGATCCAATCTCTGCATCCATGGCTTCTTTCCATTTGGAGTCTTTTACAGCTTCTCCAAAAGACGTGGGATCTGTGATGATCATGAGTGCGAGTTTCTCTGATTCAACTCTTACCATGTTTGCTTCTTCTTCAGTGTCTGACAGATCTTCTCCAGTGGTGTAGTCATCTGCCCAGACTGGTGGTTTTCTGATTCTGCCGGCCGTTGATGTTGTGGCTATTGCAGATGGTACCAGAGAAGCATTCATCGGAGCATTCGATGTAACATCATTCTGAGCATTTGATGCACCATCATTCTGATCTCCATCTTCTTCTGTTGTTACATCCTCCTCTTCGTTTTCATTTTCTGAACACTCGTACTCCTCTTCCCATTCAAGTTCCATGTTCTGTTCAGTCGAGTAGCTAATATCCCAGTTCCACTGTTTGTCTTCCTCAAATACCACATCTCGACTGATATGTACCTTCTGCTCCACAGGAACAAACATTTTGAAAGCCTTGGATTCACTACTATAGCCGACCAAGACACACTTCACGCTCTTATCATCGAGTTTTGATCTTTTGACATCCGGTATGTGTGCAAAGCCAACACATCCGAAGACTCTGAAATGATCAACAGAGGGCTTGTGCCCACTCCAAGCTTCTTCAGGAGTCATGTCTTTCACAATTGCTGTAGGAGAGCGATTGAGAACATGATTCGCCCACTGTACTGCATCTGGCCAAAAACTCTTTGGTACCTTCTTCTCTGAAAGTATAGCCCTCACCACATTCATGATTGTTCGGTTCTTACGTTCTGCAACGCCATTTTGCTGGGGAGTGTAGGCAGTGGTTAGCTGCCTTTTGATTCCATACTCTTGGCAGTACTCCTTGAACTCAGTGGAGTTGTACTCGCCTCCTCTATCAGTTCGCAAGCATTTGATAACATTGCCAGATTGCTTTTCCACCAATGCTTTGAACAGTTTGAATTGGTGAAAAGCCTCAGACTTCTCTGTCACAAAATATATCCATGACTTGCGTGAAAAATCATCAATGAAGCTCAACAGATACCTTTTTTGGCTGTTTGATGGTGGAGAAATCGGACCGCACAGATCAGAGTGAATGAGTTGTAGCTTCTTGGTGGATCTCCACTTGCTTTTCTTTGGAAACGGAACGCGATGGTGTTTGCCTATGACACACGCTTCACAGTTGTCCTTCATTTGCTCAAGTTCTGGCAAGCCGGTGACCAATTCTTTGCTTTTCAGAGTGTGAAGACCTTTGTGGCTCAGATGTCCATAACGATGATGCCATAGTTCTGCTTTGTTGGTAGCATCAACCTGTAGACATCTCTCCTCAGTTGTTGTGTCATTTGTTTCGCCCAGGAGAATGAACATTCGATTAGAACTCATGACAGATTCAGCAACTTTTCCTCTTGTGGGATGATAGATGCAGCAGGTCCTTTGTTCTCCTCCTTTGAACAACACGTCTAACCCCTTCTCTTGGAGTTGCCCCACACTTAGAAGATTATTCTTCAGTTCTGGAACATGGTAAACATCACTCACCACGTAGCTTATTCCATTAAGCGTGATCTTTACCACCCCTTTTCCACTAACAATCAGCTTATGATTGTTACCGAGTTTCACATTATGCGTGAAAGTAGTATCCAAGCTTGAAAACATACCCCTTTCACCGCACATATGATTCGAACATCCAGAATCCACGAACCACACGTCTCCTCTCTTGGTACCTTGAAGCTCAACATACGCCATGAGCAGAACCTCATCGCTCTCTGTGATCTCTCCGAAGTTTGCTTCATTTGGACATTCATAGGCAAAATGTCCAAGTTTGTGACAGGTGTAACACTCGATCGTTGCTTTGTTGAAAGAGCGTCCCCTGCCTCTACCTCTGCCTCGACCACGGTGAGTTCCTTTCCCTCTGCCTCCAACATGAAGAGCTTGTTCTTCTTCTTCGTGAGTGTTCTTTTGGAACTTTTTTCTCATGAACAGAAAGAGAACTCTGCAACTCATCAATCGTCATGGCTTCTGTGTCTTTGGACTCTTCAATAGACACAACCACATAGGTGAACTTATCGGTCAAAGTTCGAGGAATCTTCTCAACAATCTTCGAATCCGCCATTGTTTCTCCATTACTTCTCATCTTGTTAGACACCATCATCACTCTTTTGAAGTAATCATCGATGGTCTCATCACTCTTCATGACAAGCACCTCGAAGTCCCTTCTAAAAGTTTGGAGAAGGGATCGCTTCACCCTTTCATTGCCACCAAACTTTCGCTTCAAAGACTCCCAGATGATTTTGGATGTGGATCGATCCAAAATCTGCTCAAACACTTCCCGATCAATTGCCTGGAACAGAAAGTGCTTCACCTGATGATCTTTTGTCTTAAGATCCTCGAGGCTCTTCTGCTGCGCTGCAGTCACCTCACTTCCCTCAGCTGGCTCGACGTAGCCTTCACTCACAAGATGCCATATACTCTTTGCACGTAAGAGATTCTCCATCAACTCGCTCCAATGATCGTAGTGACCATCGAAGTGGGGAATCTTAACGAGCGTCTTGTCCTCACTAATTTTCGCTTCTCTCTTTTCTCTCTTTGATCACTTGAGTCGTGTTTTGCTCTGATACCAAATGTAGTTGTAAACAAAGTGATACGCGATTTGCACTGAATGATCTAAGTTTATTCATCACGTCTCAATGCGTTTTATAGTTACATCAACAGAAGCAAATAACTGAAGTTACATCAATGGAAGTTACATAACTGAAGCAAGCTAAAAACTAGGACACAACCCCACTAGCTCAACCACTAAGCTAGTTATACGCAAACAGAAATTGACTAAAACAAACTATAGAGAACAAGTCTCTATTATTCCTAGACTTGCGGAAACAAAGACTTGACACACTAAACCAACACTTAAAACGACACAACAATAACTTCTCAAACATTAATTTCGCAAATTTTACTGTCTACATAATGGTAAACGAACACTGTTGAAAAGTATGTCGTTTTAGAAAATTAAGTTAAACAATTTTTATACAGAGTTGAAAGATTTATTTAAGTTTTAGTAGGAGTTTCAACTCTGGAATTTTCAATTAAAAAGAGAAAATAAAAAATAAAACCTCCACCATATATTATTACTACATCTACCAAATTATGCCATTATGGTTTAGACATTTAATTTCGGCTACAATTGGTAAGAGATTAAACATTTTGCTTCACGATTACTTTTGGCTCCATCACAACTTATAAACGTTTTTAATTACAAAATTCGAAATTTTTAAATAATCGGCAAATTATAAACTATTTTACTGACAAAAACAAAACTCGGATATGAACAGATTTCATAAGGTTATTTTAAAATTTGTTTGAGGTTTTTATTTGGGATTCCTTGATTAAAAAAAAAAACAACAACAGAGATTATTGCATGTCTTCGGAATTTGAGTTATGGTTAAAAACATTTAAAAAGATCAAAATTTTATTTTGGCTCTATCACAAAAGCGAACCAAACCAACCAGGTAAATCGAACCGAACCAAAGGGAACAGAGATTAAGGGTACAATCGTCATTTAATACAGACAAAACCCTTTCATCTGCATCATCGCTTCTTCTCCATTTCATCTTCAGCAATTCTCGCCGGACAAGCTCCTCCCGTCGACCTGTGTAAGTCAGAGATCTTTCTTTCTGAAGCTAACGTTATTATATGTTTTAATTCTCACATCTGATGGAATCTTTATTAGGTTATTATTCTTCTAGGAATCATTTGGAATAATCCTCGTATTTGTGTAGATTCATCTTCAGATCTCCATATTTCTTACGAATCTTGATTATCAAATTTCCGTAGATTTGCAGTAGAAATTAAGGGTTTTTCGAAATGTAAAAGATTCCTCTCTTGGTTTAGGTTTGAACTGTTGAGAAGAGAATGTTGAAGTTTCTTTCAAAAGTGAAGATCGAGTACAACACATTGATCCAAGACTTGCGTCTTGCGTCGAGTTCTTGGCTCAGTGCAATGCG
Organism: Isatis tinctoria; assembly: GCA_010577795.1. Lineage (NCBI taxonomy): Eukaryota > Viridiplantae > Streptophyta > Magnoliopsida > Brassicales > Brassicaceae > Isatis > Isatis tinctoria. The sequence continues at coordinate 4,187,907 of CM021246.1, read as the reverse complement.
AGGAAGGCCAAAGAGTCGAACCCGAATTGTGAGGTTTTGGTGAAACGCAGAACAGATGATCAGCCACCGCAGATCAGTGTCACGTTTGTCAATGGTGTTGAAGAAGCTTTCGATGCGGCAGCAACATCGGCTCAGTCCATCAGGAAGATGATTCTTGACAAAGGTCAGTATCTCGAGACAGAGCAAATGTTCCGTGAAGCCGGAGAGCAATGGCCTGTGATCATCCCTGAGGAAGAGATTCACCAAGAAGCTCCTGGTGTCAAGGTCTCTTGTGTTTTGAGCATTTTCAGTTCTAAAAAGGACAAAACTTTGGAAACAGCATTTGAGTTCTGCTGTGCATTGAATTTACTGACCTTTGTGTGTCTTTGTTTCGTTGTTTTTTTTTTTTTTTGCAGCCGAGAAAAGCAGAAGACAAGAAGCAATGATGCTCGCTTCATTGATATCTTTTGGTCTACTCTTGTTCAATTGACAAGTCTAGCTTTGGTTATGTAAGATTATAACTCAGTACGCAGCTCGATATGTGACCTCAAGCTTAGGGTTTCAGGTTGGGACATAGATTTGTATTGTTTCCTTCTTATGCGAAACTTGAAATGGATGAACTTTTGATCAGAAAACCAGGACTAAGATACAATTGTGTGTGGAAGCTCTGGGAATAAAAATATCTTGTTGGCAAGTAACAATAGTATACATAACTTGCACCACGAGCTCATAAGCAGAAAATGAGTTTCTTGATTGTATATTTCACCGACAAAAATCTCCTTTACTAATTCAATCACAAGGAAGTTTACACAATCATCCTTCAAAACGTATAACGGTACAAACACGTCATCAGTCACGCACAGATCAGAGCAATTTGAATCCAAAAATATATCAGATTTTTCTTCTTCCCCTCTGTCTTCTTCACATCTGTTATAAATTTTAGATTTACGGGAGTTTGATAAAGAAGAACCGAAGGAAAGGAAACACACACGTGAGTAGTACGTGACTTAAAAATTTAATGGGCTTGGTTTATTAAGGTCTATGTATATTGAATTTGTTTAAAGTTTTATCTATTACTGGACTTTTGTTATTTCTATGTAAATTTAACTTATAATAACTTTTTGACAGAAATAAATAAATTTTGTAACTAGCGCCTATCATAATATTAGCACATGGATTAACATAAATTTTGTATATTTATGATATACCATTAGAATACAATAAAAAAATTGATTGCAAGATTTTCTTTTTAAAAATTTACTATATGGTGTTTATATATATGTTATTCAGAATGAACTTTTCAATTAATGTTCAATCATTAGAAGAGAAAGAAGAATTTGCCTCTTAATTAAATCATTTTGACAACTGACTTTTATAGAAATGGAATGTGATAGTATAATTTCCTTATATTTGCTAATGACATAGGTTTATTAATTAATGTTCCATCAGTAAAATTAGAAGAACAATAATCCATTTAATTAAATCAATTTGACACAGATATTTTTAGTCAGTCAATTTGAATTTGAACAATAATTTTTTTAATAATTTAACTTTTTTAACCAAGTTAAACTATTTTCAAAAAATTAATATTTTGATATAAATACTTTCAAAAAAATTCAAGTTGAAATTTTATTATAATATAAACTTAATTTGGTTTAATTATATGGTTTCATTAAAAAATATTAAACTAAAAATATTGCTCTTAAAATTGGATGCTCACTAAATCAAACTTTCTACTCTCATGGTTTCTTATCATTTTTCACATATCTTATTTTCAATGTGGGACTTTGAAGACATATTCTTATTTTTCATCATTTTAGTAATTGGTATTTGGTTTTTAAAATTCAAATTATGAGTTGTGTTTTAAAAATATATTTTTAATTATGTGTGATGTGGTAATTTATTTATTTATATAAAATTTTGTTCAACCAGAAAATGAGAGAAAAATAGAGAATTTAAGAAAACAATTAATTTGATATATTTGGTATAAATGGAAAGAATAATAATATATTCATAAATGTTGAATTAAATATAGAAATTATAAATGATTCATATAAACTATGCTTTCACCAATTTAATATCATTGACATTTTCTGTAAATAGCTTAGTAAATAATATATTTTCTTAAATTTACCTTGAGGATGATTGTGGTGATGACAACTCAGCATGACAATCCATGTAAATAACATACGAAGGCAAGACTACTCTTAAAAATAGATTCTCAAATAATATTTAGGGGATTACTACAAATTCAAACAAAAATATTACCTTTGAACATAAGTGCATTAGAATAGAGAGGTCTTGTTGGTGTAATGCCAAGTCAAAGGCATCTTGATACTTCCTTAGAAGTATCAATCGGGACAGTTCCTCAACTGGAACATCCGTTCCTCAACTGGAACATCCTGCATTGAAAATAAGATGATAGAATTTTTAAGACTACGAAAATTTGAAATAAAAATTGCAGTTTTGAGAGAAAAGAGTAAAAAGAAAAACCATTTAATCTTGAAATATAGTCCTTTTGTATTTTACCTGCAAAATGAAATATAATAATTCAAAATTTCAAAGTACAAGAAGACATTTCTGCACAAAAACTGTGCAACAACATCACTAAATATTTCTAGTTATAAATTATCGAATAACAATAATCGGAATAGCAGATAACTTTAGTGTTTGACCAAGATAATTCGAAAGAAAAATAATCTATTTACAATTTGAAAACGTAATTAAGACTCTAACTGAAAATAAGAAGTAAAACCTGATGATCTTCTAGTCCCCCAACTCTAATCACTTTTTGAAAATGTGACTCCATTCTTGGCCTAAAACTCTAGAAAATTTTAAAAGAAGAAGAAAAAGTTCCAATTTTCTTTACAAAAAAAATCAGAAAATCTTATGGAAACAGTTTTAAAACAAACTATCTGAATGTGAAATTGAAATTGACTATGTCCTTGTTACAAACAACAGTTGAAACCCTCCTTATAGTTACAATCTCCTATCTTCGAATTGAAAGCAACGTGTTTTACATCAGCTTGTGGATGGACTTGATGATTGATGAAGTTGTAGTTAGGTTCTCATTGTGCCTCCATGCATTTCTCTTTGTCTAGAAGCTGTGTAAGTCTGCTTAAAATACGTACTGAATAAGGAAATTTTTATGCTGACCTAAAGAGAGTCTGAAATGATCTGAATGAGAGTAGACCAGTCCATCGAAAAACGATTTTTGAGCAGATCCCTTTATTAGATTAGTTTTAATCTTCCTTGGAAACCTGAAAATGTAAAACAAGTGGTTTCTTGTTTCCATCGTATAATTGTAAAACATGCACGCCACATTTTCTCTTGAAAGCATATCGGTTCCTACATCAAACCGATAACCAAATTGATACAATTTTTTTATTTCGGTTAATTTTGGTAAATAAAAACCCAAAAAACTTAGAAAAAAAAAACCTGAAAATTTAAACTAAACCTACCTAGAAAACCGAACTTATACGCCATGTTGTTCCAACTATTAAGGAATTTACAAAGCTTTTTTTTTCTTTGATACAAATATTACATGATAAATTGTGCGATTTGAATATTACTACCATCCGCCAGGGTGTTACGGACGGCCAAATTATAGAGGGATATGTCAAGGATTATTATATAATTCAACAGGAAAAAACAAAGAAATTTGATATATTTATATACACATATTGGCACGTGAATGTTTACATGATATATACATTTGTGCAAGATGATGTATGTATGTAGTTGAGAATGAGAAGTGAGGAGTACTCGGAGAGGAGAGAGATGGAAGAGTGGCTTGGAGGGATGAGACACTTGCTGACGACGGTTTTCCTGTCATCATTCGCCGGATTCTTGGTAAGGCCGGTCATGACTGACGTCACCGTCTCTGCCGTTTGCTCCGGCCTAAATGATTCATGTTCTTTCGCCGTTTACCTCACCGGAGTACAACAAGTGGTAACCACCCCTCTACTTATATATATATGCATATTGGTCGTTTACTGTAAGTTTTCAAATCGATCTTCAACATCTCTTTCATTTTTTTGTCATAACAAATTTTCAAAAACTCATGAATGTCTTCAAATTTGGATAATTAACCTATAACTCAAACTGTCGGATTTAGTTCTTTTTTTCTTTAAGGAAGAAGTGATTTTTTAGAGAATATAATCTATAATTTAGCATTAAAATTCAAACTCGCTAACTTGGTAATATCAATGTTGGTCAGTCGAGGTGTATTATTTTATCTATTTTTGTTAAAAGAAAATAAAACGTGAATTGTTGTATTGAGACGATGAACCACAGCTCGCAAGAAATGTTTAAATATAATTGGAGAATGACATGTTATCGTTTTAGCTGAAAAATGAAACAAAATTAATGATAATTTGAGATCGTCACTAACTATAACATCGAAAACTTTAAGATACCAAAAAAAAAAAAAAAATCCCAATGGTAATTGCTATTATTTTATTTTTTTGGCGACAATTCAAGTTAAAATTAATATAAATAGTTCAAAAAATCCAAACGGGCATAAGTGTAGTTGTTTTATAACAAGTTTAACATTATAAGATATCTATTGTAAACTATTTGTTATGACTTATGACGGTGTGAAAATGGTAAAAAGACTGTAGGGCTTGGGACAATGGTAATGATGCCAGTAATTGGGAATCTTGCCGACAGATATGGAATTAAGGCATTGCTCACTCTTCCCATGTGCCTCTCTATTATTCCTCCAGGTCCTTTTCTTCTCTCTTCTTCTTAGCTTAAGCTTTGAATTAGTTTTAAACACTCATCAACACAAATGCATGCTTTAAGTACGGTCTCACCGTGATTAGTTTTATAGGCATCAATAATTATAACTAAAGTTAAATGTGTGTGCCGGTATGGTAATCTAACGAAACGTAAGATTAATTTCGTTATTTATTTATTTATATTTGATTGTGGACATCTATTCACGATTCCACACGTAGTTTACAGTGCCAACGTAAAAAATATGAGATCCTTTCGCACGTCTATCACGTTTTTGTCAGCCACTCAACCTGAATTGTCCGATTCGAAATTCTTTAATCATCAAAAAAGCATAAACAAAAGAAAATTCGTGTGTTAGGCAAGAGATAATTATCATCTTATTTTATTAATATGTTTATGGCTTTATATAATCGACATTCAATATTCTATGGTTTTTTCATGTCCTAGAAATAAAGAACTTTTTTTTTTGTCAACAGCCCTCTCATGTCTAAAAATTTGAATGTGGATCAGCTAACTCTTAGAGCAACTTCATATGCATTATGTCTTCAAACAGATTTCCAAGCAATTTAATATAGTCGTTCAAAAAAAAAATCAATTTAATATCTTAATTAAATATAGTTATATAATTAAATTTTAATAAATAAAAAATCAAAACAATTAAAACATGACTAAATTTTTTTTAGTCTTTCATGGATATTCCATGGGTTATTATTTGAAAACCTTTCTTAATTTTCTTTCACATTTTTGTTTTCTATTTAAATTTTAAAATATTGTTTGAAAACCTTTCATTAGAAACCACGTGATAGTAGTCTAGTGACAGTCGAGTTTTAGGTTGCTAAACAATTTGAGTTCGAAGATATCCCACTACATTCTATCTTGTGGTCACACATATATGGACTTATTGTTTAGGTACTATTTGAATACATAGAGAGAAGATCCATTTGTAGACTACACTTCTTCTTGGAAATTAGTCTGGACATTTCCACAAATCTGAGATACCATCAAATTAATTAAAAAAAACCTTTCATTAGAAATGCTTTAACTTCTTTACTTATTTTCCCAACTTTCTACTCTTCTCTTTCCTTAATAGTCATTATCCAAAAATACAATTACACAAATAGTTAATAGTACAATTTATAATATAAACACAAAACACATATACCCACGTACATATACTTACCTTGATTATATAATAATTATATGGCATCGTCTGATTTGTTTAACCTTATAGCTATTGCCTTATCGGTGATATATATAGTTACGCACTACTTTTACTAATTGATACTGTTGGAAAGTAAAGTACGTCCTACTTTTTGTCAGGTTTTGAAATCAAACCGGGAGGACAATTATAACTGAAAAACAAAGGAGGTGAAATTTGCCAACATAAATAATAACATTTACGTATATAGATTTACTTATATGATTGGCTAAATTGGTGAGATCTGACATGATTGCCCAGAGACACTTCTTCTGCTAAATTTCTATTAGTTAACAATGCTTCATATCCACACATAAATTTGTTTCACGATGTCGAGAATATATACTTTTATGAAGCAAATTAATTGCTTCATTCCTTCTTTCGTTGGGGAAGGCACTGTTTTTTATTCTTGGTGTCTTTGTTTTTCAACTTTTTGTTCCTCTTCTTATTTCGTTAATTAGTGACACATTCCTAATATGTCGTAACTTTTTGCAGCCATATTAGGGTATAGAAGGGATACATATTTTTTCTACGCATTTTATGTAATCAAGATTCTTTTCGATATGGTCTGCCAAGGCACCGTTGACTGTCTCGCTCAAGCTTATGTGGTATGTATTGTTTTTACTTCGCCATGATCTTATTGTATATAATATTATAATAACTTTGTCTCATTTACAAAAGAAATTTATACAAAGACATTTCTTTTGGCTATTTTTTTCCATATTTTTTCAGGCAAAAAATATCCATGGCAGACAAAGAAGTTCAATGTTTGGAATTTTAGCAGGTGTCAGATCAATTTCTGGAGTTTGTGGAACATTTGCAGCTCGTTTTCTACCGGTAGCTTCTATTTTTCAGGTATTGAATAAACATATATTTACTAACAGCGAAATGTTGAGAAAAGGTCAATTAACCTCAAAAAATTAGAGATGAGGGGTATTTAATTACTCATAGAGTATCCGAATCCCCGGTAAAACTTTAAATCCAAAAGCCGTCGTTTTAATAAACTAATCTTGTGGGTTTTAGATATATAGATCCCGTAACAATTAACCTCAAACAATTAGAGATCCTGTTTTATATTCAACTTTATTGAACATCAGGTATTCGATAAGTTCTTTTTATCGACTTACATCTAAGTTAAGACTACGCCATTTCAGTCTTCTTAACCTTAAACATCAGTTTTCGACATTATTCCGATCTATCTCTTTCTCTTTTGCCGGAGACAGCTGAGTTTTTCTACGACACTAATTTCTTTTTCTTTTCGATTTTGGGTTTTGTATCCTTATTAACCATCAGTGTCTTTTCTTTTGTATATTTGCTTTTTAATTATTGATGTTGTTTTAAGACTGGACTAATGGAGAGATGATGGTTTAAAAAAAGAGTCTTGTTGACTTTCAAAATTATTGATATTATCTCTCTTCGTGGTGGTAAGCGGTAACACCTTCAATTAACAAAGATGGATTCAATCAAGTATTTGTCATTTATTCACTTGAATTATTTTAACATGCATGCTATCTGTTTTATTTTATTTTTTAAATACACATATTTATTGCAAAATTAAAAATAGTTGAAAATTTACTTTAGACATAAATCTTAACCATAATAGACATCTAAAAACAAATTACAGATATATATTTTGTTATACAAATACCAAAAAAAAATCTGATATCCATAGATAATCCAAAAACTCGCGAGTTTATTTCGAATTACCCTACTAATATAATTTTTTTTTTGGATTTTGTATATCAAAGTTAATTTAATTAGGCTAGTTTGTTTTCGATCCGAATTGGATTGGGTATTTTACCCATCACAACAACCCTACAAACAATGATCCAATCATATATATAGCATTAATCTCTTGAATTTTGTGTTTCAACAGATTGGTTATCTAAAAAGAATATGTAGAAGGAACTAAAATTTATATATCAAAAATAGAATTTCAGTTGAAACTTCTCAACAAAGTATATATAAGAGAATATTATAATTTTTAGGTTTCAGCTGTATCATTATTAGTTGGCCTTGTCTACATGAGAATTTTCCTAAAAGAAAGGCTACTGGATGATGATGAAGACGGCGATTCTGATGATTGTGGTGATGAAAGGATGTTAGCGGAACCGATTCTAAGACCCTCACCAACTAAGACACATGTCTTCAACAATAAGTATTCTTCTTTAAAAGATATGGTCGGCTTGATGAAAAATAGGTACATTCGATGTATGTTATATATGCATGGTGACATCTACATATATATATATATATATAGATAGTCCTACATGATCAACATGAGTTTTCTTACAGTACCATACTCGTTCAAGCATTAGTCGTTACCTTCTTTGCTACCTTCTCACAAAGTGGAATGGAGTCAGCTTTCATGGTTTCCTCATCGATCTCCATACTTTTACATTAGAAATCTATTAATTTAAACAGCACGTAAATTAACTGTTTTTTATAATACAGTATTTTCTGAAAGCCCGTTTTGGGTTCGGCAAAAATGACTTTGCTCAACTCTTGATGTTGGTTTGGATCATTGGCTCCATCTCTCAGGTAACTAATTACGTGTAATTATCGTAAAGGATCCATAGTTTATAATCCGAATAGGAGTTGTTCATCGATATGTGTTGTTGAAATTTCTTTAAAAAGAAAAATGTGTTGTTGAAATTTGTTTTGCCAGCTGTTTATACTGCGGATATTGGTATCAACCATTGGAGAACGTAGGGTGTTATCAACAGGGCTTCTTATGGAATTCTTCAACGTAAACATTTTGCTTCAATTAATCTACAAATTAGACTTATCAGTTTCCCTAATCAAGATAAATCTATACATATAATAGCTAATAAAATTGTTAATGTGCTTATCCTGCAGGCAGCAATTCTCAGTGTTTCATGGTCAGCATGGGTTAGTCCACTTAAACTAAGGCAGTATGAGAGGAGCTTGTCATCATATACAATTTAAACATACATGGCAATAGAACATAAAAATAGAATCTACATATAAAATATCAAACACTGCAGTCAATAATAATCTTGAGATATTGGCTGACCCTGATGAAGATTTGAAACTTCCTTCTACTATAATCTATGGTCTGAGAGACTTCACTAGCAAGAAAACCAATAAAGGATTAAAAAAAGAAAAGTCATGAATATTTGGCTTTGTTTGTGCGAACTATGTAGGTTCCTTATGCGGCCTTAGTGCTTGTACCCGGAGTCATGTTCGTAATGCCATCTGTAAGATTTTCTAGTTTAACATTTGTGCTCTTTACTAAACTATCACTTAAATATAGCTTGAATATGGTTACAGGTTTGCGGTATTGCCTCAAGACAAGTTGGATCTACTGAACAGGTAAGAGCGCAAAAACTTATTTTCTTCTGGAGACTTTCTAATGTTAATATCAACGTTTTCTAGTAAGGTCTTAGCTTGCTACGGTTTTTTTCGACATGTCGTCGAATATTTCTGACAGCCTTTTGTCAACAAATGCACTTCCATTATTAGTTACCATAAAACAATGCACGCACATACAATTAACTAATGTACGATAGTAAATGTTTATACCATAGAAAATTAGATTACTACAGTATTTACAAGTATATGCTTGCGAGGCAAGAAACCCGAATTTCAATTGTTTGAATGCATGGGTTCATAAATTTTTCTGAAATCTTCGAAAAACTTCCCATTGGATTGGATGTGAAGGCCGACTAGTTCTGCAGTCTTAGGCCATTTTAACTATCTATGCATAGTTCGTCATTGAGTGGGCGAAGACCCGAATATTCCTCTAGTAATGAATGTCCTAATTGAAATATGCAGTTCTATACTTCTAGATCGTATTAATTTCACATTTTCCATATCGTTTTAGGGGAAGGTCCAGGGATGCATCTTTGGGATAAAATCATTTGCAGAAGTTGTGGCTCCATTTGTATATAGTCCATTGACAGGTACAGGGACACATTTTCAACACCATTCATTACTAAATTCTAATTAAGGCGTTTATGCTAATAAATGATTTTCGTTTGATATAGCATTGTTTCTCTCTGACAATGCACCGTTCTATTTCCCTGGATTCAGTCTTCTATGCATAGCCTTATCTTTGGTATATTTTACATCTTCCACCATCTCATCAACCACAAGTGTGGTAATTGTTAATGTATTAGTTATGCATATGAATAACATTGTTTTACATGCACAGATGATCGGATTCATTCAGAGTCTTCTGATTAAAGATGTTCCCTCTTCGTCAACGAACAGAGCAATTATCAGCGCTCCAAATGAGGAAGCTTGACAAATGATAGCTCATGAAGCTATATATGTACGTATAATCCCGATAAATTTAGTTTCCTAAAGCATATTTATCAACAGTGGCCGTATTTAATTGCAGAGTATATTATATAAAAATATATAAAATATTCCTCTTTAATTTATGTACAAATATATAATTTTTTCTCTTTATAAAGTACAAACTAATATAATGGCTTCACTCTATATCAAAAATTTAGATGAGTATTATAAAATCTATAATATTTTTTTTCAATAGTTAAAAGATCACTTTTTAGTTAGTTTATTTTTTTTAAGAAAGAGTATTTAATTTGTTCACTTGAACTATATATTATTATTTGCTAACTTTAAGTAACACAAAAATAGAGAAAGAAACAAACCAGTTTGAAAAATAAATAGGATACACACTTGTCAAAACTAAAAAAAAAAACTAAAAAAATATGATAACATTCAAAAGTCCAACACAAATCACAGTATTAAAAAAATGTAAGACTCTAACTCAAAATAAGAAGTAAAAACTCTAATTACTTTTTGAAAATGTGACACCAAGAATTGTAGATAATTTTTGGCCTAAAGCTCTAGCTTCATGAGCCTTACATAAGAGACGTTTCAGTCTGTATATAGTAGCTGATAGAGACTTATCCGTTGAAAAATCCATTGCGACTCTCACATTCCTCTAATGTTGCAGCAGAGACGAAGGAGAACCACAAAGGTGAATAAAGGCAACGAAGGAGAATGAAAAGGAAGGAGAAGATTTTGTTTTCATTGGATGTAGTCTTATCAACGATGATTGATACAATGTGATCCTCATCCTAATGGACTAACCAATAAGAGGCTAGTTTATTTTTATTTTTAACATCTCCTATTTTATTTTATTTTACATTTACTTAGATATGACATTTACTTTTATTTTATTTTATTTTGTAAAACATTTGTATTTTTAAACATTATTTACAAAGCCATTTGATGACATGTTTTGCTCGAAACTAACTTCATTTTCAAAATACCAATATTTAATTTTTCTTTTAGATGAGTATAAAGTTTTAGGATTATAGTTTATAATTTAGAGGATTGGAGATAAAATATTATGATCTCATATTATTATTCTCCTGCTATTCAAAATACAGTTTGATATGTTCAATTGGGTCCTAGCAAAGGTCGTCCCATTTTTATCCTGCAACAAGTATATCATATTGCTGAATGTTGTTACAAGAAGAATGATTTTCCTCCTGGCTATACTCCTAAGGGCAAGTTTCTTGACAAGGGTTGGAACTTTCGTCCTGTTGCTGCTCAAGTCACTTTGCCATCTCAGTCGGAGGCTAAACCAATGGGTTTTGATGGTTTAATTGGGAACATTACCAAAGTTCAAATCCAAAAAATCATTGCTCTCTTCAGTTCCCAACTCCGAAGTGGTCCGACATCTCGCTCTAATGAAGCTAGTTCTTCACATTCCGCAGCTTATAACCTGTCTGGTATTCACTTTTCACGCTGTACATTTTGTTTTGTTGGCATCCCAACAGTTTATCATCATTATCTTTGCAATGATACTTAAGAGATTGATTCTGGTCAGTGCCGGTCCGTACCTATATGGCGCCTAAAGCGTAGCATAAAATGCTGCCCTTACTTATAATTAAAAAGATATAAGTTTATAAACCAGCTTATGAAAAGAAAACAAAAAAAAAAATAGAGAAGAAGGAATAGAAATTTTACATGGAAGATTGGGAGATGCAACAACAATGGATCAATAGAAGATAAAAAAAAAAAATAGCTATTTCAAAAAAAAAAATTGTCGGCAAAGCTATTTCAATTTGGGGAGAAACGTAGTCTTAAAATTGAGAAAGGTATGTTTACTTAAATAATTTAATAAACTAGTAGAGCTGCTAAAGTATTATTCTGTTGGTTATATATTTATTTCTTTCGTATTATATATAGTTTCAATAAAATTACGCAATGCAGAATATTTTAATATTTATTTGTCTCTTTATGTATATTTTAAGAATACATTATTTGTCTCAGATAAACCGGTGAATTAATCGTTGATATTCATTTTACCTTCTTTTGCGTTTTCACATCCATTGGTTACGTGTCATTTTTTCGTGTTGATATCTTATTATCTTATTTGTAATCTGTAGGTGATAGTTCCTTATCTAGTATTCGAACACCTCTCAGAACCTATATGATGTCTAACCATAATGGCTTCTCTTTTCTTCCTTTTTGCATGGGGTATATGTTTGTCTTTTTTTTTTTAATATATAAACTAATTTATATAGTTATGTAATAATTATTGTTATTTTATGTGTTATTTGTATCAATATATTAATATTAAATTTTCTTTGATTTTATTTATCTAATGATAATTTTTTCATTTTCTTAACTATTTCACGTTTTAGTGTCAATATAAGATTAACTGCGGAGGATTGCAAGATATAGTTTTTCACTTCTTCATGGCTAGAAATATATTTCATAAAAATTTTTATTGCAAATTTTACTCATACAAACTATATTTTACATTCAAATATTGAAATTGTTTATGTGATTATAGACGTTCTCATGAATTCTCTTTTATATAAAAAAAAACTCATGAATTGTCTCTTGATGGAAAATACTTCTCCATTGAAAACCTTTGGATATTATAATTATTATTATATGACATTTTAATCAGTTTAAAATGGATCAATTCTATCTTTTTATTCGGATTAAAGATCATTATTAAATACTACACACTTATTGTATTTTATATATAAAAAATTGCTAAATCTAAAATTAAAGTAAACCTTGATTTGTAATCGAATAGTTTTTTACTAATGTTTTCGGAATGTATTATTGCTCGAATTCTTTATTCATTTCTCATCAATTTGTTTAAAATGTATTTTTTGTTAGTGTTAATCCACGTTTGGGAACTCGCTAGGCGTTAGTCGGGCGGTGGGTCTGGGCCTAGCGATCTATCAAATCTGTTTTGTTAAATATTTATTGGTGGGAGCCATAATATTGTTTAGATATTTGTTCGGGTAAATATTGTCAACAAAACAACATGGTCCAGTGGTTATAGGTGTTTGTTTAATACTCTCTTTATCCGAGTCCACCAGATACCATTTTCTCATTTCATTTTTTTCTTAGATTCAAAATAAAGATGCCACGTGGCATTAGGTGGTGCAAAGTGAGGAAAGTCACTTTCTAATTATATATAGAGACTATCTATATTTTTCTTTTCGAAATATACTACATATTTAATAAAAGAAGTTTAGATTTTTTAAAAGGTAATCGATCTAATCTTTTATCATTATTATCATCATCAAAAAGGGAAAAAAAAAGTAGAAAGAAAGGAAAAACAGGTAAAAACCCAGAGAGTGGGTTCGAACCTAGCACATGAGTCTCAACGAAACAAGTTCTCCAACCACTATACTAAAGAAACCTTTATCGAATTTGTTGCCCTCAGATTGTTTAAATTATTTGGCGCCTTTAGCCCAGGGCCGGCCCTGATTCTGGTGTTTTTCACCAAGTGTGTTGCAATGTACTCTTTTCTGTTCCCTTGACACATATGTGGATAGTGCAGTGAACTTGCCAACTGGTTCCACAGTCAGTATTAGTGGAGTCAAACTGATAACCAAATGCAAACAAGTAATTTTGGTAAATAGAAACCCAAAACCCTGAAAAGGAAAAACAGAAAAAGTAAACTTAACCTACCAAGAAACCGAACTTGAAGCATACGCCATGTTGTCCAACGTTAAGGAACAAAGATCTTTTCTTTTTTACAACAAAGCTACAAAACATGAGATATTATGCGATATGTAATACTACATCTTAACAACTCTGCTACCATCCGCCAGGGTATTACGGACAGCCTAATTACAAATGCTTTATCAAGGATTATTATATAATGTAACAGGAAAAAAAAGGGAATTTAATATATTTATATATACATGATTGGCACGTGAATGTTTACATAATATATAGTACATTTCTGAGATGTATGTATGTAGTTGAGAATGAGAAGTGAGGAGTACTCGGAGAGGAGAGAGATGGAAGAGTGGCTTGGAGGGATGAGACACTTGCTGACGACGGTTTTCCTGTCATCATTCGCCGGATTCTTGGTAAGGCCGGTCATGACTGACGTCACCGTCTCTGCCGTTTGCTCCGGCCTAAATGATTCATGTTCTTTCGCAGTTTACCTCACCGGAGTACAACAAGTGGTAACCACCCCTCTACTTATATATATATGCATATTGGTCGTTTACTGTAAGTTTTCAAATCGATCTTCAACATCTCTTTCATTTTTTTTTTCATAACAAATTTTCAAAAACTCATGAATGTCTTCAAATTTGGATAATTAACCTATAACTCAAACTGTCGGATTTAGTTCTTTTTTTCTTTAAGGAAGAAGTGATTTTTTAGAGAATCTATAATTTAGCATTAAAATTCAAACTCGCTAACTTGGTAATATCAATGTTGGTCAGTCGAGGTGTATTATTTTATTTACTTTTGTTAAAAGAAAATAAAACGTGAATTGTTGTATTGAGACGATGAAACACAGCTCGCAAGAAATGTTTAAACACAATTGGAGAATGAAATGTTATCATATTAGCTGAAAAATCAAACAAAACTTATGATAATCTTAGGTTGTCACTATAACATCGATTTGAGTTTGAAGATACCATAAAAACAAAATCACAATGTAATTAATTGTTTTTTTTTTCTGTCGACCCAAACGGGCATTGTTGTCGTTATTTTATAAAAAGACTGTAGGCCTTGGGACAATGGTAATGATGCCAGTAATTGGGAATCTATCAGACAGATATGGAATCAAGGCATTGCTCACTCTTCCCATGTGCCTCTCTATTATTCCTCCAGGTCCTTTTCTTTTCTCTTCTCCTTAGCTTAAGCTTTGAATTAGTTTCGAACACTCATCGATACAAATGCTTTTACATAATACCAAAACAAAATTGCTTTCCCACAATTAATCCTAAGTTTTAAGTACGGCCTCAACGTGATTAGTAATCCTCTTATAGGCATCAATAATTATGAAGTTAAATGTATGCAATATAATGAAACGTAAGATAACTTCGTTATTTCTTTATTTGTATCTATTGTGGACATGTGGACATCTATTCACGATTCCACATGTAGTGTAAAGTGCCAACGTAAAAAATATGGGATCCTTTCGCACGTCTATCTCGTTTTTGTAAGCCACTCCACCTAAATTGTCTGATTCGCAGTTCTTTATCGAAAAAACAAAATTCGTGTGTTAGGTAAAGATAATTATCATCTTATTTTATTAATATGTTTTACGGCTTTATATTATCGAATTTTTTTGTTTCTTTATGTTATCGACGTTCAATATATCATAGTTTTTTTCATGTCCTATTATAAATAGAGCATCTCTCCTATATAAAAATGTGAATGTGATATAAGCTAAAAGCTTATTACTTCTCTCTCATTTTCCCCAAGTTCTAACTAACTTCTCTTTCCATCGTTACACAAATAAGTAATAATATAATTTATAATATATTAAACACAAAACGCACATATATACCGACATACATATCTCATTATATAATAATTATATAGCATCCTCTGATTTGTTTAACTTTATAATTATTGGCGACTATAATAAGAGATGGTTACGGAATCATATGGTGGTGGGCGAGTGGTTCTCGTACGTTCGTTTGGTTGAATGATTGTTCTATTGGTCTAGGAGATCGCTTTTTCCCAAATTCAAAACTGTTTCATTTATATTATGTAGTTATCTAGCTGCGTTTTAAATTTGGAAAAAGAATCGAACATATATTCGAATGCAAAATCATATAAGATTAGTCTTTGAATGTAAAGTTGGATCAGACGGTTATAAAAAAAGAGATATTTACGTACTACTTTTTCCAATTGTTATTTTTGGAAAGTGCTTACTACTTTTTGTCAGGTTTTGAAATCAAATCGGAAGGACAAATTATGGTGAAATTTGCCAAAACAAATAATAACATTTATCTAATAATATTAGATTGATTTGCTTATATGATTGACTAGTGAGATCACATATTTGGGTCTATTAGGCTATTTTTATTGGCAGTATCTGCAACAAATATTTAAATTAATAAAATAATTATATAATTAAAAATAAAAGAAAGAAAAATATATGAAACACATGTTTTTAAAGAAAAGACTACAATTCTCACCAAAACTATAATGATATATGTCATTTTTAAAAGAGAATTTGCAATTTATGGTAATGGTTGATCAGAAAATTAGTTTTCCTCCCAAATACACTGTTTTCTCTCTAGTTTCCCTCTCTTTATCTAATTAGTTGTCAAGTAAAAGCACTATTTTTAAAAATTTAAATTTTAATACATAACTAATTATTAAAAATGTTAATATTTTATGAAAGATTTGCTAAAATGGGTCAAAAAAATGGAACACTTG
Source organism: Isatis tinctoria (assembly GCA_010577795.1). NCBI lineage: Eukaryota > Viridiplantae > Streptophyta > Magnoliopsida > Brassicales > Brassicaceae > Isatis > Isatis tinctoria. The sequence continues at coordinate 4,171,316 of CM021246.1, read as the reverse complement.
TCCCTTTACACTTTTTTGAAGTGTAGTTTGTCCCTTTACACTTTACTTACTTTCTAATCCAATTATAACCCTAAAAATAAATTATTAATCGAAAACCAAATTATTTCTTCCCTTTTATTTATTTCTCTCTCTTCTCTTTATTAATTAAAAAAACAAAAAAATTCTAATATCTCTCTTTATTGGATATTAAAAATATATTATTTATTTTTCACAACACATCTTTAATTTTTCAAAATCCCATTATATCCCTCTTTATATAAATTAAAAAAATCGAATTAAGAAATTAATAGTTTATATATATAAATAATATTTGTCTAATAAAAATCTCTTTTTTTAAAAGAGAGAAAATATTTGTTGGATATTAAAATAACAAAAATATAGTATTTATAACAATAATTATGAAATAAATAATAAATAAAAGGGCAATTCTCAAAAATACCACACTTTTATGTTTTTGTGACAAAAATACCACATCAAGGTAAAAATGACAAAAATAACATTTTTTGAAGAGAAAAAAAGATTATTATACATTTATTTTCATATGTTTCTTCTCAATCCCTTAAACCTAAACCCTAAAACCCAAAATCTAAACCCTAATTAATGACTTTTTAACCCAAATTTATTAGTTTAATTAACTTTAAACCATTAAATAAATGTTATTTTTGTCATTTTCACTTTGGTGTGGTATTTTTGTCACAAAAACATGAAAGTATGGTATTTGAGGTTATTTCTCTAAATAAAATTAAAGTCATTTATTTTTGTTATAATGTTAGATTTTTAAGTTTGAAAATCAATTAATTAAAAAGATTTGAAAAGATACAGTGAATATTTTGTTACCATATTTCCTAGATTTTCTCAGATTATCGTAGAATATGTATTCTACAACATAGAAAGAATGGTGGAAGTTCTATTCTACGGATAGTAAAATAAAGTGGTAACAGTAGAATATAAATTTCACACTCCGTAAAATACAGAAGAAACGGTAGAAAACATATTCTACCAAATTTGACTGAACCGTAGAACGTAGAGAAAACAGTAGAATTCATATTCTACAATTGGTAGTCTATAGAGAACACAGTAGAAACTTATTCTATGATCGGTAGAAGATATAGCAAGCATAGAAAACATATTCTACCAGTCCGTAACGGTAGAATATGAATTCTACGGTTGGTAGAATAGAAAATTATTTTCTTTTAAAAATTAATTTCCAAAAAAATGTTATATAATCTCATAAGGTTATATTCTAATGTTTTGATTTTCTTATATTTTCTGGATTGTAAAGGTATTTATTTTGAATTTATAGATTTATTTAAAGGGCATGTAGTCAAATTTTTATAAAAACAAAGAAAGATATATGTGGACAAATATTCCATTTTTATGACCTATTTTGCCAAATTTCTCATATTTTATTGTACTTAATCATCGGAGGCGCTTTTTAATTGCAACATTAACGTGAAACCTGACATGATTTCCCTGAGGCATTTTTTCTACTAACTTTCTATTACCTAACAATGCTTTTTTGGCTAACATATCCACACATAAATTTGTTTCACGATGTCGAGAATATATACTTTTACATTCCTTCTTTCGTTGAGGAAGGCACTGTTTTTTATTTTATTTCTTGGTGTCTTTGTTTTTCAACTTTTTTTCCTCTTCTGATTTCGTTAATGACACATTCCTAAGATGTCGTAATTTTTGCAGCCATATTACACTACAAGAAAACGTTGAAATTCCGATGGAAATTCCGAGGGAAAATGAGTTCGTCGGAATTTTCCGACGAAAAACCGAGGAAACTCCGAGAAGTGTGTTTTCCTCGGAATTTCGTCGGAAATTTCCGAGGACATCATGTTTCCTCGGAATATTCCGACGACATTCCGAGGAAATGATGTCCGTGGGAAATTTCCGACGGATATTTGTAAGATACCGAGGAAAGTTTTGACCCGTTAGAGACCCGTTGGGAGAGCCGTTGGGATATTTCCAGAATTCCGAGGAAATAGCGAGGAAAAGTTGTTTTTCCTCAGAATTTCCTCGGAATTTCCTCAGTATGTCGGAGCCGTTAGAGACCCGTTAGGAGAGCCGTTGGGATATTTCAAGAATTCCGAGGAAAAACCGAGGAATTGTTATTTTCCTCGGAATTTCCTAGGAATTTCGTCAGTATCTCGGGAGGATTTATCTATAAATACATCCACCCCTCTTCCTCCTCATTCACTCCATTTCATCTTCTTTCCTCCCTCTATCTTTACACACGATTTTTGTTTTTAAAAAAATGTCTTCGTCAAATTATTATCGATCTTGGATGGATCGACCTCATTTGGATCCGAAGACGAAATTGCTTACGAAAGAATACGAACGAGGTGTGAAGGAATTCATGGGGTTAGTTAAACGACAACCGGGAGCCGAAACAGGTAAGTTAAGATGTCCTTGCTCTAATTGTAAAAATAGAAAGGTTATTAAGAGTTGGATGTTTGGACACATATATTTTTAAATGGGTTTACACGAAGTTACAAAATTTGGTATCATCACGGGAAACCGGATATGAACCTGGTAGTACTAGCGAACCTCGGCCGGCGGTTAGATTAGAAGAACCAATTAGAACGGATTTAGAGTATGGTGTAGGTATTGAGCAGATGGTAAATGATCATTTTAGAGGGGAAGATTTACCCAATGCAGAAGCTAGGAGATTTTATGATATGTTGGATGCTGGAAAGAAACCTTTGTATGAAGGTTGCAGAGATGGTCATTCAGCTTTATCATATGCTACAAGACTGATGTCCATTAAAACAGATTATAACTTGGCTGAAGATTGTGTGGATGCGATAGCTGAATTTGTAAAAGGTATTCTACCTGAGGATAATGTAGCTCCAGGTTCATACTACGAGGTTCAGAAACTTGTATCTGGTGTTAGTTTACCGTATGAGGTAATAGATGTATGCAGCGATAACTGCATGATTTATTGGAGGGCGGATGACCAGCGGATTACATGCAAATTTTGTGGGAAGCCTCGTTACAAAGATACGAGTGGAAGAGTTAGAGTGCCATATAAAAGGATGTGGTATTTGCCTTTAAAGGACAGGTTGCAGAGGTTGTATCTTTCAGAAAGGACAGCGCAACGAATGAGATGGCATGCGGAGCACTCAACAGATGGTGAGATTAGACATCCTTCAGATGCAAAAGCGTGGAAGCATTTCCAATCAAAGTATCCTGGCTTTGCATATGAGAGAAGAAATGTCTACCTTGGATTATGTACCGATGGTTTCAGCCCGTATGGAAAGAGTGGAAGACAATATTCTCTATGGCCAGTCATTGTTACACCATATAACTTACCCCCAAACTTGTGCTTGCGACGAGAGTTTTTGTTTCTTTCCATTCTCGTTCCCGGACCAGAGCATCCTAAGAGATCACTTGATGTGTTTCTTCAGCCACTAATATATGAGTTGCAACAACTATGGGCTGAAGGTGCTGAAACATACGACATTTCGTGTAAAGAAAACTTTCAAATGCGGGCAGTACTAATGTGGACAATAAGTGATTTTCCAGCATATGGTATGTTATCTGGATGGACAACGCATGGGAGGCTATCATGTCCATATTGTCAAGATGACACAGATGCTTTCCAACTAAAGAACGGAAGAAAAACGTGTTGGTTTGACTGTCACAGACGATTCCTACCACATGATCATCCATACCGTCGGAGTAAGAATTTCTTTAGGAAGAACAAACAGGTGTTTGATGGTCCACCTGAGGAAGTTAGTGGGAAAGTTTTGAAGACACAACTAAGAGATTTTGGTGCAGAAAGGACGCCAGACGTCGGTGGACATGAGAATTTTCCTGTAGATGCTGTTGGAGAACTACATAACTGGCACAAGAAAAGTATTTTCTTTGATTTGCCATACTGGGAGGATCATCTGCTAAGGCATAATTTAGATGTCATGCATATTGAGAAGAACTTTTTTGACAATCTCATGAACACGATCCTTAACGTTAAAGGTAAAACAAAGGATAATTTGAAGTCAAGACTGGATTTAGTCGATATATGTGCTCGTCCAGAACTTCATGTTGATGAGAATGGTAGGGCTCCTTTTCCCATATACCGGCTTGATGCAGAGGGGAAAAACGCGTTCTTTGATTGGATTTCAAACGATGTGGAGTTTCCAGATGGCTACGCATCTAATTTGCGAAACTGTATCGACATAAAGGAAGGAAAGTTCACAGGCTTGAAAAGTCACGATTGCCATGTGATGATGCAGCGCCTCCTTCCGTTTGCCTTCAAGGAACTATTACCACGAAAAGTTCATGAAGCTGTTGCAGGGATAAGTGCTTTTTTCCGCGATTTATGCAGCAGATCAGTGACTCTTGAAGGTATTACAAATTTGAAGACTAACATTGCCGTGATTCAGTGCAACCTTGAGAAGATATTTCCTCCCTCATTTTTTGATGTTATGGAGCATCTTGCTATTCACCTTGCAAGAGAATTGGAACTTGGTGGTCCTGTGCAGTATAGATGGATGTATCTTTATGAGCGGTATATGTTCCATTTGAAGAAGAAGGTGAAAAATTTAAGTAGGGTGGAAGGTTCTATAGTCGCACAGATGATCAATGAAGAAATTTCAAACTTTGCGGAGCACTACTTTCCAGCAGAAGTTCAGACCAAAAACAGAAGATCTGCTCGGCATGATGATAGAGGTCAACGGGCAACATATCATGTTAAGGTTCCAGACATTTTCACAGATGTTGGACGACTTAGCGGAAAACCAAAGGACCGTCGACTTACTGAGCACGAGCGAAGTCATTTGCAGACATATTTGCTGACGAACTGCGAAGACGTTCTTCCATATGAGAGGTAAGTTTATTATCTTACAAAATTCTACTTTAAAAAATTGACATTTTAATCTAAATAGTTATATTATTGACATCATATGTACAGGATTTTCATGGCAGCGAAGCGGTTGGAATATAGATACGCCACAGAGGCGGAACTAGAAGAAATGAAGCAGAGAGAATTTGCTGGATGGATGTTTACCTATGTGAGTGCCTTAAACAAATAAAAAGTACATTTACCATATATTTATTCTAATTCATATTTATTGATATAACCTACATTTGTGCTATTAATAGGTGTCTGCTGGTTTGGACAGAGGTGAAACATTTGACGATTGGATACGCGAGATGGTGGTTGGCCCAAACTGTGTTGTAAAGTCATATCCGAGATTCTGTACTCGAGGATATGCATTCGCAACTGAGAAGAGGAGACATTCGCGTACGACCTACGATGCTGGCGTTTGTTCTTCATCAGGTGATGATGTATACTACGGACACATACAAGAGATTTTGGAAATCAAGTATTTGGGCTTGGTTGGATTGCGCTGTACTGTTTTCTATTGTGATTGGCACGACAACACTCCAGATCGAGGTGTGAGAACAGATGCATTTGGTGTTACATCAGTACATTCGAGGCGAAAGCTGCAATATTATGATCCTTTCATTCTTGCTTCTCAGGCCGATCAGGTAAGTTAATGTTGTACGAATTCCAAAATGATTCACCAAATTTCATACTTTTACTAATATTTTTTAAAATGTTACAGGTTTCTTATATCAAGTACCCACGGGTAAGGAACAGAGATGATCCATGGGTTACGGTTACAAGAGTCAACCCGAGAGGCCGAGTTCAGGGAACTTCAGAGCTTGAAGACCCGCTGCAACCAATCACATCCGGCAACTTAAGTGCAGCTGAAGATGTAGGTGAAGGTGGCCTTGTAGTCGATTTGACAGACTTCGCGGAGGACGCCGTCGTTTACGCAGAAGAAGAACCAGTTATTGGAGAGTTTCACCAAGATCCAGATTCCGATTCATCTGGTGACAATGAGTCAGAATCAGAGTAGAAATTTTTTTTTTTTTTTTTAACCAAAAATTCCGACGGATTTCCGAGGGCATTTAGGGTTTCCTCGAAATTAAAAAATTGATCTCATTCCTCGGAATTTCGTCGGAAATTTCCGAGGAAATTCCGAGGAAATATAATTTCTATGGACATTCCTCGGAATTTCCTCGGAAATTTCCGAGGAAATTCCGAGGAATGAGATAAATTTTTTAGTTTCCTCGGAATTTCCTCGGAAATTTCCGAGGAAATTCCGAGGAAATAGGGTTTCATAACCTAAGAACGACGTTTTGCTGATCGAATAACACAGATATAACCTTCATTGAGTGTCTTAAATAGCTTATGTAGTCATACCTAGTGTTTTACACCGTAACTTACATTTTTAAGATTGCTCGAACAAAATTCACACAACATAAGATAAACACTTATACACTTTAACAAACGTTAACCGAATTACTTACAATTATTTTTGAATTTTTTTTATTTCATGGTTTATGATCATCCACACAAATTATCCTCAATGAATGAATTGCATTTGTACTAAAAATGAAATACCGGGAAAAAATTGGGACTTTCAAACCCTAAACCACGTTTCCTCGGTATTTCGTCGGAAAATTTTCCGAGGAAATTCCGAGAACCGTGTTTCCGTCGGAAAGTTGTACCGGGAAAACAAAAATCTTGAATTAATTCGAGAACCGCGTGTTAGGTATGATTTTAATTTATCCGACGGAATTCCGACGGAAAAACGTCCGTCGGAAATAGTAAATATAATACCTATCCTCCTTCTTCTTCTTCTCCGCCGCTTCGAACATATCGAAGGATCTCTTCTCTCTCTCTACTCTATCTCCTCTCGATCTCCTCTATCATCTCGCCGCCGTTGTCCTCTCTGTCCTCTCTCTCATCTCTCTCCTCTATCAACTCGCCGCCGGTTCTCCTCTCTCTCTCTCTCTCTCTAAACGCCGAATCATGTAAGAATAATTCAAACTTCATATTTTTGTGATTCCAAACTTCATATTTTCGTGTGAGATCGAATATTGAGATCGAATATTGCGGATTTTAGGTTGTTAGAAGGATAGTTTCGGATTTTAGGTTGTTAGATTAATAGTTTAGGATTGAATTTCGGATTTTAGGTTATTGTTTTAGTTATCTATGGAATTATTTTTAGTTTTAAAAACGTTTTTTCGATTTTTAAAAACGTTTTTGATTTTTAAAATTTTTTCCCTATTTTTAAAAACGTTTTTTGATTTTTTATAACGTTTTTTTAGTTTTAAAAACGTTTTTGATTTTAAAAAAAGTTTTACTTTAGTTTTAAAATTTTTTTCTTATATTTATTTATAAAAACGTTTTTGCTTTTAAAAAACGTTTGTCAATGAATTTGAAAAACGTTTTTACTCTTTTATAAGTCTTTTTTCAGATATAAAAACCAAAAATTTTAAAACTATTTTTATAACTATTACAACATTTTTTATAACTATTAAAACATTTTTTGATTTGTAAAAACATTTATATGATTTAAAAAAAGTTTTTTCTATTTTAAAAAGGTTTAGGAAGTTTCTAAAACGTTTTTTTTCTCATATTACAAATATTTTTTTAAGTATTACAATATTTTTTGATTTTTTTAAACATGTATATGATTTTAAAACTATTTTTATATCTTTTAAAACTAAAATCACTTATTTTTAAAAGGTTTTCGATTTTTAATAACTAAAATCACTATTTTCCAAATTCCAAAGAATTTAAAAAAGTTTTTCAATGATTTTTACAATTGTTTTTATGTTATAAAAATTTTTTTCTGATATTAAAACTATTTTATTAAGTATTAAAACATTTTTTTATTTGTAAAAACGTGTATATGAATTAAATATTACTAACACATTATAACTTTTTTTTGGATTTTTATATCTTTAAACTACAGGTCTTACGATGATCAGACCCCGCCTCCTCGACATCGTCGTGCTCGTGGTCGTGGCTCGGGGAGCCACTCCGTTCAGGATTCCCGCAGCTCCCACGATACATCTCCCTCTCCATATCCCGACGCTCCTTCTGGCTCTGATGCTGCACCCGTTATTCCTCCGAACTATCAGGCTCCTGCGGAACTGGCGAGGGTTGCAGCGTTTGTTCGACAGCCTGGTCGTCACCATCTTCCGTTTCTCACTCCCCATCCATCTGGACCGGGTCAGACATGGTTTGATCGATCCTCGAACGGGATCAGCGCATGGATCAACCGTATGATGTATCTGTGCTTGGACGTGGGACATCCTACTTTCACCGACTTTCCTATAAGCAAACAAGTTCTGTGGTTTGAACAGTTTGCGGTAAGTATTCTTTATTTTTTCAATTTAAATTTTTTCAATATAATTTTCCTACTAATTGTTTTTTTTTTTCAGCAAGAATTCAACTGGAATCCCGACTATACGGCGTTTGTCTATTACCACTTCGTCCACAAAGTTATGACCAACTATGGTTATCAAATTTACGAGTGGAAGAAGAAGTGGCAAAAGAACAAGGTTTGCTTTTTAATTTTTAAAACCTTTTTAAATTTATTACATTATATTTTAATAATCTAACAATTTTTTTTTTCAAAAAGTCCCAAAGTTAATGAACCTCGAGGTCTGGGCACAGTTGATTGAGCATTGGAGTAAAGACGAGACGAAATCGACTTCTTCCACCAACTCCACCAACCGCAAGAGCGATCGTAAAGGAAAGGGCGTCTACAAGCACAACTTGGGTGCTCAGTCCCAAGCCACTCTGAGAGATCGCATGGTAACTTCAATCGCTTTTTATTCTATTTAATATTTTATAATTTTTGAAATTTAAAATTCCCAATTTTTCTTCTAATTACAAATATTTATATTGATATCAAGGTGGAAGCAAATGATGGTGAGCCGGTTGATGATTTCGCGCTAATGAAGAAGGCGTATACGAACAAGCAGACCGGCGAGATCGATGACGTTGTCGTGAAGGGTGTCGTCGACCTCATCAACAGTCAGTTGGAAGAAGCATCGTCTCAGCTTCCAATCGAAGACGAAGATTCAACGGGTTTCCAATTGCCTCGGGATCAGATCAACGAAATCGTTCAAAAGGTAAGTTTCATTTCATCTTAATTATTATTTACTTTTTTTTTATTTTTCTATTTCAATCGGTTCCAATCTTAATTATTATTTACATTTGGGTATTTTCTATTTCAGTCGGTTCCGAAGAAGAAGGCAGAATGGTGGGTTTGGCTCGTCCGTCACAGGCGGTTGCGTCTTCTGCTGCAGCCCCGCCCTTTGTTGATCCCGAAGCACTTATGGGTCAGCTGCAGGACAAGGACCAACGCATTTCTGCGTTGGAGACTCAGATGGCGACCCAACAGGCGAGCTTCGAGGCACAGAGGAAGCTGAACGAGCAGATGATGGAAATGATGAGGAGGTTGCACCCGAACGTCGATTTTTCGACCTTCCAAGACCCGAACACCCAAAACCAGTAGTTTTTTTTTTTTCAAAAACTTGAAATGTTTTTTTTATTTGTAAGACTTTCAATTTTATATATTTCAAATTTATTTTCTAATATCTTTTCTTTTAAGAATAATTTTTTTAAAAAAAAAAAATTTTAATTTTTTTAAAATTATTTTTAAAATATTTCCGACCTCTTCCTCGAAAATTCTGACGGACTTCCATCGGTAATTTCCGACGGAACGTCTCCGTCGGAATTGTCCGACGGAAGTCTCCGTCGGATTTTCCGACGGAAGGTCTCCGTCGGAATTTCCGACGGAAGGTCTCCGTCGGAATTTTCCGACGGAAGGTCTCCGTCGGAATTTTCCGACGGAAAACTTCCGTCGGCAATTACCGACGGAAAGTTCCGTCGGAAATTTCCGACGAGCATTCCGACGACTCGTCTTCCTCGCTTTTTCCTCGGAATTTTCGTTCCTCGGAATTCCGTCGGAAATTTCCGAGGAAATTCCGACGAAATACAAAATTCCGACGATTTTTTTCCGACGGAAGAGTTCCTCAATTTGCCGTCGGAATACCCTAATTTCGACGGAATTCTGAGGAATTTATCCGTGGGAAATTGCTTGTTTTCTTGTAGTGTTAGGGTATAGAAGGGATACATATTTTTTCTACGCATTTTATGTTATCAAGATTCTTTTCGATATGGTCTGCCAAGGCACCGTTGACTGTCTCGCTCAAGCTTATGTGGTATGTATTGTTTTTACTTCACCATGATCTTATTGTATAATATTTAATTTCGTCTCCTTTAAACAAAAGAATCATACAAAGTCATTTCTTTTGACTATATATCTTCAGGCAAAAAATATTCATGGCAGCCAAAGAATATCAATGTTTGGAATTTTAGCAGGTGTCAGATCATTTTCCGGAGTTTGTGCATTATTTGCAGCTCGTTTTCTACCCGTATCTTCGATTTTTCAGGTATTGAATAAATATATAAATTAACAAACAATAATCCAGTCATATAGAATTATTCCCTTAGCTTTTCTTTTTCATCACTTTATAGATTGGTTATCTAACAAGAATATATAGGACTCAGAACTAATTTTACATCATCAAGAATAGAATTTCAGTTGAAACTTCTCAACAAAGTATATATAAGAAAATATTATAATTTTTAGGTTTCAGCTGTATCATTTATAGTTGGCCTGGTGTACATGAGAGTTTTCCTAAAAGAAAGGCTACTCGGTGATGATGAAGACGGTTATAATTCTGATGATTGTGGTGATGAAAAGATATTAGCAGAACCGATTTTAAAACCCTCACCAACTAAGACACATGTCTTCAACAATAAGTATTCTTCTTTGAAAGATATGGTGGGCTTGATGAAGAACAGGTACATTCAGTTATATTATATATGCCTGTTGGCATCTACATATTTATATAATCCTAAATGATCAACATGAGTTTTTTACAGCTACTCGTTCAAGCATTGGTTGTTACATTCTTTGCTACCTTCTCAGAAAGTGGAATGTTGTCAGCTTTCATGGTTTCTTCATCTCCATACTTTAACATTAGAAATCTATTAATTTACACAAAATGTATATTAACTGTTTTTGATAATACAGTATTTTCTAAAAGCCCGTTTTGGGTTCAACAAAAATGACTTTGCTCAACTCTCCATGTTGGTTTCGATCATTGGCTTCATCTCCCAGGTAACTGATTCCTTGTAATTATCGTAAAGGATCCATAGTTTATAATCCGAATAAATTTGTCTTGTCAGCTGTTTATACTGCCGATATTGGTTTCAACCATTGGAGAACGTAGGGTGCTATCAACAGGGCTTCTTGTGGAATTCTTCAACGTAAACATTTTATTTCAATTAATCTTCAAATTAGATAAATCAGTTTCCCTAATCAAGATAAATCTGTAAAAAAATAATAGCTAATAAATTTGTTAATGTGCTTATCCTGCAGGTAACAATTCTCAGTGTTTCAAGGTCAGCATGGGTGAGTACAGTTAAACTAGGGCAGTATGAGAGGAGCTTGTCAATATATGCACACAAGCATATCTATACAATTTAAACATACAAATGGCAATAAAACAAATCCACATATAAAAAATTAAACACAGTCAACTTCCTTCTATAATCTTTGGTTGGAAAGACTTCTATTGCTATAAAACCAATTAAAGATTAAAACAGTCCTGATTAATTGGCTTTGTTTTTGCGACCAATGTAGGTTCCTTATGCGGCCACCGTGCTTGTACCCGGATCCATGTTCATAATGCCGTCTGTAAGATTTTCTAGCTTAACATTGGTGCTATCTTTACTATATGATGGAGGGTAAGAACAGAGTTTCAGCTCAATCTAGGGATTTCAGAGAAATCTCTAGAGACCTGCTTCTTGAAGAAGATGAAGTTAATCAAATCTAACTCAAGGAACGTAAGCAATAGCTTGTTTATTAATTCTCAAAATCTGAATACAAAGCTTGAAGCCTCAAAACTATAAATAAAGCTCTTATGCCGTCATGGTCTAGGGTTTTCCAAATCAAAACAGAACTTAAAAGGTAATTATCTAAATCTATAATAAGTAAATAAGGAAATCTAGAATAAGGAAATAAGAACTTGAGCAAAAAGGAAATCGTTAAAGTTGTTGGTAATAGCCGTTAAGATGCTGCTGCATCAGGACTCCCGGGGTGAGTAGGATTCGTCCTCGAATCGGAAACAGAATCAGCAGGGAGAAAACGAGACAGGTACTTGACATTGAAGACGTCGGAGGTGGTGATATCGGAAGGAAGGCGGAGACGATACGCATTGTCGTTGATGCGTTCCAGAACCTCGAGGGGACCAATCTTCTTGGCTTTGAGTTTGTTGTAGGCATGAGATGGCATACGATCACGAGTAAGGACAGCCCAAACAAGATCACCAATTTCAAAGACCAGACGACGGCGATGCGAATCAGCGGCAGCCTTATACTTTATCACGGATGCTTCCAAATTTTCCTTAGTTTGTTTGTGCGTGTCAAGGACACTATCAATGAAAGTCTCAGCATTTCCATGTAAGCGCTTGCGATCTGGAAGGCAAGAGAGGTCAGGTGGTCCACGTGGGATGATGCCATAGATAACCTGAAATGGGCTATAGCCAGAGCTTCGGTTCACGGCATGATTGTGGGCGAACTCTGCTTGTGGGAGTTTAGAGTCCCATGTCTTGATTGAAGTTCCCACTAAACAACGTAATAGATTCCCCAAAGAGCGATTTGTAACTTCAGTTTGACCATCAGTCTGTGGATGATAAGCGGAGCTCATATCGAGACTTGTGTCCAGAAGTTTCCACAAAGAACGCCAAAAATGGCCAAGAAAACGTGAGTCACGGTCTGAAACGATGGACAAAGGCAATCCATGTAAGCGATAGATCTCTCGAAAAAACAATGTTGCTACTTGAACCGCGTCTGTTGTACGTTTGCAGGGAATGAAGTGAACCATTTTAGAGAAACGGTCAACAACCACAAAGATGGAATCAAAGCCTTTTTGTGTACGTGGGAGTCCCATGACGAAGTCCATACTAATATCAGTCCACGGCTGAGTCGGAATCGGTAAAGGCAGATATAAACCAGCATTAGAGGCTTGACCTTTAGAAGTTTGGCAAATGACACAACGCTCAACGAAGCGTTCAACATCGCGGCGTAAGCAGGGCCAAAAATACGAAGATGAGACCAAGTGTAGAGTACGATCACGTCCAACATGCCCTTCATTATGAAGTTCTTTGATGAGCTGGAGACGGAGACTACAATCAGGGATACAAAGTCGATTATCCCGAAATAAGAACCCATCGTGAATAGAATATGGCACCGCTACTCCATGACCCAATGAAGCCCAAATTGGACCAAAGAAAGGATCTGTGGGATAGAGATCCACAAAGCCACTGAACCCGGGTACAGAAACATGAAGAACGGAAAGTAAAGAATGGCGTCTACTCAAAGCATCTGCAACACGATTACTAATTCCCGAAGTGTGTTTAATCACAAAAGTGAATTGCTGGAGATATGACATCCAAGAAGCATGACGAGACGAAATTTTTTCTTGGGTACCGAGGTGCTTCAAAGCATCATGGTCTGTGTAAAGCACGAATTCCTTGTGGAACAAATAGTGACGCCAATGTTTGATTGCTTGGACAATGGCATAGAACTCGATATCGTAGGTGCTGTAACGGAAACGTGCACCCGAGATCTTCTCACTAAAGAATGCAATAGGACGATTACGTTGACTTAAAACCGCGCCAATGCCTGTTTTAGAAGCATCACAATGTAACTCAAAGACCAAGGCGAAGTCGGGGAGAGCTAAGATCGGAGCTGAACTTAACTTGTCTTTGACGGTATTGAATGCGGTTGTTGCAGCAGGCGTCCAAACAAAGGAACCGTCACGAATACAGTCTGTAAGCGGAGCCATAATAGCACTAAAATGTGGGACAAAGCGACGGTAGAAAGAGGCGAGGCCATGGAAGCTTCGAGCTTCAGAGATGGTTTTAGGCTGCGGCCATGATTGTATGGCGGAAACCTTTTCGGGGTCAACTGCAAGACCTGTAGCTGAAACGATATAACCCAAAAAGTGGACTTGTGGAGACCCAAACGAACACTTTTTCGAAGCGGCAAAAAGTTTTTCACGACGCAAGACGAGAAGAACTTCACGCAAGTGCTGTATATGGTCTTCTAGTGATAAACTGAAGATCAAAATGTCATCGAAGTACACCACCACGAATTTGCCAATAAAAGGCCGAAGAGCTTGATTCATAACACGCATGAAAGTGCTAGGCGCATTGGATAATCCAAAAGGCATAACCAGCCATTCGAAAAGACCTTCGCGAGTTTTAAAAGCCGTCTTCCATTCATCACCTTCGCGAATACGAATTTGATGATAACCGCTTTTTAGATCCAGTTTAGAGAAAATACGAGCAGCCCCAATTTGATCAAGGAGATCATCTAACCGAGGGATGGGAAATCGATAACGAACAGTTATCTTGTTAATGGCGCGACTATCCACACACATACGCCAAGAGCCATCTTTCTTCGGAACTAACAATGCAGGTACGGCGCACGGGCTCATGCTCTCCCGTAAATAGCCTTTAGAGACTAATTCTTCTACCTGCTTACGTAGCTCTTCATGTTCGGAGGGGCTCATGCGATAATGCGGACGATTCGGAAGAGAAGCATCTGGCATTAAATCAATGTGATGCTGAATATCACGCAGCGGTGGCAATCCGGGAGGTAGATCAGTAGGAAAAACATCAGAGAATTCAAGGAGAATATCAGAGAATTCCGGTCGATCTTGGTTCTCAGCAGACGTAGGAGTAGGTGTGGCGAGAAGAATGAAAACGAGGCCTTCTTCACGCATTGCATTTTCAAACGGAGCCTTATGCATCAAAAGGAGTGGGGTTGTTGGTGGGGGCAGAGGTTGTGGCACAGAGGGCTTTAAAGTAAAGCTTCGATTGTTGAACTGGAAGCTGTAAGTGTTAAGGAACCCATCATGTTGAACCTTGCGATCAAATTCCCACGGACGACCCAAAAGTAAGTGACATGCGTCCATCGGAGCCACGTCACAATAAAGTTGATCATGATACGCATCACCAATTGAGAAGGTAACCAAAGCGCGACGCGTAACATGTAATTCATTAGTTTTTTGAATCCATGCAACGTGATACGGGTGAGGATGCGCTTCGTCTTTGAGGTCCAACTTTTTGACTGCATCTTCTGCAATCATGTTTTCACTGCTGCCAGAGTCAATGATGAAGTTGCAAACCTTGCCATTAATTGTACAACGTGATTGAAAAAGTGCGTGACGCTGTGGTTTGTCATCGGGACGACGAGGTGTTAAACAAGTCCGACGGAACATCAGTGAGACACCTGTATCTGCTAGCAATTCTTCTGGAGGTTCATCTATCTCATTGTTATCCTCAATTTCAACATCACGACCGGAAACATCAAGTAAAAGCCCCCGGCGATTACGTGTGGGACATCCTGATTGTCGATGACCTGGTTCACCACAAGAGAAACAACGAAGAGTACCAGTCCGAGTGGTGCGATTTGTGTCAAGCGGAACAAGCGCTGTTTCTGGTTGGGTAGGTCCAATCTCGGTAGAAGCAGAAGGAAAGCTCGCGACAGAAGGATTGCGAGGTTGTCGTGATGAGCTCCAAGTAGAGAAATTAGTTTTAGTTTGAGCTTCGACCGTCAAAGCTTGTTGATGAGCTTCCGAGATGGTAGGCGGATGAAACAAATTCAGTGTGTGTTGAATTTGTTGGCGTAATCCACCGATGAAACGAGCCACAAGCTGACTCTCTGAATCTTGGAGATCAATTCGATTCAGGAGTAAGAAAAATTCAGAGGCATAATCCTCCACCGAACGGCTTCCTTGTCTTAAATTTTGTAGTCGCTGGAACAATAGCTGATCATAGTTGTAAGGCAAAAAGGTGTTGCGCAGATGTTTCTTCAGTTTATCCCATGAGACAATCTTTGATTTACCCAAACGAGCACGAGACGCTTTAGTTTGGCTCCACCAAGCTGCTGCTCTGTTACGGAAACGCATCGCAATCACCGGAACGCAACGTTCCAAAGGGACGTGTTTGAATTCCAAAATTTCTTCAACTGTAGCGATCCAGTCAAGTAACTCCTCTGCAGTTTGTCCACCATGAAACTCAGGAATTTCGGTTTTGAAACTTCGTTCCCAAAACCTGATGGAGGGTAAGAACAGAGTTTCAGCTCAATCTAGGGATTTCAGAGAAATCTCTAGAGACCTGCTTCTTGAAGAAGATGAAGTTAATCAAATCTAACTCAAGGAACGTAAGCAATAGCTTGTTTATTAATTCTCAAAATCTGAATACAAAGCTTGAAGCCTCAAAACTATAAATAAAGCTCTTATGCCGTCATGGTCTAGGGTTTTCCAAATCAAAACAGAACTTAAAAGGTAATTATCTAAATCTATAATAAGTAAATAAGGAAATCTAGAATAAGGAAATAAGAACTTGAGCAAAAAGGAAATCGTTAAAGTTGTTGGTAATAGCCGTTAAGATGCTGCTGCATCACTATAGTATCACTTAAATATAACTTTTGATATGGTTACAGATATGCGGTATTGCCTCAAAACAAGTTGGATCCACTGAACAAGTAAGAGCACAAAATTTATTTTCTGGAAACTTTCTAATGTTAGTATCAACGTTTTCAAAGAATTACTAAGGTCTTGCTACGGTTTTTTTGATATGTCGTTGAATATTTTTAACGGCCTATTGTCAACATATACAATTACCCAATACCATGATAAATGTTTATACCTTAAAAGAATAGATTACTAGATTATTCATTTAATTTGAACCAAATCATTATTTCGACACTCGAGATTAACATAAGTTTTCCCATGCAATAAAATGCCTGTTCTGAGACTAGCCATTAATATGATCTAAGGCATAAGCAAAGATCTGTGTTTGGATCCTTGTTGTTGCTCCATAAAAAAAATTATACTATCAAAATATCCTTGATCATGTACCTTCATACTGTCTTACGAAACCTTCTTACCAAATGTGATTGCTGATATTTTTCAGTGAAGCATTGCCATAAATCATTTATAAATTTTCAAAAGGTTTCATTTAATTTGTACATATATGTTTGACGTGTAAAGATTAGTTACCTAAATTCGGTCTTTCAGTTTCCTTTGTTTATGCATTAAACCCTGGCATCCAAAAACAATAAATATAGCACAATAACATGTTATGTTGTTACTGAAAATCGAATCTGATTTAATATTGTCACACTCGGTAAAGTTAATATATATGGTATATATACGTTTTACATGGTCTATTTACATGGTATATATTCCAGTCTATTTTCATTCGAATGAAAAATACACATAACATCTCACACAAATCTTTCATCCCTTTCATAAAAAAATTGTTATCATTGCACAACTTCTAGATCGTATTAATTTCATATATTCATATGATCATATCGTTTTAGGGGAAGGTCCAAGGATGCATATATGGGGCAAAATCATTTGCAGAAGTTGTGGCTCCATTTGTATATAGTCCATTGACAGGTACGTCCACACATTTTCAACACCATTCATTACTAAATTCTAATTAAGGCGTTTATACTAATAAATGATTTGCGTTTGATATAGCATTGTTTCTCTCCGACAATGCACCGTTCTATTTCCCTGGATTTAGCCTTCTATGCATCGCCCACTACAAGAAAACATTGATATTCTGACGGATTTTCCGAGGGAAAATGAGTTCCTCGGAATTTTCTGACGAAAAACCGAGGAAACTCCGAGAAACGTGAGTTCCTCGGAATTTCCTAGGAATTTTCCGAGGAAGGAATTTTCCGTCGGAATTTTCCTAGGAAATTCCGAGGAAACAGGGTCCGTGGGAAAAAACCGACAGATATTTCTAAGATACCGAGGAAAGTTTGTACCCGTTAGAGACCCGGTGGGGCAGCCGTGGGGCGAATTCAATAATTCCTAGGAAATTCCGAGGAAATACATAAAAAAACATATTTCCTCGGAATTTCCTAGGAATTTTCCCAGGAAATTCCTAGGAACTGGATGTTTTTTGGAATTTCCTCGGAATTTCCTAGGAATTTTCCCAGGAAATTCCTAGGAAATGGGGTTTTATAACCGAGAACCACGTTTTGCGTATCGAATAACACATATCTAACCTTCATTGAGTGTCCTAACTAGATTATGAAGTCAAACCTTAGTGTTTTACACAATAACAAACACTTTTACGATTGCTCGAACAAAAATCACACAACATAAGATAAACACTTCTACACTTTAACAAACGTTAAAGGAAATACTTACTATTATTTTTTAAATTTTGTTATTCATGGTTTATGATCATCTATACAAAGTATCCTCAATGGTATGAATTGAAATTGTATTAAAAATGAAATTCTGAAAAAAAAAAAATCGGAATTTGAAACCCCAAACCATGTTTCCTAGGAATTTCCTGGGAAAATTCCTAGGAAATTCCGAGGAAATACATAAAAAAACATATTTCCTCGGAATTTCCTAGGAATTTTCCCAGGAAATTCCTAGGAACTGGATTTTTTTGGAATTTCCTCGGAATTTCCTAGGAATTTTCCCAGGAAATTCCTAGAAATGGGGTTTTATAACCGAGAACCACGTTTTGCGTATCGAATAACAAATATCTAACCTTCATTGAGTGTCCTAACTAGATTATGAAGTCAAACCTTAGTGTTTTACACAATAACAACACTTTTACGATTGCTCGAACAAAAATCACACAACATAAGATAAACACTTCTACACTTTAACAAACGTTAAAGGAAATACTTACTATTATTTTTTAAATTTTGTTATTTCATGGTTTATGATCATCTATACAAAGTATCCTCAATGGTATGAATTGAAATTGTATTAAAAATGAAATTCTGAAAAAAAAAATCGGAATTTGAAACCCCAACCATGTTTCCTAGGAATTTCCTGGGAAAATTCCTAGGAATTTCCGAGGAAATACAAAAAAAACATATTTCCTCGGAATTTCCTAGGAATTTTCCCAGGAAATTCCTAGGAACTGGATGTTTTTTGGAATTTCCTCGGAATTTCCTAGGAATTTGAAACCCCAAACCATGTTTCCTAGGAATTTTTTAAAATCGTTTTTCAATTTTTAAAATCGTTTTTCAATTTTTAAAATCGTTTTTCAATTTTTAAATTCGTTTTTCAATTTTTAAAATCGTTTTTCAATTTTTAAAATCGTTTTTCATTTTTTGAAATCGTTTTCTCATTTAAAAACTATTTGTATAAGTATTAAAACTTTTTTTTACTATTGTTTGTAAAAAAGGTTTTTGATTTGTAATATCTAAAATCACTATTTTCCAAAGATTTTAAAAAACGTTTTTCAATGATTTTTACTATTGTTTTCTGTTATTAAAACTATTTTTATAAGTATTAAAACATTTTTTGATTTGTAAAAACGTCTATATGATTTAAAAAAGGTTTTTCTATTTTTAAAAAAGTTAAGCAAGTTTCTAAAACGTTTTTTTCCTGATATTACAAATATTTTTTTAAGTATTACAATATTTTTTGATTTTTTTAAAACATGTATATGATTTTCAATAATTTTTACAATTGTTTTTCTGTTATTAAAACTATTTTATTAAGTATTAAAACATTTTTTGATTTGTAAAAACGTGTATATGAATTAAATATTACTAACACATTATAACTTTTGTTTGGATTTTTATATCTTCAAACTACAGGTCTTACGATGATCAGACCCCGCCTCCTCGACAGCGTCGTGCTCGTGGTCGTGGCTCGGGGAGCCACTCCGTTCAGGATTCCCGCAGCTCCCACGATACATCTCCCTCTCCATATCCCGACGCTCCTTCTGGCTCTCAGGCTGCACCCGTTATTCCTCCGAACTATCAGGCTCCTGCGGAACTGGCGAGGGTTGCAGAGTTTGTTCGACAGCCTGGTCGTCACCATCTTCCGTTTCTCACTCCCTATCCATCTGGACCGGGTCAGACATGGTTTGATCGATCCTCGAACGGGATCAGCGCATGGATCAACCGTATGATGTATCTGGCCTTGGACGTGGGACATCCTACTTTCACCGACTTTCCTATAGGCAAACAAATTCTGTGGTTTGAACAGTTTGCGGTAAGTATTCTTTATTTTTTCAATTAATTTTTTTCAATATAAATATTCTACTAATTGTTTCTTTTTTCAGCAAGAATTCAACTGGAATCCCGATTATACGGCGTTTGTCTATTATCACTTCGTCCACAAAGTTATGACCACTATGGTTATCAAATTTACGAGTGGAAGAAGAAGTGGCGAAAGAACAAGGTTTTCTTTTTTATTTAAAACCTTTTTAAAATTTATTACATTATATTTTAATTAATCTAACATTTTTTTAAAAAAAGGTCCCAAAGTTAATGAACCTCGACGTCTGGGCACAGTTGATTGAGCATTGGAGTAAAGACGAGACGAAATCGACTTCTTCCACCAATTCCACCAACCGCAAGAGCGATCGTAAAGGAAAGGGCATCTACAAGCACAACTTGGGTGCTCAGTCCCAAGCCACTCTGAGAGATCGCATGGTAACTTCAATCGCTTTTTATTCTATTTAATAATTTTATAATTTTTGAAATTTAAAATTCTCAATTTTTCTTCTAATTACTAATATTTATATTGATATCAAGGTGGAAGCAAATGATGGTGAGCCGGTTGATGATTTCGCGCTACTGAAAAAGGCGTATACGAACAAGCATACCGGCGAGATCGATGACGTTGTCGTGAAGGGTGTCGTCGACCTCATCAACAGTCAGGTGGAAGAAGCAGCGTCTCAGCTTCCAATCGAAGACGAAGATTCAACGGGTTCCCAATTGCCTCGGGATCAGATCAACAAAATCGTTCAAAAGGTAAGTTTCATTTCATCTCAATTATTATTTACTATTTTTTATTTTTCTATTTCAATCGGTTCCAATCTTAATTATTATTTACATTTTGGTTATTTTCTATTTCAGTCGGTTCCAAAGAAGAAGGGCAGATGGTGGTTTGGCTCGTCCGTCACGGTCAGTTACGTCTTCTGCTGCAGCCCCGCCCTTTGTTGATCCCGAAGCACTTATGGGTCAGCTGCAGGACAAGGACCAACGCATTTCTGCGTTGGAGACTCAGATGGCGACCCAACAGGCGAGCTTCGAGGCACAGATGAAGCTGAACGAGCAGATGATGGAAATGATGAGGAGGTTGCACCCGAACGTCGATTTCCCGACCTTGCACGACCCGAACACCCAAAACCCGTAGTTTTTTTTTTTTTTTCAAAAACTTCGGAATGTTTTTTTTTATTTGTAAGACTTTCAATTTTATATATTTCATATTTCATTTTATATTTTCAAATTTAATTTTCTAATATCTTTTCTTTTTAAGAAATAATTTTTTTAAAAAAAATTTATTTTTTTTAAAAATTAATTTTTAAATATTTCCGACGGACGCCTTCCGTCGGAAATATCCGACGGATACATTCCGTCAGAAATTTCCGACGGACGCCTTCCGTCGGAAATATCCGACGGATACATTCCGTCAGAAATTTCCGACGGATACATTCCGTCGGAAATTTCCGACGGAAGGCGTCCGTCGGACATTTCCGACGGAAAGCGTCCGTCGGAAACTAGCGACGGACCCCTGCCGTCGTAAACTCCCGACGGACGCCTTCCGTCGGAAACGCCTGACGTCGGCGTCCGTCGGAAACTTCCGACGGACCCATCCGACGAATTGTGTTCCTCGCTTTTTCCTCGGAATTTGCTTTCCTCGGAATTCCGTCGGAAATTTCCGAGGAAATTCCGACGGAATTCAATATTCCGACGACTTTTTTCCGACGGAAGAGTTCCTCAATATGCCGTCGGAATACCCTAATTCCGACGGAATTCTGAGGAATTCGTCCGTGGGAATTTGCTTGTTTTCTTGTAGTGGCCTTATCTTTGGTATATATTACATCTTCCACCATCTCCTCCACCATAACTGTGTTGATTGTAAATGTATTAGTTATGCATGACTAACATTGTTTTACATGCACAGATGATCGGATTCCTTCTGAGTCTTCTGATAAAAGATGTTCCCTCTTCGTCAATGAACAAAGCAATTGTCAGCGGTTCAAATGAGGAAGCTTGACAAATAGTAATAGCTCATGAAGCTATACATATATAAACTATGTATATGCAGTGACATCTTTAAGAAAGTAATAAAGTTTCTAATATACATATGAATCTTACAACAAAACCGTTGTATAGTAAAGTAGTAGGAAAACTTCACATTGTGTTGTATTTATTTCTCCACAGCAAAAGTTTCACGAAATTATTACAAACGAAAATTTATTACACCCACGTTATATGCAGATCAAACTAAAATATCTGAAATCTAAAATTGATAAATCATATAACATAATTTATATATTTAGAGTTTATATTAAAATTTGCGTTATATTTTTCAAAAATTATTTTTTTTTTTAGTTTTTATTAAGATAATTATAAGTGTTTTCTTTTTTATCTTTTAAAAGCAATAATTTTTTTCTTTTTAAGAATAACCTACTTTTTAAGGACACCTGTCAAAATCTTAAATAGTTGATCGTACAAGTAAACTTTATATAATAAGATTAGTAATAAAAATGGTAAAAAATAGCGACACAGTCGTATTTGATGAACCAATCAACTGAATCTGCTAACCATACTCTATCGAACATTTACCACTTAGACTGGTGACCCATACATAGTTGGCCCATATGTATTTGATCCATATCATCTATCAGTGACAATACTTTCCTGTGCACACTGTCATCGGAGTTGGCATATTTGCCGTACTTCTGTCAGTTTTAGGCTTTTAGCCATCACTAAATTGTGCTAAGCAGTAAGTTGAACACATTAAAGGCCCCAATTAATGGTTTCCTTCAGCTAGGTTTTACGGATGGATGATATCTTTGGACTTTGAAAAACCCTTTTTGGACCTTTAAAAACCCTTCTTTGGATTTTGAGAAATCCTCCCCCAACATTTTTTATTTTATTTTCCAATTAACGTTATTTTATGAATCTAAATATAGATCTATGTTTTTTTGTCAGTATCCTAATGTTTAGAGATATATTTAACATCTAAATTTCTGGAAGTTGTGGATCTGGATTAAGATAGTTAAAATCCGATGGATATACACGTGCTACAAAGGCCATTGCACTCTACATGATAGTGTCTTGAATTTGATCAATTTAGGTACATCAAGATCCAATACATGCATACACTATATCTTGAGTACTTAAATATAAGAATGATCAATTTAGGTACATCGCCTGATCTTTGGTATATTTTACTTTTACATATTTAACCACCTCATCCATCACAACGATGTTGACTGTATATGTATTAAATATGTATGACTAACATTATTATTTTTTTGTTCTGTCACGACTTAGACCCAACTAGGGCTTGACAGACCTTATTAGGCTTATGCGTTTTCAAGCCCAATTCTTGGAGCAGCCCAATGAATGAAGATCCAGTCGACGCCGTTTAAAAGCTGAAGTCGTCTTCTTCATTCATCTTGTCGGAAAGTTCTGCAACAAACAGACAAACACAATCAGAGAGAATCAAAGCGAGAGTTAGATAGATTCAATAGAAAGTTACAATTTCTGTACTTATTTTTTGAGTGATTCTTTTTCTTGAGAGTTTTCAAGTGAGGTTTGATTCGTAGAGTGATTGTGTCCTTTGTGAACCTGATCGAGCTTTGGGTTGTAAAGCTTGTGATCTTCTTCTTCTTCTTGTGATCTTCTTCTTCTCGGCAATTACCGACGGAAGTTCTCCGTCGGAAATTACCGATGGAAGTCCGTCAGAATTTTCCGAGGAAGAGTTCATCGGAAATATTTTAAAAATAATTTTAAAAATAATTTTTAAAAAATTAAATTTTTTTTAAAAAAATTATTTCTTAAAAGAAAAGATATTAGAAAATTAAATTTGAAATATATAAAATTGAAAGTCTTACAAATAAAAAAAAAACATTTCAAGTTTTTGAAAAAAAAAAACTACTGGTTTTGGGTGTTCGGGTCTTGGAAGGTCGAAAAATCGACGTTCGGGTGCAACCTCCTCATCATTTCCATCATCTGCTCGTTCAGCTTCCTCTGTGCCTCGAAGCTCGCCTGTTGGGTCGCCATCTGAGTCTCCAACGCAGAAATGCGTTGGTCCTTGTCCTGCAGTTGACCCATAAGTGCTTCGGGATCAACAAAGGGCGGGGCTGCAGCAGAAGACGCAACCGCCTGTGACGGACGAGCCAAACCCACCATTCTGCCCTTCTTCTTCGGAACCGACTGAAATAGAAAATAACCAAAATGTAAATAATAATTAAGATTGGAACCGATTGAAATAGAAAAATAAAAAAAAAGTAAATAATAATTAAGATGAAATGAAACTTACCTTTTGAACGATTTCGTTGATCTGATCCCGAGGCAATTGGAAACCCATTGAATCTTCGTCTTCGATTGGAAGCTGAGACGATGCTTCTTCCAACTGACTGTTGATGAGGTCGACGACACCCTTCACGACAACGTCATCGATCTCGCCGGTCTGCTTGTTCGTATACGCCTTCTTCATTAGCGCGAAATCATCAACCGGCTCACCATCATTTGCTTCCACCTTGATATCAATATAAATATTTGTAATTAGAAGAAAAATTGGGAATTTTAAATTTCAAAAATTATAAAATTATTAAATAGAATAAAAAGCGATTGAAGTTACCATGCGATCTCTCAGAGTGGCTTGGGACTGAGCACCCAAGTTGTGCTTGTAGACGCCCTTTCCTTTACGATCGCTCTTGCGGTTGGTGGAGTTGGTGGAAGAAGTCGATTTCGTCTCGTCTTTACTCCAATGCTCAATCAACTGTGCCCAGACCTCGAGGTTCATTAACTTTGGGACCTTTTTGAAAAAAAAATTTGTTAGATTAATTAAAATATAATGTAATAAATTTTAAAAAGGTTTTTAAAATTAAAAAGCAAACCTTGTTCTTTTGCCACTTCTTCTTCCACTCGTAAATTTGATAACCATAGTTGGTCATAACTTTGTGGACGAAGTGGTAATAGACAAACGCCGTATAGTCGGGATTCCAGTTGAATTCTTGCTGAAAAAAAAAAACAATTAGTAGGAAAATTATATTGAAAAAATTTAAATTGAAAAAATAAAGAATACTTACCGCAAACTGTTCAAACCACAGAACTTGTTTGCTTATAGGAAAGTCGGTGAAAGTAGGATGTCCCACGTCCAAGCACAGATACATCATACGGTTGATCCATGCGCTGATCCCGTTCGAGGATCGATCAAACCATGTCTGACCCGGTCCAGATGGATGGGGAGTGAGAAACGGAAGATGGTGACGACCAGGCTGTCGAACAAACGCTGCAACCCTCGCCAGTTCCGCAGGAGCCTGATAGTTCGGAGGAATAACGGGTGCAGCATCAGAGCCAGAAGGAGCGTCGGGATATGGAGAGGGAGATGTATCGTGGGAGCTGCGGGAATCCTGAACGGAGTGGCTCCCCGAGCCACGACCACGAGCACGACGATGTCGAGGAGGCGGGGTCTGATCATCGTAAGACCTGTAGTTTAAAGATATAAAAATCCAAAAAAAGTTATAATGTGTTAGTAATATTTAATTCATATACACGTTTTTACAAATAAAAAAATGTTTTAATACTTAATAAAATAGTTTTAATATCAGAAAAAATAGTTTTAATAACATAAAAACAATTGTAAAAATCATTGAAAAACGTTTTTTTAAATTCTTTGGAATTTGGAAAATAGTGATTTTAGTTATTAAAAATCGAAAACCTTTTTAAAAATAAGTGATTTTAGTTTTAAAAGATATAAAAATAGTTTTAAAATCATATACATGTTTTAAAAAATCAAAAAATATTGTAATACTTAAAAAAATATTTGTAATATGAGAAAAAAAACGTTTTAGAAACTTCCTAAACCTTTTTAAAAATAGAAAAAACTTTTTTTCAATCATATAAATGTTTTTACAAATCAAAAAATGTTTTAATAGTTATAAAAAATGTTGTAATAGTTATAAAAATAGTTTTAAAATTTTTGGTTTTTATATCTGAAAAAGACTTATAAAAGAGTAAAAACGTTTTTCAAATTCATTGACAACGTTTTTTAAAAGCAAAAACGTTTTTATAAATAAATATAAGAAAAAAAATTTAAAACTAAAGTAAAACTTTTTTAAAATCAAAAACGTTTTTAAAACTAAAAAAACGTTATAAAAAATCAAAAACGTTTTTAAAAATAGGGAAAAATTTTAAAAATCAAAAACGTTTTTAAAAATCGAAAAACGTTTTTAAAACTAAAAATAATTCCATAGATAACTAAAACAATAACCTAAAATCCGAAATTCAATCCTAAACTATCAATCTAACAACCTAAAATCCGAAACTATCCTTCTAACAACCTAAAATCCGCAATA
Source organism: Isatis tinctoria (assembly GCA_010577795.1). Classification (NCBI taxonomy): domain Eukaryota; kingdom Viridiplantae; phylum Streptophyta; class Magnoliopsida; order Brassicales; family Brassicaceae; genus Isatis; species Isatis tinctoria. Next base: position 4,145,024 of record CM021246.1, on the reverse strand, counting down.
TTCGATCTCAATATTCGATCTCACACGAAAATATGAAGTTTGGAATCACAAAAATATGAAGTTTGAATTATTCTTACATGATTCGGCGTTTTAGAGAGAGGAGAGAGAGGAGAACCGGCGGCGAGATGATAGAGGAGATCGAGATGAGAGAGAGGACAGAGAGGACAACGGCGGCGAGATGATAGAGGAGATCGAGAGGAGATAGAGTAGAGAGAGAGAGATCCTTCGATATGTTCGAAGCGGCGGAGAAGAAGAAGAAGGAGGATAGGTATTATATTTACTATTTCCGACGGACGTTTTTCCGTCGGAATTCCGTCGGATAAATTAAAATCATACCTAACACGCGGTTCTCGAATTAATTCAAGATTTTTGGTTTCCCGGTACCAACTTTCCGACGGAAACACGTTTCCTCGGTATTTCGTCGGAAAATTCCGAGGAAATACCGAGGAAAATCCATCTTTCCTCGGAATTTCCTCGGAAATTTCCGACGAAATACCGACGAAACGTGGTTTAGGGTTTGAAAGTCCCAATTTTTTCCCGGTATTTCATTTTTAGTACAAATGCAATTCATTCAATTGAGGATAATTTGTGTGGATGATCATAAACCATGAAATAAAAAAAATTCAAAAATAATTGTAAGTAATTCGGTTAACGTTTGTTAAAGTGTATAAGTGTTTATCTTATGTTGTGTGAATTTTGTTCGAGCAATCTTAAAAATGTAAGTTACGGTGTAAAACACTAGGTATGACTACATAAGCTATTTAAGACACTCAATGAAGGTTATATCTGTGTTATTCGATCAGCAAAACGTCGTTCTTAGGTTATGAAACCCTATTTCCTCGGAATTTCCTCGGAAATTCCGAGGAAACTAAAAAATTTATCTCATTCCTCGGAATTTCCTCGGAAATTTCCGAGGAAATTCCGAGGAATGTCCATAGAAATTATATTTCCTCGGAATTTCCTCGGAATTTCCGACGAAATTCCGAGGAATGAGATCAATTTTTTAATTCGAGGAAACCCTAAATGCCCTCGGAAATCCGTCGGAATTTTTGGTTAAAAAAAAAAAAAAAAAATTCTACTCTGATTCTGACTCATTGTCACCAGATGAATCGGAATCTGGATCTTGGTGAAACTCTCCAATAACTGGTTCTTCTTCTGCGTAAACGACGGCGTCCTCCGCGAAGTCTGTCAAATCGACTACAAGGCCACCTTCACCTACATCTTCAGCTGCACTTAAGTTGCCGGATGTGATTGGTTGCAGCGGGTCTTCAAGCTCTGAAGTTCCCTGAACTCGGCCTCTCGGGTTGACTCTTGTAACCGTAACCCATGGATCATCTCTGTTCCTTACCCGTGGGTACTTGATATAAGAAACCTGTAACATTTTAAAAAATATTAGTAAAAGTATGAAATTTGGTGAATCATTTTGGAATTCGTACAACATTAACTTACCTGATCGGCCTGAGAAGCAAGAATGAAAGGATCATAATATTGCAGCTTTCGCCTCGAATGTACTGATGTAACACCAAATGCATCTGTTCTCACACCTCGATCTGGAGTGTTGTCGTGCCAATCACAATAGAAAACAGTACAGCGCAATCCAACCAAGCCCAAATACTTGATTTCCAAAATCTCTTGTATGTGTCCGTAGTATACATCATCACCTGATGAAGAACAAACGCCAGCATCGTAGGTCGTACGCGAATGTCTCCTCTTCTCAGTTGCGAATGCATATCCTCGAGTACAGAATCTCGGATATGACTTTACAACACAGTTTGGGCCAACCACCATCTCGCGTATCCAATCGTCAAATGTTTCACCTCTGTCCAAACCAGCAGACACCTATTAATAGCACAAATGTAGGTTATATCAATAAATATGAATTAGAATAAATATATGGTAAATGTACTTTTTATTTGTTTAAGGCACTCACATAGGTAAACATCCATCCAGCAAATTCTCTCTGCTTCATTTCTTCTAGTTCCGCCTCTGTGGCGTATCTATATTCCAACCGCTTCGCTGCCATGAAAATCCTGTACATATGATGTCAATAATATAACTATTTAGATTAAAATGTCAATTTTTTAAAGTAGAATTTTGTAAGATAATAAACTTACCTCTCATATGGAAGAACGTCTTCGCAGTTCGTCAGCAAATATGTCTGCAAATGACTTCGCTCGTGCTCAGTAAGTCGACGGTCCTTTGGTTTTCCGCTAAGTCGTCCAACATCTGTGAAAATGTCTGGAACCTTAACATGATATGTTGCCCGTTGACCTCTATCATCATGCCGAGCAGATCTTCTGTTTTTGGTCTGAACTTCTGCTGGAAAGTAGTGCTCCGCAAAGTTTGAAATTTCTTCATTGATCATCTGTGCGACTATAGAACCTTCCACCCTACTTAAATTTTTCACCTTCTTCTTCAAATGGAACATATACCGCTCATAAAGATACATCCATCTATACTGCACAGGACCACCAAGTTCCAATTCTCTTGCAAGGTGAATAGCAAGATGCTCCATAACATCAAAAAATGAGGGAGGAAATATCTTCTCAAGGTTGCACTGAATCACGGCAATGTTAGTCTTCAAATTTGTAATACCTTCAAGAGTCACTGATCTGCTGCATAAATCGCGGAAAAAAGCACTTATCCCTGCAACAGCTTCATGAACTTTTCGTGGTAATAGTTCCTTGAAGGCAAACGGAAGGAGGCGCTGCATCATCACATGGCAATCGTGACTTTTCAAGCCTGTGAACTTTCCTTCCTTTATGTCGATACAGTTTCGCAAATTAGATGCGTAGCCATCTGGAAACTCCACATCGTTTGAAATCCAATCAAAGAACGCGTTTTTCCCCTCTGCATCAAGCCGGTATATGGGAAAAGGAGCCCTACCATTCTCATCAACATGAAGTTCTGGACGAGCACATATATCGACTAAATCCAGTCTTGACTTCAAATTATCCTTTGTTTTACCTTTAACGTTAAGGATCGTGTTCATGAGATTGTCAAAAAAGTTCTTCTCAATATGCATGACATCTAAATTATGCCTTAGCAGATGATCCTCCCAGTATGGCAAATCAAAGAAAATACTTTTCTTGTGCCAGTTATGTAGTTCTCCAACAGCATCTACAGGAAAATTCTCATGTCCACCGACGTCTGGCGTCCTTTCTGCACCAAAATCTCTTAGTTGTGTCTTCAAAACTTTCCCACTAACTTCCTCAGGTGGACCATCAAACACCTGTTTGTTCTTCCTAAAGAAATTCTTACTCCGACGGTATGGATGATCATGTGGTAGGAATCGTCTGTGACAGTCAAACCAACACGTTTTTCTTCCGTTCTTTAGTTGGAAAGCATCTGTGTCATCTTGACAATATGGACATGATAGCCTCCCATGCGTTGTCCATCCAGATAACATACCATATGCTGGAAAATCACTTATTGTCCACATTAGTACTGCCCGCATTTGAAAGTTTTCTTTACACGAAATGTCGTATGTTTCAGCACCTTCAGCCCATAGTTGTTGCAACTCATATATTAGTGGCTGAAGAAACACATCAAGTGATCTCTTAGGATGCTCTGGTCCGGGAACGAGAATGGAAAGAAACAAAAACTCTCGTCGCAAGCACAAGTTTGGGGGTAAGTTATATGGTGTAACAATGACTGGCCATAGAGAATATTGTCTTCCACTCTTTCCATACGGGCTGAAACCATCGGTACATAATCCAAGGTAGACATTTCTTCTCTCATATGCAAAGCCAGGATACTTTGATTGGAAATGCTTCCACGCTTTTGCATCTGAAGGATGTCTAATCTCACCATCTGTTGAGTGCTCCGCATGCCATCTCATTCGTTGCGCTGTCCTTTCTGAAAGATACAACCTCTGCAACCTGTCCTTTAAAGGCAAATACCACATCCTTTTATATGGCACTCTAACTCTTCCACTCGTATCTTTGTAACGAGGCTTCCCACAAAATTTGCATGTAATCCGCTGGTCATCCGCCCTCCAATAAATCATGCAGTTATCGCTGCATACATCTATTACCTCATACGGTAAACTAACACCAGATACAAGTTTCTGAACCTCGTAGTATGAACCTGGAGCTACATTATCCTCAGGTAGAATACCTTTTACAAATTCAGCTATCGCATCCACACAATCTTCAGCCAAGTTATAATCTGTTTTAATGGACATCAGTCTTGTAGCATATGATAAAGCTGAATGACCATCTCTGCAACCTTCATACAAAGGTTTCTTTCCAGCATCCAACATATCATAAAATCTCCTAGCTTCTGCATTGGGTAAATCTTCCCCTCTAAAATGATCATTTACCATCTGCTCAATACCTACACCATACTCTAAATCCGTTCTAATTGGTTCTTCTAATCTAACCGCCGGCCGAGGTTCGCTAGTACTACCAGGTTCATATCCGGTTTCCCCGTGATGATACCAAATTTTGTAACTTCGTGTAAACCCATTTAAAAATATATGTGTCCAAACATCCAACTCTTTAATAACCTTTCTATTTTTACAATTAGAGCAAGGACATCTTAACTTACCTGTTTCGGCTCCCGGTTGTCGTTTAACTAACCCCATGAATTCCTTCACACCTCGTTCGTATTCTTTCGTAAGCAATTTCGTCTTCGGATCCAAATGAGGTCGATCCATCCAAGATCGATAATAATTTGACGAAGACATTTTTTTAAAAACAAAAATCGTGTGTAAAGATAGAGGGAGGAAAGAAGATGAAATGGAGTGAATGAGGAGGAAGAGGGGTGGATGTATTTATAGATAAATCCTCCCGAGATACTGACGAAATTCCTAGGAAATTCCGAGGAAAAATAACAATTCCTCGGTTTTTCCTCGGAATTCTTGAAATATCCCAACGGCTCTCCTAACGGGTCTCTAACGGCTCCGACATACTGAGGAAATTCCGAGGAAATTCTGAGGAAAAACAACTTTTCCTCGCTATTTCCTCGGAATTCTGGAAATATCCCAACGGCTCTCCCAACGGGTCTCTAACGGGTCAAAACTTTCCTCGGTATCTTACAAATATCCGTCGGAAATTTCCCACGGACATCATTTCCTCGGAATGTCGTCGGAATATTCCGAGGAAACATGATGTCCTCGGAAATTTCCGACGAAATTCCGAGGAAAACACACTTCTCGGAGTTTCTTCGGTTTTTCGTCGGAAAATTCCGACGAACTCATTTTCCCTCGGAATTTCCATCGGAATTTCAACGTTTTCTTGTAGTGAAACTAACATTATATTACAAGCACATATGATCAGATTCATCTAGAGTCTTCTTATAAAAGATGTTCGCTCCTCGTCATCGAACAAAGCAATTAGCAGCACTTTTAAAATTTAAACGCGGAAGTCGGACTAATAATAGGCCATGAAGATTTTTTTTTTTTGAATGACATACAGAGAGCTGATTTAGCGATATTTTTTGCCAAGCGAGTTAAATCTCTGAGGATAAACTCAAAGCAAGAGAAAGTAAAGAAAGAGGATAGAGCTTCGATGTCCATCAGAATTCCGTAAAGTTCCGTTGGGTAGATATTCGAAGTGATGGCTCGGATGAGCACTTGGGAATCTGATCGGAGCCAGATTTTCGAAAAAGAGAGACTCTTAGTGTGGAGTAGGGCAGCTCGAAGCACTAGAGCCTTAGCCATTAAAGCAGAGGAGACATGCAGATGGATGCCAACCCTTGATCAATCAGCGTTTGAGTTGAATCCTGGAAGATCCAGCCACTGCCTTCCCGTTTTTCTTGTGCTCGCCAGGCTGCATCAGAGAAACAGTGGACAGTACCAGGCGAAGCTTGCCTTTGATTTGGGGTTGGAGGTTGATGAGGTGAGCTAACGGGGACAGAGATTTGTGCTTGTGCGGAGAACCATTCCTGCGCATTGTGGAGGGCGTTGTGGAGAACTTCACTGATTGAGAATATGCAGTTTTGGAAGATGGTGTTGTTCCTTGCTGTCCAGAGGGCCCACATACACCATGGGAACAAATCCCCCGTGAATCCCGTCGGGGGAAGGCAGTGGAGGCTAGCCGATCGGAGAAGAGCAGTTTCGAAAGATGCCTGGGGGGATGTTTCATCGTCTCTTGGAGAGGAACACTTGCCCAGAAGTTTTGTGCGAACGAGCACTACAAGAAGAGGTGTGCAACTGACTCGCTCTCTCCATAGCGGATGCAAGAGGTATTTGCTACAACTCCTCTTCTTTGTAAATTAAGGCCAGTAGGGAGAGCTTCTTGGAGGATTTTCCACATGAAGGTTTTTAACTTTGGTGATGTATTTATGCCCCACACAAATTTTTTCAAGTTGAGTGTCGAGACCAAAGGGTCCTCTTCTTCCGTGTTTGTCGAGTTGATAGCTATTACATAGTAACCTGATTTTGTACTGTACTTGCCAGACTTGTCTGGTAGCCAGAGGTAAGAATCGACTGCACCCAAAGTACTTGGTTTCATGCACAAGATTTCTGGTAGAAGGTTAGGGAATATGGATCTAATTCTTTTCTCATTCCACGACTCATTATCATTGCAGAGAAGATCTGCCACACACAAGTCTTGATTCGCTTCCTTTTCTAGTCCATAGGGCGTCCGTTGCTTCGTCGGTGATAACCATGGGTCTCTACAGACCTTGGAGGTTAGGCCAGAGCCTATGGCTTTCCCGAGATGTGGCCGCAAAAGGTCTCTACCCACAAGGACACTTCTCCAACCATGAGAAGCTAAGCTCGTAATAGGAGTTGTAAGGAGAGACGTGCGATGGCAGTATCTGCCAGTTAAAACCCGAGCTAACATGCATAATGGCCTAGTGATGATTCTCCAGGTAAGTTTTGCAAGTAAAACACTATTACAGCATTAGATCTCCCGAAAGCGAAGGCCTCCTTTTCCTTTTGGTCTTGTCAGTTTGTGCTAGGATACCCAACAGATTTTCTTTTTTTTTTTGTATCATCCTTATCCCACCAGAACCGGGTTAAAGCAGATTGTATCCTTTTGCATAGGCTAACCGGGAGCTGAAAACATGTCAATGCATAGGAAGGGATAGATGATAGAACAGACTTCAGCATAGTAATCTAGACTGCGCTAGATAGGTGGCGAGAAGAGAGGCTTGTAGAACGGTTCCTGATCTTGTCCACAATGGAGGTAAAAATAGGGTACAAGCCTATTTGAACAAGAAATAGGCTAGTAGCACGGTTCCTACGCCTACCAAAGTGTTCCGGCAACCCTATATATTTTCCTACACCACCCTCTTTTTCAATACCAAAAAAATATTTCACTCTAACCCGAGTTTCCTGTGGTGTTTTTGAAGAGAAAGTGATGGAGGACTTAGCAGGGTTAATCATCTGTCCAGAAGCCTGCTCATATTGTACTAAGATCTGCTTGAGGGACTCAATGATATGCTGATTGTTTTAAGGAAAAACATGGTGTCGTCTACGAAGAGAAGATGGTTCACTCTCGGGATTTGGCGTGCCACCTTTAGTCCAGCAAGGTGCCCACTCAATTGGCTACGGTTGCAAAAATCCAGATAGGACCTCTCCATAAATTATGAAGATGTAGGGGGATAAAGGATCTCCTTGGCGGATGCCTCGTTGAGGTATGACGTTACCGTGTGCCGAGTCATTGATCAGATATGCATAAGATACTGTAGAGATGCACTCCATGATCCAAATAACTTAGGTATTATGAAAACCCAGCCTTTCCATAACTGACCGGATAAAAGGCCATTCGAGTCTATCGTACGCTTTGCTCATATCGGTTTTAACCGCCATGGTGCAATGCTTTATTGCAGTTGAGCTTTTGAGATAATGGAGAATCTCGTGGGTGATCACTACATTGTCGGACATAACTCTACCCGGGACAAAAGCCGAGTGGTTTTCAGAAATGAAGGTCTCCAGAATTGGTTTGGGCTATAGGGCGGTAGTCAGCAACTCGTTTTGGCCCTTGGATTTTTGGGATCAATCTTACATATGTGGCATTGATCCGTGCAGGGAGAGAGCCCATTGTGAAGAAGCCTTGTATCTCTCGAAACACAGTCAACCCGATAATCTCCCAATTAGCTTGGAAGAAGCTAGCTGAGAATCCATCAGGGCCCGACGCTTTGTCCGGATGGATTGCAAAAAGTGCTTTCTTTACTTCCAATAAGGTGGGACTGGAGATAAGAGATTCATTCATTGTGCCAGAAATGCACGGGTAGAGCGCCCTCTCCACTATCTCGTCGCATATGGCGTTAGTGGAAGCTGGATATTTCATTTACTATGTGGTCTTCTTCAACGAGGGCGAGTCCCTGCTGATCCTCTAGTACTGAGATTCTATTCCGCGCTTGTCTCCCTTTGGTGATTGTATGAAAAAGCCTGTATTCATGTCGCCTAAGGTAAGCCATAACTGCCTGCTCCTTTGTTTCCAAAAAGCTTCTTCAAATCGATATGCTTTGAGTAGCTCCATGTTTAATGCAGAGATTTCCACTTCATCTATTCCTTGTGCAGACATGGCTGTATCGAGCTTGTGTTTGATTGTTTCAATAGCTTGGCGACTATTGAGGTGGTTCTCCTTGCTCCACATTGAGAGGGTTCGTCGACATTGGGATAAGCGTTGGTCCACATATTGATCTCGGGTTGCATTCCATGTATCTACGATAAGTTGTTTCACTTCTTCATTTGTGTTCAAACGCCTGTCGTAACTAAAAATATTTTTTTTTATTCTTTTCGGTTCGAGATAGGTTACAACCGGGCGGTGGTCGGATCCCTCAAAACGCAGATATTGACTTTGAGTAGCAGGGAACATATTAGACCACTCGTTATTTGCCATTGCCCTGTCAAGGCGACAGTGAACAAGGTGTGTATGCATGCGACCTCTCCATGAAAGGAAATTAAGAGAATGCTTAAGATCAAATAGGTCACATTGGGCTACAAAGTCACGGAAACAGCGGAAGGTACTTTCTGCTCGGTATGATCCCCCAGATTTCTCACTGTTGTCTACTATCTCATTGAAGTCTCCTTTTATAAACCAGGGAGATTGGCGGGAATTTTCTAGGAGAGAGCGTTGACTCCATATTGCGTGGCATTTCGGAATCTCAGGTTCCACATATAGGAAGGTGGCGTGGAAGGTGTAGTTCTTTTATTTGATTACTGTATCAATGAAGTTGTGATTCGCTGACAGGATCTGAACCTCTGTATCCTGCTTCCATAGAAGGGTGAGGCCTCCTCCACCCGGGCTGTGGGGGAAACGAGGTATTGCGAGTCGTAGTTTAAGAAGACAACTGATTGTTCACAAAATCATCAGGATTTTTGGTTTCCATTAGGAACTAGATATCTGAACCTTTTCCTTTGTGAAGGTTTTGTAACCGCTCGACTGTCGTGGGATTCCCCAGCCCATAACAGTTCTAGCTCAAGATTTCTAAGGAAGAGGAGGCGGCGGACTTGGAAAATCCGCTTAAGGTCCCTTTCTTGACTAGGATGATTTTGTTGGTAGTCTCCCATTGACTAATGATGAACTGGCGTGTGACAATGTCGAGGGGGAGGGGGAGCGTGGCCTGGGCAGAGGCACTTGGAGAGGCGTCGCACGGGAGAGATTCCTTTTCCTGGTATTAGTACCCACCAGGGTCTTTGGGCTTGCTCGGGTAGTGTTTGATTTTAAACCTTTGCCTTTTCTCTTGCGTTGCAGGTGTGCTTGCGTGTTCTGGCTTTCAATCTGAGATGAAAGGCAAGGGGAAGGTCTGGGGAAGCATTGCCTTACTGAGTGAGCAATGCCGCTTTGGCTCTCTCCTCAGCTTGTGTTGCATTGGCGATTATTTGTGCCGTTGTTTCCTCTATAAGACCACATGCATCGCTTTGCAGAACCCTTTGACGTCGAGCAGCACTTTCTGTGGAGTCTGCACAATGTATGTATTGTATGGTAACCTCTTGGAGTTCTTCCACAACCTCTGCAGCATTTGGAAGAGGGGGAGATTGGGAATAGTTGGAAAGTCCCCCGCATTCAGATTTCGTCCCACAGGAGGTCTGGGATTCTCCGCCGCAGATGTAGTAGCAGCTGTTCGAGGTGGAGATCGAGTTTCGGCTCTCCATTGAAGTGTCAAGGTTGGGGGTTGGATTCTCTGGTTTTGCTGGTTCTTAAAGTACCGTCGATGACCCGTTGGATAGGACGGTGAGTGGCCATATTTTGACAACTCACGGTTATCTCGAGAACTTGTTGGAGATCGATTTCGCACAGGTGATGGAGTAAGCTTATTTTTGAGTGGAGCAGAAAGCGTGGTGAAGAGGCTTACTCTCTCTCCAAAGACCATGAAGATATATATATAAAATGTGTATATGCTGAATCTTAAAACAAATAGAAAAAAAATTGGAACATACCTATGAATATTACACAAGAAAAAAATTCTTTACTTTTATAGTAAAGTAATAGCAAAACTTAATATTTTGTTGTATTTTCTTTGTTCCAAAAAAAATATCATTAGATTATTATGACTATTAAGCATAATTTAAAAAATTAGTAAGACAAATGGTACAAATAAAAACACTAGTTTTACAAAAATCATATTTATTATTTTATCTAATTAACCAAATAATATATATATCCATTTGTGACTGCTTCATAATGTAATTTCATGATTGATGCTGAATCTGCTTATTCGTCTTCAAGCGTTAACACACTCCTTAGTGGAACCTGACATATTAGAAACTTTACTAACTGTGCATATTTCTGTAAATAACTACAAATAGGGATCTCATGAGTTTTACAAAAGCTCTTTAAGATAGTGTACCTAATTTATATTGTGATGGTCCTGACGGATCAGGTAGTTAGAAACTTAGGCTGTGAGTAGTCTTAGTTTGGACTTTGGACCAATAGTTTATTTCCATGTTTTATATATGGGACTATAAAACAGTTATGTAACGGATTTGTTCGGTGCCATTATTTTGAATGTCATAAAAAATTTCATGTATTTTCAGCCCAAAAAAATTAAATTTAAAATTTCTATGTACTTTTTTTTTTGTATCTCACTCTTTCATATGGGATTCGTGAGGGATTTGTTGTCAATTGTGAATTTGTGTAGTTGTATGAAATTTTTCTCAAGTAAAAAAGAAGATTCGATAGGAGGAAATTTGTAGACCAAATTTTATTTATTAAGTCACACAAGTATAAAATCAGAAATTAACATTCAGTAATGCGTAAAATACTAAAATAACATTAATGAATAATAAATCATTAAAAATACTACATAAATATTTTTATTTAGATATCAAAATAACAAATTTTGGAAATTTAAGAACATCTTTTGAAGTCTTCATGTATTTCAATACTATTTAACATACCATTTTAACATAGTTATAATTATCCTTTTAAGCTTTTCAAACAAAATTTTTTGTCTATTTTCAAAAAACATCTTTTTACATCTCAGAACATCTATTAATAATTAGTATACTATTTCACCAAGTTCAATCATAATTTTAAATATTTAAATTGTTCCCAACATTATAAATATATATATATATATTAGGAGTCATTCCCTAGAAGTATATAAACAATTCCTAAAAATTATTATACATTTCCTAAAATTTTAAGAACATCTTTTTAAGTCTTGAAACATTTCATGAATATTTAATATATCAAAAATATATATTTTTGAAATTCCTCCTACTTATTTTTGTCAAAACATTATAATCACCTATACAACTAATAATAACTAAAATGTCATTATCATTAATATAATTTTGAAATAAACATTAAAATCAAAATATTAAATACTCACAATTCTTTTTTTTCTTCTTTAAACCACACCTACACCGCCTGAAGTCCGTCAACCCTCTACAGCCATCTGAAGTCCGGTTAAATCCAAGTGAGGCATCTTCATCATGAATATCATCATTTTATGCAACAATTTTGTATCCTTTTTTCTAATCATCATAGAATAACTATATGTTCCTTTTGAAAAATTATTTTCCACAAAAAGAATAATGTGATCCATTCAATTAAGTGATTGAAGGGAAAAAATTAATGGTGTATTTGTAATTAGTTTTTTACTAAAGGTTAAAAGGGTAAACTAGCCATATAATTTTAGTCAGTAATTAAAATAAAATTTGAGTTATTCTAGCAATGAGCTTGAATTATTACAGTTTTTACCCAAAAAACATTTTAAGTAATAATTAACAAAAAAAAATTTAAACTTATAAATTCTAAAAATAATTTCTTTTAGAAAATTTCCTCTTTTCGAATTTCTTTTCTATTTATTTTATTATTATTCTATGATTAATTAAAATTGAAATTATAGAAAATAAAATGTAATTGTCTTCAGAAAAGAGACATTACATACATGAAATTAATAAGTTGTATGGGCTAATTCATCCGTGTAGAAATTTTTGTTCCCTAATAAATAAATGCCACTTTCTCCGTGAAAGTACCTTATTCCAACAATTTAACCATCAAAATCTATGTGTACCCGTCTCGAACTCGTGTGGAAAACATTCAGGTTATCTGTAGCCTAGACGACAAACTTGGTGAGCCAAGCCAAATCTACGTAGGTCCTATAACATGATTTATCATTGGTAGAAAATGGTCAAATTTCTCCTAGAATAATCGTCCAAATAAGTATATGTATTCTTCGAATAAAATATATAACATTTTTCATAAATTTATTTTTCCATAAGATCACGACGTAACAAGTCTGATCAGGAACAATTTCCCGCCTTTTTAACAAAGGCAAGCCACGTTGCTGGTGACAATTGTTAGAACCAAAAGTATCCAATCAATCCAAACATGACACGCCAATAAGAGTCTGCGACTCTGCGAGTATACCAACCTGGTATGAGCATTCAAGTCGTTATTGTTTTGGGTGTCCCGTCGACACTACGATAGAATCTCATAAGCCTGTTGAAGTATCGTCGCTTCAAAATCCAGATTGACCAAAAGCGGACATGATGAAAGATGAATCCAAAACTTCTCCTTGCCTATAAATAAAAAAAAGCCGAACACTTTTCTAAGAAAGAGGTGACTAAGGTGGCCATAGAGGGTCAAGAGAGAAAAAAAAGTAAGTAAACATTTATTCTACAAATATACAAAATAGCAGAAGAGAGTTCAGATTCGCCTCTTTTGCACTCCAGATGTGATTAAAATCGGTGGCTTAATTGAAAGACGAAATTCCTAACATTAACCCTCACTATTCCCCGAAACATCTCTCACGATTGATCCGGGCTTGACATTAGCATCAAAGAGCCTATAAAATGGATTTTTTTTTCAGTAAAGAGAAACTTTTTTCTCTAGGGTGCGGTCTCTAAAGTCGTTTCTCTAATCTTAATCCAAAATGACAACATCAGATATCCTAACCTGGCATTTTTCATTTCCCAGTGAACAGCTTTCTACTTCCACTTACCAACTATTCTTTCTGAAAACACGAATCACTTGGTTAATGTAAAATGCACCGAAAGAGTGTCAACAATATAGCTTTTTCTTTTCCTCCAGAACTCATGAACTCATGCTTCCATAAATATTATAAATTGATAATTATTGTATATAAAACTTATATAAACACATAATAGAATATTGTATAGTTTGTTTTTTTAAGTGAAATCAATTCAAAATTTTATTCTTATTTTAAAATATTTTAGTGTTATTTTGTCGACTTATGTCTAATATACATAATACACTATAAACACCAAATAATGTAAGAGATAAAAACCAAATTTATAAAGTCAATCTTATTTTTATTTCAATTAAAATATTAACAAAAATATAAATTTGAATAATATATATATATATTTTTTAAATAATTAATTCTACAAATTAATAAATATATAACAATTTTGATATTATTAATTTATTTATTTTTATTATATTCCCAACAATTTATAGATCTTTAATGTTGTTTTGTTTTCTAAACGTCTAGACATTTGTATATAAAAAATAAGTATAATGATATCTAGTATTTAATGATATACTGAATAATACTGAGAAGAGGGGAGGACCACTTCGAGCAGAGGGATCTTTTGGCGATTTTAGAACTTTTCTATCTAAATGTGACCTGTTCGATCTTAGACACTCGGGTAACCCTCTGTCTTGGCGAGGAGTGAGGAACACCCATCTTGTTCATTGTAGACTTGACCGAGCCCTCTCCAACAGCCTATGGGCGGAACTGTTTCCATCAAGAGGATGCAGCTACTTAAAGTTTGAAGGGTCTGACCATAGACCTGTGATCTCTTACTTCGAGCCAGTGGGGAATAGACCAAAGGGACTGTTTTGTTATGATAGACGTATGAAAAATAATGAAGAGATCACAAAGATTGTTTCAGACACTTGGAAGTCATGGCCAGCCGCATCAGTGGAACATCGACTAAAAGAAGTAAGGAAGGCTATCTCATGGTGGAACAGAGTAAAATATACAAATGCACGAAAAGTAATTGACGACATTAAGGAAAGACTGGATGAAGCAATGAGTAATCAGATTCCAAATGACGCTCTAGTTATGGAGCTCAACTCATTGCTAAAGTGCGCCTACAAAGAAGAGGAAGAGTATTGGCGCCAAAGAAGCAGAAATTTATGGCTGTCTCTAGGAGACAAAAATTCAAGCTATTTCCACGCAATAACAAGGGGGAGAAGGACAATCAACAAGTTTTCTGTTATTGAAAATGAATGTGGCCAACCTTTCTTTGAAGAACATGAGATATCGGAAGTAATCTACAACTACTACCAAAACTTATTTACGTCAAGCTCTAACAACAACAGAGAGACGGTGGAACAAGCCCTCCAACCTTGCATCACAGACGAGATAAACAAAAAGCTAATAACAAAACCGTCGATGAAGCAGATCCGTGATGCTCTTTTCTCCATACATCCAGATAAGGCCCCAGGCCTGGACGGCTTCTCATCATCTTTCTTCAGGACAAACTGGAAAGTCTATGGACCAGCTATGACCTCAGAGATTCAAAGTTTTTTCAGAGAAGGCCGCTTTCAGAACTCTCTGAATCATACTTTCGTCAGATTGATCCCCAAAATCACCAGCCCAAGATATGTAGCTGATTATCGACTGATATCGCTATGCAGTGTCTACTACAAATTCTTCTAAAAAATCCTTACAAGACGTCTCCAAACGGTTCTCAACATCATTATCTCGGAGACTCAATCCGCTTTTGTTCCCGGAAGAGCCATCTCGGACAATGTAATGATTACACATGAGACTCTTTATTTCCTCAAACGGTCAAAAGCTCAAAAGCATTGTTCTATGGCGGTTAAAACCGATATGAATAAGGCCTATGATAGGCTAGAGTGGGACTTTATCGAGTCCGTTTTCTCTTGGACTGCATGGATTATGTGCTGCATCTCTACAGTATCTTACTCTTTTTTCATCAATGATTCGGCACAAGGACTTGTCACACCACAAAGAGGGATCCGCCAAGGCGATCCGCTCTCACCTTACATCTTCATCATGTGCAGAGAAGTGCTCTCCAGCCTCTGCAAACAAGCTCAATTCAATGGAAAATTATCTGGTAGGGTAGCAAAAGGAAGCCCACGAGTGAATCATTTTCTGTTTGCGGATGATATCTTGTTCTTTTGCAAAACCTCCCTAAGAGCTTGCGAATCGCTCATGACGATCCTAAGGAAATATGATGAAGCCTTGGGTCAGAAGATCATCAAGAAGTCATCAATTACCTTCTCCAAAAAAGCATCGGCAGACACAAGAACCAGGGTCAAAGCAGCCCTCGGCATAGAGAAAGAAGGAGGACAAGGGAAATATTTGGGACTCCCGGAGCACTTTGAACAAAAGAAAAAAGACTTGTTCACGCTAATAGTTGATCGGATAAGACAGCGAGCAATCAGTTGGTCGACTAAGTTTCTCTCTGGACTGGTAAAATGACTATGCTCAAATCGGTCTTGTCCGCAATCCCCTCTTATACCATGTCATGTTTTAAACTCCCACTAAGCCTTTGTAAACAGATACAATCCGCCTTCACAAGGTTTTGGTGGGATGCAAAACCCGACAAACGGAAAATGTGTTGGATAGTGTGGTCAAAGCTAGTCCGATTAAAGCAGGATGGAGGACTCGGGTTTCGTGATGTCAAAAGCTTTAACGATGCTCTCCTTGCCAAACTTAGCTGGTGGATCCTCTCAAACCCGCAGTGCCTCTTGTCAAGAGTACTCTGAGGACGTTACTATAAAGAAAAATCCTTCTTGAATGCTAGCACTCCTAACTCTGCCTCACATGGTTGGCGTGGGATCATGATTGGTCGATATCTCATAGCACAGAATCTAGGGAATGCAATCGGCGATGGACAAGAGACAAAAGTCTGGCATGAGGCCTGGATTTCCCTCAACGCTCCCACCAGACCTGTTGGGCCTCCACAGCAGCAGACAAAGGACTTATGGGTTTCAAACCTGATCAACCCACACACAACTGAATGGAACAGAGAGCTAATCGAAAGAGTGCTTCCTGCATACGCCACAAATATTCTCTCCATCAAACCGAGCAATCAGGGAGGAAAGGATTCCTTCATTTGGCTCCCAAACAAGACCGGCCTTTATTCCACGAAATCGGGCTACTACACAGCATTAACAAACAGACAGAGTCTGCCAACCTCCCAGAGTATTCTACAACCGGTGAACTGGATCCAAGATATCTGGAACGGAGCTTTTTCACCCAAACTTAAGGTTTTCTTATGGAAAGTCATCGAAAGGGCTCTCCTTACTGGCACAACCTTATTGACTTGTGGTCTAGTAAGCCAATCATCTTGTGTTCATTGGGGGGAGCTAGAGACATCAGATCATCTCTTCCTCCATTGCGCTTACGCCAAGGCGGTATGGGCGTTAGCCCCTTTCAAGTTCTCTATTGACACATAGTACATCCCCGACTTTGCCATAGGACTCAAGGCTTCAAGGAAATGGATTACCCTCCCTCCCCTAGGCTTACATGGAAATAACCTCTTTCCATGGATAACATGGGCACTCTGGGTTTCCCGCAACAAGAAAATCTTCGAAGGACGTATATTCATGCCACCATAAACTTTAGTGAAAGCAATCTGTGATGCAAAGGAATGGATAGGAGCTCAAGACAACGCCAACAGAGCTCTCCAAGCACCTTTGGATAACCCAACAACCCAACCAAGAGATGTTTCTGCAATTTTCCAAACAGATGCAGCTTGGAATGAGGGGAAAAAACTTGCAAGCTTCGGATGGATCATTGTTAACAATTTACGAACAAAGGAAAACAGGGGATCTGAGACTTTGTTTCATCTCCACTGGTAGCTGAAGCACTAGCAATGAGAAAAGCATTCAAATGGGCTAGCGAGTTGGAATACTCTTCACTCAACTTTTAGTTGGACTCGCAGGAACTCATATTATTTTTTTTTTGTCGTCTGTTGGAATTGATTAAAGAAACGAAGGCACAAAGGCCTAACAAGGTTTTGTTTACACATGATAAAATCCAAACACTAACAACTTCAACTCTGCAACATAACATACTATTGCAGAGAAATAAACATCATCTATTCCACTCTTTTAATCAAATACATCCGCTCTTACTTCAGCCGCATATAAAACAGTTCATCGATCTGACACTTCAGTAGCAACACCATATTCCAATCTCTTCGAAAGAGCTACAAGATCAATACCGCGATAACCTTAAAACATGTCTCTGAACCAGAATAGTCTGAACCTGCGAACCAGAGCAAAACATCGGAGCAGCACAAGAACTCAAAGCCAAGAAGAAGAAAAGGACCAGCCACTGCCACAAAATCCCCCGAACAACTGCAACTCTATAAACAACTTTTACCAACGACCCACTAAACCAAAAACACCAAAAGCTCCAACCTCACCAAAGGAAACAATAGAAAAAACAGCAAAACTCACTTCGCACATATGGAATCATGCGAAGGAGAAGCAGAACCCAAAAGATACACGGGAACAAAAAGCCCCAAAGTTTTAAGGGGAACCGAAAGCCCTAATGTTTTAAGGGTAGCTAACTTTTAAACGTCTAACCCGGAGGGAGAAAAAACAATAGCACTAGAGCCGGCGCAAATGATAAAATCAAATACGATTCCGTTGCAATAAGAACTATTAACCTCTACCCAACAGCCAAACAACCAACAACAACCACACCACTGCTAAAAGCTAAAGGAAATACCAAAAGAAATTTCTCCCTTCTTTTTTAGATAGTAACCGGATAGAATGGCAGCCGAAAAAATCACCGGAACAGAACCGTAATGGCTCCACCACGTCGACTACAGAAATCGCCCACCAAAACTACTTACACAAGTGTCAGAAACGGGACCTGCAAACGCCGGAGGAAAGGGGGAAGAGACAGCTACGAAGACCAACCAAAGAGAGAACCACGCCTCGGAAGCCTCCGCCAAACACCATAGCCACTTCGAGGAATATAGTGTGAGAAACATGTCCAAACTTGGATGGGCTGACTTTCAGATTAAGGCCCAAAGAAGAAAGAATCCAGGCCCAAAGGTTGAGATGGGAAAACTCCCTTTGTTCACGTTTGCCGGGACGGAGGGTAGACGTCTTCTCCGAGCAGCTCGTGCCGGAGGTGATATGTTTGACTGAGAGACGCATCAAAGCCTTCGTAAGACAACTCCATATGAATCGAAAGACAAATCGACTGAACCAGAGATTGAAATTGGAGTCGACGCCGGGGATAGAGGAGGACGAAGATGAAGTGGTGTGCTGTTTATTAAGATCTGTTAAAACTCAGCAACACCAGGAGGTGGAGGTAGTTGAAAAGGTTGGTTGAGATTTGACCTGAAGACTGAGACTCCGTCGAATAGATGATTGGAGGTGACATACTTTTCTTCGAACAGAGACTGTGATGGACCCAGAAGACAGGGATGAAGACCGCCAGTTTGCTCCAAACGTAGCCGTCCGACACAAGTCGCAGATAATAAAGCAGAAGAACGAACCAAAGACATTGAGAAGAAGTTGAAGGAGAAGAAGAGATATGATGAGATAGAGAACTGAAGACAGAAGAAAAAAGGAAAGGGGGAGGGGTGGTGATGCCGACGAGCTAAAGCACCGCCGGCGTTGAGATCCGGTGACAAAAGAGGAGCCTCGATTTCTGTGACTGAGAGAGAGCGGCTAGGACGAACTCACTTTTGCCCCTCCTGGGGTTACAGGTTGAAAGACTAAAATTTTAAGAAGAAGGAAATTAAATCAATCATAGTTATTATAACATGTCACATTTGTGAAAAAAAAAAAAAAAACATGTCACATTAGTAATGAGTAACTTAAATATACACACAAGAGATGTTGACTTATAAATGGAGTCCGTAAAATACCAAAATGTCCATAACTATCCGAAGTGATCATGCTTTAATCGAATTTTTAAAATTAAGAAAAGAGCGAAAAGAATATCTGCCGACTGCTGAAAAGTTCTCTTGGATAGTAATAAGAAGCTTTTTCTATTAGCCAAAACCGAAACAGATCTTAAACCCTTTGCTTGGTTTATAGCCAGTAGTGATGGAGGATGGATTCGCAGGGCTGAGACACATGTTGACGATTGTGTTCCTCTCTGGCTTCGCCGGACTCATGGAAGCACCTGTGATTACTGACGTCACCGTCACCGCCGTTTGCTCTGGACCAGACGACTCATGTTCTCTCGCCGTCTACCTCACCGGTTTCCAACAAGTGGTACTTAACATATAGACACACTTTCTTTACTCTCTCTTAAATCTGAATTTCTTGAATGCTAAAGATTGTTTTTCTTCTTTCATCTTTTTGGTTTAAAATTTGCTGAAACTAGACATGACATATGCTTCCATATCTATCTTTCTGATATTTCTGATGTCTCTAAACTTGAATTTGAGAGCCTATAATTCAGATTACTGGATTTGGTTCTTTTAAGCAAAAGGATTTAAAGAATGTTTTCTTTCGTTCTCCGAAATTTAAGAGTTTCTTTTCCTTAACCAAACACGAAGTTACAGTCCATAAACCCAGAACAATTGGGGCCCATTAAAAAAATCTATAATCTTATTTTTATAGTATTATAAATGATCTCTAAAAGGATTATACAAAACGAAATAGAACAATGTAGACAAGATTTAAATAAAAGAAAAAAGAAATTCACTTTTAATTTTTCTATAATCTTCTATAATATTACATTTTATCCATTTACCTACTATATTTATATCTGAGAAACTTTTATATATGTTTCACCATATTAAACATATAGAGAACATATATCTTTCCATAAATTAATATAGGGAAAAACCCCAAAAAACACCCAACTTGAATTACATTTTGCCGATAAATACCCAAACTTTTAAGGTTGTCCGAATAATACCTGATTTAAAATTGGTTGTCCAATTAAAACCCGTACATTTTAAATCGGTAAGTTTGACACGAGAATTTTAACGACTTTTAAGCGCCTAACAGAATCTCTAAAACGTCGTTAACGGAGTTAATTACACACGAAAATATGACGAATTTGCCCTTCTTCTTATCGGTCGACTTAAGCCGACATTTTCCCCCAAATCAGATGAACCCTATTAGTTTGACACAGAGCGTGATTTTAAAAATTACTTTTAAAACAGAGCGTTGATGGAGAATCGGATCCAAAGGTTTCCGTTTTGGTCTGAGCAAGTTACTACGACGGCGATGGAGTCGTCGAAGATACAGAACGGCTTCAGCGTTTTCCGAGGAGTGATGAACACGATGAGGAACATAAACACTCTGTCTCTCGTGATCTTGATGCAAGGCCTTGTTTACTGTATCCCCGGAGAGACAGTGGCGACGGTGACGACGACGGCGCCGGCGATGGTGAGGTTGAAGCAGAGGGTGGCGGCGGAAATGGAGAGGACAGGGATGAAGAAAGAGACAATGATGTGTGAGTATAGGAAGAGCAAGACGGCGGTGGAGGAGCTCAAGACGGAGCTTGAACGGAGGTGGTGCAGCGGCGGGAGAGAAGAAGAGGAGGCGGCTAGCGATTCATTTTGAACAATAGTACAACGACATTGAGCTTGGTCTAACAATACAACCTTTAAGCATCAAACAATGAAGAGAGAATGTTTCAGAATCGGTTAAAGTTCCAATTTTACCTAGAAGAAACGCATTGATCTCTCCAGATTTTTCCAATCAATCATCACACAGAATCAAAATGCAATTTCTTTGGGAAAAACCATCATGTGAATGGCGAGAATCAATCAAAATTATGTCATTTAGAAAGACTTATTAAGCAGCAATCCAGAACATGTCTTTTTGTTTATATCAAAGAAGAGAGATTACAAAAGATGCTAAGAGTGATGATGCAAGTGCGTACTGTCCTTATTGCTGGTTAAAGATTCAAGCGCTGACAGAGAAAGCCCTTGTGGCGAAAAAGGCAGTCTCCAAGTATCTAGATAAAGAGATAAAAAGCAGGGATGGTTCGATGCAGTAAAATTTCAAGTTGCTGAGGATGACGAAACAGCCAAAAATAAAACTAAAGTCAATACAGCTGCAAGGGAAAAGGGAGATGCTCTGCCGTTTTTGTCTATGCATGAATCGCTTTCAGTGAAAGAGAACCACCAGCTCCAACAGAATGAGAAGCGAGGAAGAAGAAGAAGAAGAACAACAAAGCGGTTAATATTGAATGATATTGATAGTGAAATCCCAAGTTGTCCACACAAAAAAAAGTCACCACAAGCTTCAAGAAAATAGAAAAAAAAACTCTGCATTAACTCATTCAGCTCTAATTTTTTTTTTAGGGGAAGCGCTCCTTCTCGTCTCGGCTTTGCTCACTTCCTTGCCTTTGGCTAAAACAGCAGCAATCTCGGCCCTAAGCTCTATTTCACGGTCACGGTGAGAACCAACCTGTTCGATTTCTCAACCCGAAATCATCAATGTCCTCACTCTTCCTTCGGTTTCAATCTATCACCACGATAACATTCCGATTTGAAAAGCCCTTTCGAATATTAGATGAATAACAAATATGGAGACCGTGAGAGAGATTATGGTTCATACAATTTTTTGATTTGGGGGAAAAATCGATTGGGGTTAGTCGAGATAGAAGAAGGGCATAATTGTCAATCTCTCTCGTGTTATTAATGAAGTTAACCCCGTTTAAGAGATTCCGTTAAGGAATTAAACGACGTCTAATTTTCGGTGCCAAACTTACCGATTTAAAATGTACAGGTTTTAATTAGGCAACCAATATTAAATCAGGTATTATTCGAACAACCTTAAAAGTTTGAGTATTTATCGGCAAAATGTAATTCAAGTTGGGTATTTTTTGGGTTTTTCCCATTAATATATAAAAATACTTTTGTATAAATTAAACTAGGATCGCATTAAGATGTTTCATGCTAATGGGTTCAACTTCAAGCCGAACTCTGCATAAACCCAGATTCATTTGTTTGTATAATGTTTCTTGTAGAACGAATATCGTTGAATTAATATTAATATATGAATATATAAATAATGGAAAGGCTGTTAATACACGTAGGATGGAATAGTTCGATCAATTTTGGAGTGGAAGGGTTCGGAAAAAAAGAAAATTAATACTATTTCTTTGACTTAGTTTGATTAATACGTTGGGAAAATTGTTAAAAAGAAGTCATACAATTCACACAATTCACCACTTAAAAAGAAGAAAAAGGAAGAAAAAAGTCATACAATTCATTTGATGTCGGCAGTATAATTCAAATTACTGTTCAGTTTAGTATATTTTGTGTGATGACGTGCATTATTTAATGAAGGCGATAGGGTTGGGGACAATGGTAATGATGCCAGTTATTGGAAATCTATCAGACAGATATGGGATTAAAGCAGTTCTCACTCTCCCCATGTGTCTCTCAATTCTTCCTCCTGGTCCGTTTTCTCTCTCTCTCTCTCGTTTTTACTTTTTATCTTTTTCTTTATGTTTCCTTTAATCTTCTTCTTTTGGACACTTGGACATGTTAACAAACTGACACAAAAATAGAACTCGCTAATATCTACGTACAAGGTTCAAAGAATATGATAGTATGTTTATTTTATTAGGAAAGTAACGCATGGAAGAAAATTAGCTTTGGCCCACTACAACGACACGTGCATGTCTAACCATTAGTGTTCCTTCCCTAGTTTAACTAGCTGCCAACACAATTTCAGAAACAAAAAAGTACAAAAAAAGCCAGAAAGAAAATTATTCTACCACAATTTTCATCTGAACTGACTAAATGTAAGGTGCTAATTTATATTTATATATATTTAAATAATGCAGATAAATTACCAAATTAACGAAAAATTAAATCAACACACAAACATAAGTCATAACTCAACCGTTTTAGCATGTGCTTTTGGGTTGAAATCTCTATAATATTATTTGAGAAGTCAGTTTCCTATGTGTCACGCTCACGTTAATTCTCACGAGGTTGATTACAGAGATACCTTTAATGAATTTCAATTATTATATAAGTTTGCCATTACGGAACCTTTTAATTTATTTTCTGTTTAATGACCCATGTGCCACAATTTCCACTTTTTCAAAATCACATTAATAAAAGGAAATAATTTTAAACAATAAAATAATTTTTGTATAGGTATAAGAACGAACAATTTAAAAAAGGAAAATTTTTTTTATAAATCAAATTAAAAAGGAAATAACTTAATTTTACTGAAATAATTTACTTTTTAATTTATTTATTTTTAAAAAAGGTAATTTTTTTTTTTATAAAATAACTATTTATATATTAGAAACGTGGTTTAAAAAATAAAGGAATTTTTTTTATTTATTTTACTTTTCAATAACTATCCAATTTTTATTTATTTTTCACAATAATAGAAATTTTTATTTTGTAAAACTCTATTTTATCAAAATGGTTTTTATAAGTTCAAAACGTTTTTATAAAAATAAATGGAAGTTATACTTTCTAAATTTCTTCTTTTAAGTTTTTGGAGTTTCCTTTTCAGTTTTTAAACTTTTTGAGTTAAAATTATTATATCTAATACAATCATTAATTTTTAAAGGTGTTTACAAGAATAACAAAAAAGGAATATCCCAATATTAATTAAAAGTAAAAAAGAAACTATCCACATACCTAAATCTAAAAATAAAATAAAAAATCTCAAAGTTTTGTTTTTGTTTCTAATTTATTTTTATTTAGTTTCTTGCAATTTCCTTTTTCTTATTACCAATTTATTTTATTTTACTTTTTGATAACTATATAATTTTTAATTCTTTTGCAATAAATTTTAAATTTCTAAAATTAAAAGGAAGTTTTACTTTTAAAATTTTTCATTTTATTTTTTCCATTTTAATTTTATTGTTTACATTTTTATTTTATTTTTATTTTTGATAGCTATCCAATTTTTATTTTATTTTGCAATAAAATAAACTAAAATTTTAAATTTCTATTTTACAAAGTTTTCTGTTTCCAAAGTTAAACCAATATCTAATCTGAAGATTCTTATTATTGACAAAGAAGGGTAGCCACAAAAGAACCAAAAAAAATTGTTTATAAGGAAGTACTCCGAAACATTAAATAATTTAAATTATGTTTTGTTTATGTTTTCTTAAATCAAATAATGTTTTTTTTTAATATCAATTTTTATAATACATATTTACGATTGTCAATATTAGTATCCAACATGATCTTTAAGATTATTTGTTTTCAAATTACAAATATGCATCTACCATTTCCAATTAAAATAAACATCTACTCTTTCTAAGGGGTACACAGCTTTATTCTAGAATCGTTAGGTTTGTGAATACGGTGGTTTAGAAAGTTAAAAGATCAATTTATAATTATGTAGCTTTGCCCAATTTTAATGGGTCTAAATAGGTTTAAAACCACTAAATCAAAACCTAAAATTTTGGATTTAATTTTTAAATGATCAATAAATTTACAAAAAAAATTAAAAAAACCAAACACATGTATATAGGAAAAGCCGATAAAATATTTTTTATTAGGATAAAATAAAATAATCAAACTAATCTTAGTTAACCATATTTACAATATATAAACAAACAATAAAATTAGAAAAGAAAAAACAAAAATCATAAATGAAAATTGAAAATTTTGCAAAATAAAGTAATCCAAAACAATGCAAATCATTATAATTTAATCCAAAACAACTGCCATAATTAAAAAAACAACTAAAATTTATATAACATTATTTCATATTTGATCTTAAAACAACAAAAAAATGCAAAAAACAAACAAAATTTAAAAGAAAAAAAAATAAAATAAGAACTAACTATAAATATTCAATCCCGCGCATATGCGCGGGTGAATCACCTAGTGATGTAATTATGGCGTGGGTGAGTTTAACATGGCGTGCGACTCGTCCTGTGATTAGTCTGGACCAAGGCCTAGGATACCCCAGTATACAAAAAAAAAGAAATGATGTAATTATGGATAATATTTGCAATAAGGTGATATATTTATAAATAATGTGTTATTAATTATGCACGTTTAAAAATGAATATTATATAAAGTAGAAATCAAAGAAATTTAATGCCATTTAAAAAAATTAATATACACGATAAAATCTATAATTTATTTACAAAAAAAATCACTACATCATTTGGAATATATAATAATGGTTTTACTATAATTATCTAATTAAAAGACTATATTTTGGATTTGCTGTAATGACATGTTGAGTTATTTGCAAAACTCAGCGAAAAATTGGATTGAGAAATTTCGGTAATTACAATGGTGCACACCATATATGATATGGTGATAAAATTTAAGGTTCAGTTTGCAAATATTATAACATGTTAAATTTATGATGTAGAAAAGAAGTCTGTGGAGAAACATAAATAGTATTCCCTCTATTTCTAAAAGATAGAGATTTTATTGTGTTTTCACACAAATTAAGAAAACATATTTAAATCTAATTAAAAATGCATTATTTTCTGTGATTTACAAGTTTCAATAACTTTAAACCAATACAAATTCAATATGTTCTTGTATTTTATAATTTGTTATTAATAACTGATAAAAATGCATATAAATTTTAAAGAATCTGTCATTTTGAAATACGATTTTTTATAAATATTTATTTTTTAAAAAAAAAGCAGAAGGAGTAGTAGTTAAAATGGCATTGAATATAGTTTTCTTGTGGTTTTCAAAACTGATTTGAATAGAGATGCCAACTCCTATTCAATACTCATTATAAAAAAGGGGAAGCATTAGAGCATCCACATCAGAGGATTTAATGGGGTTCATGGCTCGAGTTCATATGCAAAACAAATAAAAATTATTAAAGTTATGTGTTTTGTTTTGAACCGGTTGTTATTGTAGAAGCTATATGAGACGGGTTCAAGCCACGTATTGACAATACTGACTCTTTCTTTTGTTCCGTTTTTTATTAAAGCTTCCTGTTTTTATTAAAACTCTGTATTTTTGTTTTTAGCTTTTTCAGTTCCCCTATTTCGATGTTATGAACCCCAACTTGCCCTTAGTTATTTGAACACAAGGACAGTCATTCCTTTATTTATACGTAGAAAATGTATTTACTTCCATTTGATCTTTGAGCAACAAAAAAAAAAAAAATCCATTTGATCTCGGATTGGGAATTTTACTGGCATGGCCATTCCAAACAATCAAGTTTGACCTCTCGTTAGTGCGGAGGAGACACCAACGTCAGCCTCCACTTCCTGCTCTTGATTGTCCAAGGCTAACGGCCCGGTGCCTTCCGAGAGATAGAGACCACTCTGAGCCAATAAAGCATACTTTAATTGGACCATCACCTTTTCTTCAATTAAAAAGAACGATAAAAAAAAAATGGACCATTAGCTTTTCTTTTCTCTGATATTGAATTTTAAAGTAATCCACTGTTGATATTCCACTGTCCAATGCATACTATTTTGAAGAGACGCTACTTTCTTATAAAATAACCCCAAAGGAAATTTATTCTTTGGTTAATAAACCCAAATAAATTTGTATAAGTATTATACAGCACTTTTCGTATTTATCATTTCCTTGAAATATTTTCTAATATGATAAAACGAAAATTAAGAATATGCGGCTGAAAATATTATTTTTGACAGTCATCTTAGGATACCGAAGAGATACACAATTTTTCTACATGTATTACATAATCAAGATTCTGACCGCTTTGGTATGCGAAGGCGCCGTTGACTGCCTCGCCTCTGCTTATGTGGTAATCTTTTTTCTTTTTTTCTTTTTTTCTCTTTTTTCACCACGATTTATTTTGAGTTGTAATATAATTATTGTCACGATTGATAAAAATCGCTCTTATATTTGTATCAGTTTACTTCATTTCATTTTAAAATTTCAGGCAGAAAATATTCACGGCATAACAAGAACATCAGCATTTAGTATTTTAGCTGGTATCAAATCAATCTCTGCACTTTGCGGAACACTAGTTGCTCGATTTCTACCCATAGCTACGGTTTTTAAGGTATCTTATCATCAGATCCTCATGTCATCCAAAATCTAACCAGTTGGCCATTATGTTAGGGAAAATATAAGAGGCATATTTTTTTTTTCTTTTTTCATTGTGATAAAATTAGGTTTCAGCTATATCATTTCTTCTTGGCCTTGTGTACATGAGAATGTTCCTTAAGGAAAGGCTAAACAATGATGAAGATGGTGATCATCATCAAGATGACCATGGTAGTAATGATGTTACGATATTAGCAGAACCGATTCTGAACGAGACAACCATTACAACAAGTGTCTTGAACAAGAAGCAATCTTCGTTGAAAGATATGATCTTCCTGATGAAAACTAGGTATATTTATTTGCCTTTTATATATATCATTCTATATATAAACGATTAATATGGATTTTGTAATGCAGTACCATATTCGTTCAAGCATTGGTTGTTACTTTCTTCAGCAGTTTCTCAGATAGTGGAATGCAGTCTGCTTTCTTGGTTAGCTCGTATATATTATTTTACATGCTGAGTTTTTATTTTCTATAATCAATTAACGAACAAACAATATATGATATTCTTTTTATAACTATGCAGTATTTTCTGAAAGCGCGTTTTGGATTTGACAAGAACCAGTTTGCTGATCTCATGCTGTTGATTACAATCTCTGGGTCTATCTCTCAAGTAATTAACTTACGAGTGATAATATGTGTAAATAACATTAATTTGAATAATTTTTGTACATTAATTATGCATTGCTAAATGTTTTTATCAGCTGTTTGTAATGCCAAGATTTGCTTCTATCATTGGAGAACGCAAGCTTTTATCAACAGGGCTTTTTATGGAATTTACAAACGTAAGCATGCTTTTTTTTCTTCTTGATTTTGTTTCTCATGAAACCCTAATCAATTGAACATGGCTTATAATGAAATTGGTGCATGTGTTTGGTGATGCAGATGGCCCTTGTCAGCATTTCTTGGGCACCATGGGTGAGTCGGTCGAAACTATAGGGACTTGAGTCAATGTTCAATCTCAATATGATTTGCATTTGTGTTTTATTTTTTTTGGGGCAGGTTCCTTATCTCACCACTTTGTTTGTACCTGGAGCCATGATTGTGATGCCAACAGTAAGGCTTTTGACATCAATCATTTGTCCTTAACGATGCTGCTTTTGCTACTTAATGTAGAAACTGAACAATTTTTGGCTACAGGTTTGTGTTATTGCCTCAAGACAAGTTGGACCCGGTGAACAGGTAAAAACTAATATGTACCTTGTTGTAAAGATTGAATGTTGTTACAACATCCACAAAAAGAAATGTTTGAACTGATGAAGGGGAAAGTGCAAGGATGCATATCTGGAGTCAAGTCCTTTGGGAAAGTCGTGGCACCGTTTGCTTTCAGTCCATTGACAGGTTCGTGAAGCCGTAAGAACACAGTTTACTGTTCAGTCATTTGACACTATTGATAAACATTGATTTACTTTGTATAGCGTTGTTCCTCTCCAATGATGCACCATTCTATTTCCCTGGGTTCAGCCTTCTATGCATTTCCTTGTCGTCGGTATGGTCATTTCATCCTTCACGAGCACTTTGATTTCATCCTTCACGAGCACTTTGATTCGATTGTCTATGAAATCATGATGGACCAAACTGTTCATCCATGCGCAGATGATCGGTTTCTTGCAGAGCCTAATGATAAAAGATGTTCCTCATTCACCATTGGACAAACCAATCAACACCACCTCGGAGGAGGAAGTGTGATTACAGGAACTCATAAAGTATATGAAGAGAAGAATGGCTTTACTTTTTCGAGTATATGAAGATAAGAGCAATATATATAGCATGTGATAAAGATTTATTTATATGTTGATCTTCAAAGAAATGATACATCACTGTGTATCATTTCTTCAGTTTCCCTTTACTTGAATACATCACTTTGTGTATCATTTCTTCAGTTTCCCTTTACTTTTTAAAGTTCAAACAGTATAAAAGAGGCAAAGAGAAATCACACGAGTACAAGAAAGAAGAAGTTTTCCTCTGTTTCATTCTATCTATAAAACAGGGTACTCTGTTTCTTTCTTCGATTCTTTAACAGACTTGTAACTGCTTCTCTTCCGTATGGGGCTTAGACTTGGAAACAGTTTCTTAGAATCCCATCTGCTTACTTAGATCTAACCTGCTTCAAAATCAATCTTTAACCGAAGCGAACCGAGATTGAATCTTGAACCAAATGCAAGCCCTTTTCTTCACAGTGAACAAAAGCTTTCTTGTACTACAAGTCGACAATGTCTTTCAACCATCTGAATCATTGATTTCAATTTCAATCTCATTGAGTAAGCTTTAAACCTTCTTCATATAAGCCTTTTATAATGGAGAGAGAGCCTACATTGTTCTTAAACTATGTCTATATCTATGTACGCTGCATAATGCCACATGGAATGGCCACGAACATGTTTTTCTATAAGGCTTCAATAATTAGATTAACTAAATATTTCTTACAAAATTCTGGATCGAGCTCGAGGAGAGACTGTTGTTACAGAGTTAAAATCAATTGATGAACCTGAGAATATAATAACAAAAACAAATATGACCAAAATAGAAGAAACCAATACTGAAACCCTGAAAATTTTAGCATTCATCTTTTAGAGTATCGATTTCTTACAAAACTCTTAATCGGCCTCGAGTAGAGACTGTTGTTACAGTGTTAAGCTAACTTGAGAATATACTAATTACGTACGATGCAAATATGACCAAAAATAAAAACTTGGAGACCTAATTATAAGCAGAAAACATCATCGTTGGATCTAGAAAAGATGGTGTCTGATTCGACGCCACATACTGATCAAAGTTGAGAAGTGGGTCTTGTGCCTGCATCTGATAAGGAGGAATCATGGCGGGAAGATCAGTTTTGTTGCTGCAGCTTCCTAGATGAAACACTTGCGACCCAAGTAAACCCGTACTCAAAGAAGTCGTGGCTTGGTCAGCGAGTTGAGAGAAGCTACCTTCGTCATGGTTGTACAGAAAAAATGAGAACTTGCCCTGGCGATGATTCAATGAATCAGTTGCGAAGCTGTCGGAGTAAACGCCACTGAGATGATTGGTTAATGGTTCTGTCCATTGTTGATGAGGATGGCCAATTAGCGTTGGAGATAAATGAGTTGTTGTGAAGCCATACGAAGCCGCACGGCTCTGATCGTCGATTAGCGACGTTGACAAGTTCATCAGTGGATCATTGATTAGCACCGGAGAAGACATACCATCCGTTGAGAGGAAGCTAGACGGAGAAGCCACAAGGCTCTGGTTTTGAACTGGCTCGGTCTGTTGGAGAAGCGGAATCTTGTTTTGAAATATCCGTAACTGAGTTCGTAAAGAATCCTCCAACTCCGAGAATTTGTGTGAGAGTTTACTGTCGTTGGTACCGAGAGATGTCTTCCTCTCGTCGTTGATCTTCTTGTTCAGAAATTGAGAAAGATTGGTGCTTTTCTTGAGCTTTTCTTTGTCGCTAAGCCTGTGAAACCTCTCGGCCATGTCTCTGACCTTGGACTGATCCTCGGGCCAAGTCTTGATGAGGTTTCCGTCGTGACCGTAATAGAGAACGCATACTTCGATGTCGCACAAAGTCTCAAGCTCGTAGGCTTTTTTGAAGATGGTGCGCTCTCTAGAAGACAAATCCGTGTTCTTCTTCGCAGCCGAAGAGGAAGACGATTTCTTGAAACGGATTTGATTCCTCACAGACAATTTGTCTGTTCTCATCTTTGTCGAAGAAGAAGAATGTATTGTTTACGCAAAAGAAGAAGAAAAGAAAATGCCTTTAGGGTTTTGTGGAGTCTTTGAGGAGCAAGAAAGTTGAGGATTAGCAATAATAATGAATAGTGAGTACAACGAAGGCTCAGGTATGTATATATATATACACATTTTGTTTAAGCGAAAATGTGGTAATTTCCTTTTTTTGGGTTCATTAAATGATCCAATATTTCCATTTTCTGAAATTAAGTTAGTAATATAGCCGTTGGGATATTCCGATAATGATTTGAAAAGAGATCGGCAGGATCAGAACTAGATCCGTTTATTTTCTGACAGTTGTTCTACTGATTTACTAATTTAATTGTGGATAAAATAATAATAATTTCAATTCTCTTCAATTAAAGGAAGAGACTTTGATTCAAATATGGCCAAAGATACCAAATCGCTTTGGTTTGCTTTCCAAGAAATTGGAGAAAATCTTTTTTTTTTTTTCCCTTGGGATATAGTTCAGATTGTGACGCTCTGCAAATCAATCCAAGACATTGTGCTGCGATTGTTTCGTTTCACCGGATCTCCGACAAACCCCTCTCGCCGTCTCAGGTTATACGCAGAATTTCCCAAAAGTCAGAAATCATTTTGGTGAATGTCTCTGGACTCTCGGTTTCAATTGTCGTTAACCTAAAAGATTAAGACTTTATGCTAAATTTGTGAAACATTTATGGAGATATCAGTTCCTTTTACTATGGTGAAACTCAACTCTGTTCTTTTTTAGTCGGACAAAATTGTTTAGAAATCTGGAAGATGGATGTCTCAGTGCTTCAACTCTTTTCATGATGATGATGTGCAAGTGTTTCTGTTATTCCCTTCTTTAGGGTATTGTAACGTGTTCTTTCAAAGTAGGCCCAAACTTAAGTTGCATTCGTTAATGTTTTGTTAATAAACTTTTGTCTTAGGATTCTTACTTGTTACTTAGGAGATAGTGTCTGACGAGTGGCTGTTTTTACTCTCAATATTGGGGCTGTATCTTGGTCTTAAGCTGAACTGGTGAAATGAAGTTTCTGTATCATGTGCATTAACATGATGTAATTACAAACCTCAACTCATGCTTTTGCAGGATGTTGATAGTGACGATGGAATGTTGAAAGCTTGATTCTTGCATCTGGTTATTGAGTTTCTTGCTTTGGTTTCTCAGGTGAAGCAATCTTGTCTTGTTGCTCCACACCACACGAATCTCATTTCCACTCAGTAACTCGTAAAGAAACACATGTTCAGGTAAAGTACAATGTAGTAAATGACGAAAGTGCCCCTCTCTAAACTAAAGCTAAATTTACACTTCTCAACAACCCTTGTCTTCTTTCTTCGCTCGCCGCTTCACTTTTTTTCTCACTGAGTTCCTTCTCCGGCACCCATCGATCAAGACTTCTCAGACAAATAGGTAATGTCCGGTTGTATTCTTATTCAGATGGGTAATGTTGGATTTATGGGGCTCGTTAGAAACTGGGATCTTTTTGTTGTCTTTTCTTTAACTCTTACTTTTGCTGGTTAAATGTTAAATTTTGAGATTTTTCTCCTTCTTTGGTTTCTTCTGATTCTATGTTCGATTGGTTCTTTTGGGTTATGAGACAATTCAAGCTTTAGTTGTTGTGGAATCATTTTTTTTCATGAAAGTCTGATTGTTTGTTCTTGTTTTGAATCATTTTGTTTTCCATTGTTTAAGATATTTGCAATATGTTTTGTTCTTGTTTTAATTTTTGGCCGTATTGATCACTTGGAACTTGGTGATTTGGTGATTCTTGGATATTGTTGGTTTATGCAATTCCGATTAAC
The DNA here is from genome assembly GCA_010577795.1 of Isatis tinctoria. Taxonomy (NCBI): domain Eukaryota; kingdom Viridiplantae; phylum Streptophyta; class Magnoliopsida; order Brassicales; family Brassicaceae; genus Isatis; species Isatis tinctoria. Next base: position 4,112,182 of record CM021246.1, on the reverse strand, counting down.
TTTGTTCCTGCAACATTTGGGTCTTTCGATTTGGTGATTCTTGGATATTGTTGTGTATCTCTTTCGACTCGGAGTCACATTTATCGTAGAGCATTGATTGTCCGCATTATTTGTTTTTTTTTTTTCCTGTTTACACATATACCAGGCTCATGATTTTGTGGAGTTAAATATCTTTATCTGATGTTGATCTTGATTGTTTTCTTCTGCTATTGCAGTCCTGTTGATTCTTGATTGTTGCAGAAACCAATCAAGAATGAGTAGTGCGTCGACATTCAGCTCAATTTGCTTCGAACAAGGATGCTGGTTCAAGGTTTTTTTTTTCTGTTTTAAAATTCATAGCATTTCTATTTCCAGTTTCAATATTGATTATACAAATGTATGTTTTTACTTCAATTTTTTTTTTTTCTGTTCCGAAAAGGGGGAAAGGAAGATTCATGTAGCGGATAAGCGAGTGAAGAGGCCATCTTCAACTAGCTTCAGAGTTTCAGCTAATAGCTCTAAAAAGGATATTCGTATTGGTCTTCTTGGTGCAAGTGGCTACACTGGTGCTGAGGTTTTGTACTATGTCAACTTCTCTGTTTCAACTTGGAATCTTGCTTGTGTTTAGTGACCTCTTCGATTTTGGAACGAATCAGAGCTTAAGTAGTGGTATACATCTTGTTGCAAGTTTGTGGCTTTATGTCTATTGGCCTCCTTGTTTTTAGCCTAAGCAGTGTGTACATATGCAAACCTGTGAAGTTTTAGCTCTGTTATAGTCACCGGTCTTAAGGTTCCGTGTGTGAGGTATCCAAATTATTATGCAAATACATGAGCAAACAAGTTTTGGTTTTAAAAGTGATTTAGAATCGTTTTTCTTGTGGAATGGCAGATCGTTAGGCTTCTTGCAAATCATCCGCATTTCGGTGTCACTCTGATGACTGCAGATAGAAAAGCTGGACAGTCAATGGAAAGCGTTTTCCCCCACCTCAGAGCTCAGGTACAAGTGATGCTTTGTGATGGCTTATAGCGATCAATGACTTAAACCTTTTCTTTCTGTCCTCAGAAACTACCTAGATTGGTATCCGTAAAGGATGCAGATTTCTCTACTGTGGATGCTGTATTCTGCTGTTTGCCTCACGGAACAACTCAGGTCAATTTCCTCTTTGGTTCTTCTATTGTTTTTTCTAAGCTTTTGGTAGCTCAACGGACATGAGTGTGTATTCTAACAGGAAATCATCAAGGGACTGCCCACCGCTTTAAAAATTGTTGATCTTTCAGCGGTAATGCGTTGAAGATATCTTTTTCTTTTTTCCTTTTCTTTCTCCCGGTGATATGCTTATTTAAAATATGCTCTTTTAGGACTTCCGGTTGCGTGATATCTCAGAATATGAAGAATGGTATGGTCAGCCACACAAGGCAGTAGAGTTACAGGTACTTTTTGACTTGAAAGTTAAAGTTATTTCTTTAATTGTTTTGGTGTCGTGTTCATAATGTTTACACTTACTGGGTGATCTTGCTTGATTCAGAAAGAAGCTGTGTATGGTCTAACAGAGTTACTTAGGGAAGACATCAAAAAGGCTCGACTTGTGGCTAACCCTGGCTGTTACCCGACTTCGATTCAACTTCCTCTTATTCCTCTACTAAAGGTTTCATTTGGTGTTTCCTTTAGTTAGTTTCTCTTGTCTTCATTTCAACTCTAGATAATGTGTTGATTTTTGGTGCAGGCGAATCTCATCAAACATGAACACATTATCATCGACGCAAAATCTGGTGTTAGTGGAGCAGGTTTGTGCTTTAATCATGAATAATGATGGAGTAGAAGAATGTTTCTAGTTTCTCTATTGATTGTGAATTTTTCATCAGGACGTGGTGCTAAGGAGGCGAATCTGTACTCTGAGATAGCAGAAGGCATCTCTTCTTATGGTGTCACGAGGCATCGCCATGGTATGTTCTACAAACTGGTGATGAAAATTGAGTAAAAAATGCGGTTCTGAGATTTGAACTCAATGTTTCTTCATTATGTTTTTTGCAGTTCCTGAAATTGAACAAGGGTTATCTGATGTTGCACAATCAAAAGTAACCGTCAGTTTTACTCCGCATCTCATGCCAATGGTACAAACAATCTTAAGCCTTTTCTCAGTAGCTTTCACCTTAAAAATCATTAAATTTGAACCTCACTTGTTTGAGTAGATCCGCGGAATGCAATCGACTATATATGTGGAAATGGCTCCGGGAGTTCGAACGGAAGACTTATACCAGCAACTAAGAACGTCTTATGAGGTGATGGATGGTTACTCGTTGTGTTATAATAAGCCAAGCCATTTACTTGTTTTGTTTACTGATTCAGTTTCAAAAAACTTGTTGTAGGATGAAGAATTTGTCCAAGTGTTGGATGAAGGAGTTGTTCCTCGGACACACAATGTTAGAGGATCCAACTATTGTTGTATGAACGTGTTTCCTGATCGTATCCCTGGACGAGCTATCATAATCTCAGTGGTAAATTAAGCATAACCATCCTATGTCATAAACTTTTTCCTGCAACGCCATTTTGTATATAAGAAGCACTTTTTTTTTTGTGTGTTGCAGATTGATAATCTTGTGAAAGGAGCTTCGGGACAAGCGTTGCAGAATCTTAACATAATGTTGGGATTACCTGAAACAACGGGACTCCTACATCAGCCAGTTTTCCCTTAAGGTGAGCCTTTTCTTTAAAAGGTTTATCTAAAAGATTCGCAGTATAAACGGTAAAAACAAACTTGTTTTCTTCTGTGTTTAGAAGATTTCACATGTCGTGTAAGTTGTTTGTTTCTACTCTTATCTTCAAATGATCAATTTAAGTACCATGTCCATGTGGCTGTTATGCATAAAGATGGTTTTATGATTCATTATAAGACTAAAGCATTACAGACAATCAGTTTGACTGGTTGTTAATTAAGTTGGAATAAAGCTTTCTCTTGTTTAGTTAATGTTATCTTCTGAATTTAAGTTTTTGTTTGTGTCATAGGACAAAATATATCTCCATATTGTAAGATTATTCGAGCTTAGGGGTGGCCAAACTTGGATCATGTTCAGCTCAGTGTGTCTCTGAAAAGAGTAAACCAAACTAGATGTAAATTCAGATTCTGATTTGGTTAGGATTGGTTCGGTTTAATAGACCGTATGCTTTGACAACTCTTGTCATGCCCAGTATTAATCAAGCGTGCGTATGTCTCCATTGACCAACTTTAAGTTCTTCCCATTCCCAAAAATATGTTGCTGTGTGGACTCTGTATAAGAAGTTTGGCAATTAAAACATTAAAAAAAAAACAAAATGAATGAATTTTAGGTTGATGCGTTAATGGCTAAGATTGACACACGCATCAAAGAAGCAGCACGAGTGGTGTCATGTACCCCTGGGCGTTTGGTTTTCGGTTCGGTTCGGTTTTTTCGGTTTTCGGTTTTTTCGGTTATAGATATTTAGTAACCGTTCGGTTAATCATAAAATTCGGTTCGGTTTCGGTTTTCGGTTTTTTCGGTTATAGAGATTTAGTAACCGTTCGGTTAATCATAAAATTCGGTTTCGGTTCGGTTTCGGTTCGGTTATTTCGGTTTCGGTTCCGGTTTTTTTTTATATTTTTTGGATAATTTGGATAAAAAACCGGATAACTTCGGATAATATCGGATAATTTCGGATATTTTGGATAAAACATTTGGATAATTTTGGATAATTCGGTTTTTTACTAATATTTGGTTAATTTTAATTATTTAATTATTTTAAATATAAATATAAATAATATTTTTAAATATATGGATCGTATTTCGGATATTCGGTTATCCGTTCGGTTATCCATTCGGTTTCGGTTCGGTTCGGTTTCGGTTCGGTTTTTTCGGTTATAGAAATTTAGTAACTGTTCGGTTAATCATAAAATTTGGTTCGGTTCGGTTTCGGTTATTTCGGTTCGGTTTTGGTTCGATTTTCGGTTTTCGGTTAAAATGCCCAGGGCTAGTGTCATGTATGTAATATATCACATGTCAATATTTCATTGAGCTGTTCATTTATTGTAATTAAAGTGATCAAGAGTCGTTATCGTTGACGCATGACCACCGTCAGATATCTCTGACGTGTCCTAAACGAAAGCTCTTACAAATTCTAAGAACTCGGTTTGAAATAAATGCATGCGCATCGTTAGTATTATCTTGCATGCCATACTTTTGTTATTTTTACAAACCTTATTTTAATATAACACAACTAAGAACAACCTATACAAACTTTGAAATATTTTTCTTGCACTAAGATTCCCATTATGCTTTATCATAATGTAAAACTATTTTTCATTAAACGACTTAGATCGAATCATACAGTTTTCTCTATGATATATATATATATATATATATATATATCTCTATACATTATATAAGGGACGACGGATGAATTCTATTTTTTTTTATAAACAATACATATCTGTCGAGAAAAAACGGAATTAGCATTGCGCATAACTGATATTTCTATATGTTAACGCCTAAACAGCTTGTTGGCAAAGTTACACAAACAATTATTTTGAGGATCCAAAAAAAAAAAAAAACAATTATCTTGCAAGTCAACGGTGAGTGATTAAGATATCGACGAACTGGAGTTACCCACGCGAGCACTCCACCCGTTGTGGTATTTACATGACTACCCTTGGATCAAATTCTTGTTTGTAAAAATGTCAATATTTTTGTTTCTCAAGTCTCAAACGACATAACGTACGCTCTACGCTGCACAATGACGGTAAAAGAAGACAAACTATAAAGACCAAAATAACTCATTACATTCACGTTCAAAATCTATTATCCTCTTCATTGGTTGACTCTGTATTGTGACTATCTTCAAGTTAATATAAAGGGTTACTTTCAAAAGAAAATAGTAAAATTCTGCCCGACCTATAAATATTGAGATTGAGCTTTATGTTAATATATATTTTGCAATGGTATACATCGTTAGTAGGTTGACAACAACACAAACGTCAACATGCATAACATATTAGTTCTCGAATTAAAAACATGCACAATATACAATCTATCTATCGTCTAATTACTTCCACCATCACTTCAATTATTCACACAATGATTGTATTATTACTATTATACGTATAAGGTAATCATTTCTTATAGGTCAAGAAAGGTTAGTTTCGTCTTTCCCATGATGAACTACCAATATTTTATGACTTATATGAATTTTGTTTGTTTCCTTCTCTTATAATACAAGTCCATGCCAAGATCTCGTAACTAATATAAATCTTAAGCTTAACTCATCCACATCTAACAAAAAACAAAGTTAGGCAAGAAACCAGAAATTTCTCCCCGAGACAAAAAGAAAATGAAGCTTTGGAGCTCAAGGTTATCATTTCTAATCCTTTTGATATTTTTATTCGCCGGACTTCATTTCTCCTCAGGCGGCCGCAAGCTTCCTAGCACGACGGTGACGGAGGAGTTTCAAGAACAGTTCCGGAGACTAAGTATTGACAGCGAGAGAATGCTACTGAAAGTTAGCACCGGCGAGAAGTACAAGCAGATCTATGGAGTTTCAGCTAGAAAAGTTCCTGGCGGTCCAAATCCGCTTCACAACAAATGATACGTTACATGTTATTTAGTTTATGTTAGGTTTTTATTTGAGAGAAAACTTCCCTTTTCTTATCTCAACAAATTCTCTCATGTGAGACAGTATTCTTTTTGTATTCATACGGTGTGCAAATTATGTATCAGTTGATTTTCTTGTTGTATTAAATTAAGTGGGAGTTGAGATAGGAAAAATAACAAGATAAGTGATTGATAAACTACCCTTAGTTTAGTTTTGTATATACATATATATCATAAGGGATGTATTTTTAATATTTTGATTATGGATCGTTATAATAAATATCTTCCATGCTAGTTTGTCAGAGGTAGTAAATTTATAATGTTTTCGTCCAATTCCAATCATTTACATATATATATATATATATATATATACAGGGGCGAATTAGACATCTTTTCCACTGGGTGCATAGTTGATAAAGAACTAAAAATAAGCATAAAAGAGACTCGAACTTGAGACATTATGGGTGCAAGAACTGATTTTTACCATTTCATCTGACAAAGTATTAATAATTTTGTTCACAAAATTCAGAGTGTTAATATAATTACGGGTGCACATGCCACCATATCTAACAAGCTGGCTTCGCCATATATATATATATATATATATATATATATAGATATATCTGCAGTTTTCTTTTCTTGATGTTAATTGTTACTATGAATCTATACATGGAGACGATGTTTTCGAATTAACACTAGAGTTTTAAACTTCAAATATGTTTAATGATTAATTTGACATTTCGTACCAAATAAATTGATCGGTCAACATGTATATATGAACACAATAACCTCCATTCGACAAATTAGCGGTTGAATATAAATTATAGAAGTGGACTTTATATATTTTGTGATGATAAAGCGATAACTATGATTATACGAGCCAAAGTCAACAAAATGTGTATGTAAGCACGGCCATGCGTTTGACCCCATACATGTCCAATAAAACCAAATAACATTTTATTATCAAATCATAGTTTTTGTGTGTGTGCATGTGGACATTTCAAAGTATAATTTAAAGCTAAATATGATCAACATCTCTACTTGAAATTGATTACTTAGTTTTGTCCTAGTCTGCACTTCATAAACCATTTTAGTTGGTTAATCACATTAAAGGTGTGTCTTGTCATGTTGAAAATTTGATAAGTGTTTTAGACTTCATTAAAATGAAATAACAATTAGTTTTTTTGTTAAAATGAAACAACCCTCAATTATTTAGTATGTATTTTTAAATTTGTGACCCACATGTGTCAATTACCTTTATTATAGGAACCTAACTCAATATATCCTTCTATTCTCATATCATTGCATTTTGTGGCTGCTGCGTTCCTTTAAAACCTTTATAACTGATGGGGTTGTTTCATTTTAACAAAGGTTTTAAAACCATTTTAATTGAAATTGATCATTTTAGTTTTGTCCTAGTTTTTAATGATTTTTAATTGAGATATTAAAGCTAAATATGATCAACATCTCTACTTGAAATTGATTAATTTTAGAATTTGAATCTTAAAATATATTTTTTCATTTATTTTAATATAGAAAAGATAATAAAAATAACAATGATTAATATTTTAGATAAATTCTGTTTTTTCTTTTTTTTTGTGGAAACACAATCGTCATCATATTCACGAGAGGAGAACCAAGAGGTTAAAGAAAAATACAAACTTGAGAACTTGGAGATTTGTTTTCAAGCTAGGAAAGCTTTAAAATTTGATATTTAATATTTTTCATACATTTATATTTATGTTACGAGATTTACGATTTCTTTCTTTCCATTTGTGTTTTGTATATTTTAATTTCGATTGTGTTTTTGTATTTTTATTCATGTTTTCTTCCTTGTTACGTTTACTTGTCGTCGTCATAGCCGGAGAAAAAAAAAAAAATTCTTGTATTGAGAAAGAAAATTCTAGTTCGATATCGATAGATATTGGGTATATATATTACACATACGTGTGGCGCCGTGTGGGAGAAGTGATGCAGCTTATTTTCTGGTTTTTTCCTTTATAATCCTTATTATACTAAAGCACAAGTCACCTGGGTGAATCAGGTTCTGCCGTGGCTTGTGCTTTAGTTTTTTATTTTTTTTAAAAAACTTTTATCAAAATATTGCTTAACAAAATAAAAGTAAAAACGGTTTTTAGTCGTTCTCGACTATGCTACCAAATCCCTTATTTTTCGATTTCAACCACCACCAGGTTCATGAAATCATGGTGTTGGTAAACCGTTTTTTTAACAATATTAGACGAGAATCCTAATTTCGATTTTACCAATTACTATCAATTCGTTTTTAATCTGCAAACCTAATTTCGATTTTACCAAACCGAGTCTTCAACATCTCAACCACCACGTTCGACAAAGATCAAATTGTAAATTTTTGAATGAAAGACGAGAATCCCAGAGGACGACGAGACGGAGGAGGAGGATGAGATTATGTTTGCAGATGGTTGGGGTTCTTTGATCTGAAAGGAGAGTGGTATTCTTGCGGAGGAGCAAGGATTCTCCGGTGGCAGTGGATCTGGTTATAGCGGCGGCAAAGGAAACGGACATGGAAACAGAGGAGGCGGTTACGACGATATGAGCAAGATCGGTGATTATTATCGAGAGATGCTGAAATCGAACCCCAACAATTCGGTGCTTCTGATGAACTACGACAAGTTTTTCTACGAGGTACGTGTCGATTCATTCATATGACTCTTTTAAAGATTTTGAATTTGAGGTCAAAGTTTTCAGAGTTTGGATTTTTAGGTGGAGAAAGATTCAGAGAGAGCAGAGAAATACTACGGGAGAGCAATACTTGAAAACCCATGTGATGGTGAAGCATTGTCAATGTATGGAAAATTGATATGGGTGACGAAGAGGGATGAGAAGAGAGCTCAAGGTTACTCTGATCAAGTTGTTAACGCTTCTCCTGATGATTGGTATGTTTGTATGTAGAATTTTGCCACGCAGTTTTCACATTTCATTCCTTTTGCATCTAGAGAAATCGTTCTCTGTCATTGGGTCATTGTCATGGAAATTTTTGATCTTTAACTTTGGTTAGGGAAAGATCGATTTGATAGATTTTGATTTTAGAACATTTCACATTGTCCCTTTTAGTTCGTCTTTTCTCTTATCTGTTTCGAAATTGACGTTTCCTTTCGAATCCAGTTGATTCTATTTACAACATGTATGAAAGTTTGTGAGAAGATTCCAAAGAAGTGGTTTCATGGGTCATGACGTGCCAGCACGAATCTGGCGTGTACCAGAGTATTCTTTTTCTCTTCGATACGGTTTGCAGATCAGCTATTTTTACTTACCAATAGAATAACGACGAAAATGATATTATAGGCACTGGAACAAGTTGTCTTAGAAACTCATGTATAAACAATCATTGGCTTTCATTCCTAAATATGCTAGCAAAAAGATCTATTGAGACCACTGGACTTGCTGTAGGATTTCACATTGTTTATCCTTAATCGTAGGATATCGCTTCAGTAAAAAATAATTAAGACAAATGCTGCTTTTCTGAGCAGGTGGCTTTGCTGGAAATACTGGACATGATCCACATGTTTTATATACACTGAGTGCTGTACAAATCTTGGCCCTCTATGACAAACTAGACGTTGGAAAAATATCAAGCTGTATGCTTTGCCACTTAGCTTCTTTGCTCATGGTGGGAACTTTCATATTATTATGATGCATGGTAGATATTATTGTTGTTTCCTATATACGAAATTAGATGTTGCTGGTTTGCAGAACGAAGATGGATCCTTCTCAAGAGATATGTGGGGCGAAGTAGATACGAGGTAGTAGGAAGACATTTATATGTTCTTTGTTGGTGATTTCACTTTGTTGAATCTAACTGCGAGACTGTTTATGTAGGTTTTCGTACATTGCTACATGCTGTCTCTCAATATTGAAATGTCTTGACAAAATCAATGTATAGAAGGCAGTTGATTACATTGTTAGCTGCAAAAACCTTGATGGTCGTTTCGGGTGCACACCAGGAGCAGAATCCCATGCAGGACAGAATATGTTATGCTATCTAAGCTTTGCCCACCCGATTGTTACTTGCAATTGGTTTGTTAGATGTCAGGATTGTTACTTGCAATCCTCTCATATTTTTCCTTTAAAAAAAAATACAGGATTGCAAAGAAATTGTCTCGAAAAGAAAAACTGTCCAGCAATAACCTCATTTGTTTTATACGTGACATTCTTAGTGGGTTTAAATTAATTTGTCCAAAGCTCATTTAATAATTTATTTCCTGCTTTATAAAATTAAATACGACTGCAAAATGTTTAGAAAAGATAGATATACGATTGCAATAAAAAAAGAAAAAAAAAAGAAAAGAAAACTGTACGAAACATTTCATGCTGGGCTTGAATCAATTTATCTCAGGGATTCTTTGCTGTTTTAAAGAGTATAAATGATTGGTTGACAAAAAAAGAGTAAAAAGAATTATGAACTATGTAAAAAATGTTTATAAAGATGAATTGAATTTAAATTCTAAACAAATAGTCAAATACAATCCTTAAAAACAGTCAACAAAACAAAATCTTTTGATTGCAAAATATTTCTCTAAATGCAATAACTAAATCCCTATTTTAAAATAATATTTGAAAATAATATTCTTAAGATTACTATTTTAGTTTTGTTTATTCTAATTATTTAACATTATTAATTTAAAAATGGACTAATATATTTTCAATTTTTAAGTTTATATCTAACAAATAGAATGATTTTTGGAACCTTATATAAAAAATATTTCTACACGATGTTTCTTTTAAACTTCTTTTAAATAAGGTTCCAGAAATAATTATATTTGTTAGATATAAACTTAAAAATTGAAAATATATTAGTCCATTTTTAAATTAATAATGTTAAATAATTAATTTATTTAACCAGATAAATTTTTTTTCTATTTACTAAGTATTCTTTTTCTTTGAATCATACTATACTATGTTCTTTTTTTTTTGACATATTTCTATTTTGTGTTGATGTATGTTACTGCTCATATTTCCAAATGAACAAGTTATTATAATATTTTTTATTAAACAATTCATTAATTTTAGAACTTGATTTATATGATTGCACATAATATTAAAAAAATCGTTTACTAATTATATAAATAAGATGTATTATTTTAACTGTCTATTACCGTGCATACGCACGGGAGAAAATACTAGTTAAAACTAAAACGGTGAAGACCCGAGTACAAGCCCAATCTGAACCTTAAAGAGGAAAGTCCAGTAAAGACTCATTCAAGCCCAATTCAAGAAATCAACACGGAAAAGTCAGAAACACATAACCAAAACAGTTTTTGTTGACTTAAAAAGAAATGAAAATCTCCATACCAAAACAAGACTGAAACAAATTCTTGACAAAAGAACCAAAATCTCAGAAGTAAGAAGAAGAAACTCTCTGAACAAACACCCTTTCAAACAGAAGCTCAACTTTTTTATTCCCCAAGACTCAATTAAATCAAACAGTAAACACACATTGGTCTCTTCTCTTAGTAAGATGCTTCAGAGTTTTTCCAGCCTCCATAAGACTCCTCTTCGAAACCTCTGCTTCGATTTTCCTAACAAACACCACCACATATACACATTATTGTTCTTCAGCGTCTAACTTAAACGTTTCAACGATGCAAAATATCATTTTATGGTTTATACCGAAGGTTTGAAAGATAGTGCAATCCAGATCTCGCCTTTGAACTCTTCATCTTTTACCACATTGTATGCACTCGGTGGGATATCTCCTTCCAAGAAAACCGGCTCCAATGGAATACTGCATTGCATCAAAAATCATGTCTCCATAAAACAAAAATTCTTATAAGATGATTATGGTTATGAAGGTCTTACGTTGCTTCACCAACCGCATCATCCTCTGTGCCAACATCTTTGTCAAAGATCTTCACTTTTAACTCTGTAGTTCCTTCAGAGACATTGAAGATAAATGTCTCATTCCATTCCGGAGTTGTGCCTTGTCCTGCAAAAAAGAACTCATGATTTTTTCTTCTTCAACTATATATTGAAACACAAAGATGGATCTTTTTGCATGCACCAGAAAGCCCTTTTGATTGACAACTTTACCTGATGCAACATTGCTCTTCTGATCTTGTGTCCGACAAGTGAGGAGCACATACGGATCCATGCTGTCTGTTTTTATAAGCCGCACAAATCAGTCAACGAATATGCAACTTATTTTACATATCTTTGATCTTAATCTTGAGGGAAAAAAAAATCCAGATTTACATGTCCATAACCATCAACTAGACTAGATCATAAGAATATAACGTTTTCGGATTAGCAGAAGATCAAGATTTATATAAAACTCACATAGGAATTTGAATCTATCATATTAATTGTGAATCCGTTTTCTAGACGCAGAAAGTTCAGATTTTTATAGGCAAATCTTCAATAAGAACATCAAACTGAGACCACCATTTTTCACAAGTTTGAATCTTTTATCCAAAAAAGTTGAAACCATTTTTAACATGTGCATATATGTACATTCGCAGATTTAACACGTTTGGAACAGAACAGATCAACAAGACAAGAATGGGTTTTTAAGGTTTTCAGAAAGGAATCAGATTTTTACGAAAGCTTACTCAGAAAATCAGAGTCCTCAAGACCTTTGGCGCTGACAAGAACAACTTCAAGCGTTCCATGAGGCATTTTTATCTCTCCCTTTTTTTTTTTGGATGCACAGAGAAAGTGAAGATTCAGATCCCAATAGAGATATGCGAATGCGAGGCTTTTCTCTGATTGGTTGGATTTTTAAGAAAGCTGTCTTTTTCAATTCGAGAGATAGTTTTCTGCACGACAAAATGGAATTTATACTGGGGCAATTTGGGATTTAGCTGTAACGCGTGGGCACGTGTATGATATACACTGTGCCAACCTTTTTTTCCACTTTCATTTCCTTTATTCAGAGTAATTAAACTTTTATTGGTTGTTGAAAAATGAAAATAGTTAGATGGATTAACAAGAATTCCAAATATGGGTCAAATCTAAATATTATCAAAATTATGACTTTAATACAAAACTTCAATATTTTCAGAACTTAACATTAATTCAGTCTTATCTACTGAGCTGTGGTATTTGAATATTATAATTGTTTTTGTTTTTTCGTTAGATTTTCAAAATTATGACTTTAATACAAAACTTCAATATTTTCAGAACTTAAATGACATAAATTCAGTCTTATCTACTGAGCTGTAGTATTTGAATATTATAATTGTTTTTGTTATTTCTTAGGAAAATTTAACTTTTATTAATGTATTATAGTTTGATTACTTAATTAATTATTTTTACATGTATATATGTACATATGTTAAATCCCGTGAGAAGGGAACTATGGTCTTGGCAAAGCTACGAGGCAAAAAAACAAAGAGTAAGAAACTTAGAGGGACTTGAATGTAATGAAAAAATAGTTTAATAGACGGATCAAAATCTGGTTTGGTGTCGGGGTATGAAACGAAAATCTAAAATGGTGTTCAGAGTTTAGGTGTTTTTTTTTCTTTTTTTTTTTTGAAGTCAAAAACGCATGAAATATCTGGGTTGCCATTGACTATTCATCATATTTACAAAAAAAACTACCCGATTTTAGTAAACCAAACCAAGAACCAAAAATATTTTCAAACCAAACGGTTTTCTTACTACAATTACCCGAGTTGGTAATATTAGGACAAGTAGAACTACTGGAGTTGGTAATAGTAGGGACAAGTAGAACTACTCGTATTAGGATAAGTAGAACTACTTGAGTTGGTAATAGTAGAACAACTAAAACTACTTAGACTGTCACTATTAAGACAAGTAGAACTACTCGAATATTAATAGTAAGATAACTAGAACTACTAGTATCTTATTATATAGAGTTGGGTTTCAAAGTTGCTACTTAACAAGATCGTGCCATTTAACATCTTCTTATTTTAGGATTTTGACATGTGTCAAATAGTGAATTTTTTTTTTAATTATATTTCAAAATAAAGTTTTCAAGCAAAAAAAGAATTGTAGAAAAAAAAAATTATGATTCTTGAGCAAAAAAAAAAGATATAGAAAAATATTTATTATGCAATTAAGTAAAAAAAACTAAAAGAAATAGACATAATGAAATCTTTGAATTAAAAAAGAAACTATACGAAAATATTCATTGTTAGGTTAATTTTTAAGATAACTAAAGAAAATATAGACTTCTAACATCTTATTGAAAAAGAAAAAAGAATAGATTAAGAAAAAGATTATTACTTTTTTAAAAAACTTGCAAATATTTATAATTCTATATAAAGAACTTAGCTCTTTCATAATTTGTATGATCATAAAATATGTTGAGTGAGTCGATCATATATGTATCGATAAAGAGAAAAATAAATTTATATTTCAAATATTTCATAATATGCGGGTTTTAATCTCAAAATATTTAGATTTTAAATTGTCGATAATCAAATTTTAATCTTAAAATCTAAATATATAAATTATATTATGCGGGTTATCAATTTTTTAAAATTGGAATTGTATTTTTTTCTAAGGAGTTGTACTTTTGGAGTTTTTTAATTTTAATTAGTTGTATATACCATTCTTTGTTTAATCTCAAAAGATTTGGTGTTGTTTTAAATTGTTTTTTTTTCTTTTTTATTAATAAAAAGTGAATGAAAACACACTTCGGTCCTCGTTAGTTTCTAATATTTACAACTAAACCTACTCTATCTGATTCAAATAAACCAGAATAAAACGAACTAAAATAAAACTGATTACAACCCCATAAAATCGATTCAAGTTATTTTTTTGTATTGAACAAGTTTTAAATAGATATTTTTACTTGTTTTCAGGATGTTGAGCCTCTCGGTGTTGTTTTGTCGCAATTGTACCAGTTGTACCACTATTACCACTTGACCAAGTAGTACTAATTGCACCACTCGAACGTCACATATGCACTACACGAAATATGAGTATTAATAGCACATTACGATAGCACGATTTTCATAACTGCTATTAATAATATTACGATACATATGATAGCATTTTTAAAATGCTATGATAAGAAATGACTATGTGAAAACCAAAATTTGGTTCACGAGCCTAAAATTTCGTAAAAGCGGCAAGATTTTACAACTATAACAACCAAGAGTCCCATTATTCTATTTTCTCTAGTTGTAATAATTTAATAGTAATACTAGGAATATTGGTACAACTAGGATAACTACTTCGTATTTGTGCTAGTTGTTCTAATATTACTCGTACTACTAGTATAATCAGTACAACTAGAACTCTAGTTGTCCTAGTAGTAATAGTGGTACAAGTAGTTACAATAAGTGAATTTAAAACGTGTGTAGACAAAAAAAAAAGAAAAAAAGTCACGTGCCCAGAAAAAGAATAAATTAAAAAAAAATAGAACATATATGACAAATCATATATGACAAATCAATACCACACTAAACTTATGTTATTTTATTTTCAGAAACAGATATTGAAACACTTAATAGAACATATATGACAAATCAATACCACACTAAACTTAAGATATTGAAATGTCTTATACTTCTAAGGTTTGTTTTGAAAACCTAGCCACACTAACTCGACCACTCAGTAAAATAGTATTTTCACAAATTTTATGGTCTGAGATTATGTAAAATGTAGCTTATATACAAAATGTTGTAAGAACAATTGATTTTTGCA
The DNA here is from genome assembly GCA_010577795.1 of Isatis tinctoria. Taxonomy (NCBI): domain Eukaryota; kingdom Viridiplantae; phylum Streptophyta; class Magnoliopsida; order Brassicales; family Brassicaceae; genus Isatis; species Isatis tinctoria. The sequence goes on along the minus strand of CM021246.1, from coordinate 4,096,951 downwards.
AAATAAAGTATGGTACAACTGATTAAAACTAAAAAACGTCCTAGGCCACGGATGGATTAAGAAGGCCAGATCTCCTAGGCCAAAGAGGATTACAAAGGCTTCATATGCTTTGAATTCTCCTTATGTTCCTAAGTGATAACTTGTTTATTTTCAAAACTTGTTTCTAATTTGATAACTTATGTTTTAATTAGCAAAACTTATGTATTTATTTGTGAAACTTCTGTTTTTATTGTTTTCGGGACTAAAATGGTACAATATAATGATGTCTTTATTTACATGTGTTTATTTAAGTTAATAATTTGAAATGGTACAGCTAGAAATAATGGTACAACTAGAAATATTGGTACATCTAGAAATATTGGTACATCTAGAAATATTGGTACATTGAGTACAACTAGAAATATTGGAACAACTAGAGATATATGTACAGCTAGGAATATTGGTACAACTAGTAATATTGGTACAACTAAAAAAACACGTGCGCCGACATTTACCACGCATGCGCCGCCTTTTTTTCTTCTAGTAGTACCAGTTTTCTACTTGTACTATTTTGTAAAGAGTTGTACTTTGGGCATTTTTTAGTTTTAATCAGTGTACCACACTTTAATTTTATATTTTCAGTAGTTCTTACAACATTTTGTATATAAACTACATTTTACATAATCTCAGACCATAAAATTTTTAAAAAGACTTTAAAAAAAAAAGAGAAATGGTCTCATATAACACATTTTAGAGTTTTGTTTCCCAGACTAGCACAAGGGAATAAAAATTCCTAATATAACATTCATTAATATGTTAATGACGATTATACCCAAAACAGAATATTAAAAAAACCGATCAAAACATGTCCACGGAAGACGATGATGGCACGACTCCGACAGAAGACTAGGGCAATTGGAGACGGAAGACGAGGAGGGAGCTTATAGCCGGCGGCGTCACCGGCGGCATATCTAAAACCACCGTGGCTCCATTCGAGCGAATTAAGATTCTTTTCCAGGTATGAATGATTCTATCGAACTTTGTACTGTTTCTTCTCGAATTGACTCATCTCCTGGCTCAATTGGGTTTACCTGAGTCATGAACCCGGACTGAATCATCAAGTTCTCGCTTAGCTAGTTTCTTTGATTCGAAATCTGAGAGCTTTTAGTATTTTATTGACAATTGAAATCTGTTTAGAGAGAGATATTAAGTTCTTCTTAGACAGACTTTGGATTATACAAAGCTAATTGGTGTAATTGATCTTTTCCAGAGCACAAACTTTTTGTTGGTATGCTTCCAAAGAATGTCTCTGAAGCTGAAGTTCTATCGTTATTCTCCTAGTACGGGACCATAAAGGACCTATAGATTTTAGAGGTGCTCAACAAACAAGCAAAGGTTTTAAACCCATTCTCTGTGTCCTGTCTTCTTCTTCTTCTTTTTCCACTGTTGTGATCTTTGCTTTCCGTTTCGTTTAACCAAGTTCTGATCATCTTTGTGTGTGTGTGTGTGTGTGTTTTTTTTTTTTTTTGCTAGGCTGTGCTTTTCTTAAGTATGAGACAAAAGAACAAGCTGTTTCTGCCATGGAAGCCATCAACGAAAAACATAAAATGGAGGTGATTGCTTTTGCTAGTTATCAACACCCTTACCTTTTCTCCTGTATCGTGTGACAATTTCATGGTTTGTTGTTTGCTTTCTTCTCAGGGTTCAACTGTTCCATTAGTTGTGGGCAGACACACAGAAAGATTTCAAAAGGCTCAGTCTAACATCGCTCGATTAGCTAATGCTGATCCAACAAATCCTATCATTGTTCGGAGCATTACCCATTAGTTATGCTCCGCCATACATTTGCTTCATTCGACTCGTAGCTTATAAAATCCTCTTTTTTTTATATATTTCCACAGTAGGCTCCTGGAACTTAGCCTTCACTGATGTGATTGGTGGGTTTTCGAAGAAAGGAGATTTTCAAGAAGCGTTTCTTCTGTGGTTCTACATGGCTGATCTTAGGGTGAAACCTGATGTTGTAACATGCAGTGCGTTACTACATGGGTATTGCAGCGCAGAAAATGAGTGAAGCTATCGTTTTGTTTAATAAGTTGCTTGATGCCGGGCTAAAGCCAGATGTTGTTTTGTATAATACACTCATCCATGGATATTGCAGTGCAGGGGATATTGAGGAAGCATGTGAGTTGATTGGTATGATGGTTCAGAGGGGTGCTTCCAAATGAGAGTACCTATGTAGCACTTGTTGTGGGGCTTGAGGGAAAGAGGTTCGTGAACTCAGAAGAGCATGCATCCATGTTACTTGAGGAAATTCTTGTCGCAAATAGTGCTAAGTAACATTGTTTTTTGGGTGTCATGTGTTTATCATAGTTGCTCTCTCATGTGCCTTGTCTTTGTATAATACACAAGTCTCATGGCAAAAGTTTCAAACGTTTGCTTTTGTTTCACATTTTAAAGCCACATACAGTATTTTTTCATTGATATCATATAGCAAAAAAAGAAAGTTAATAAACAAAACCAACAAACAAAAATGCAGAGATAAAAAACCAAAGAGTCATTAGAATGTTAGTTTTAGAATTTAAGAAGTTTTCTTGAATTTTCAGGAAAGATTCATACAAATTTAGGAAGACCATCCAAAATTGTATGTTAATTACTAGTTGATCAGAAACAAATTTATGAAGTTTTTCTAAACTTTTAGCAAGGCTTTTCTGATTTTTTTTTAAAAAGATTTATTGTTTTAAAAAAAGCATTCTTAAATATTAAGAAATACATTTTAAACTTTTAGCAAAATCTTTCAAAAATTTGTATGAGTTTTTTTTTTAAATCTATAAATGGTAGTTTTGGAATCTATGAAGCTTTCTTAATTTTTTTGGAAAGATTCATACAAATTTAGGAACACCATCCAAAATTGTATGTTAAGTAGTAATTACTAGTTGATCAGAAACAAATTTAGGAAACTTTTCTAAACTTTTAGGAAGTCTTTCCTGAAATTTAAAAAAAATATTTTTTAAAAATTTATGAACCTTTCTTGAATTTTAGAAAGATTTGTACAAATTATATTATTTTTAGAAAAATCTAGAAATGTTATAGTTTTGGAATTTATGAAAATTTCTTGAATTTTTAGAAAGATTCATACAAATTTAGGAATCTTTTCTAAATTTTTAGGAATAGCTTTCCTGAAATTTTAAAAAGTTTTTCAATTGTCTTATAAAAACATTCTTACAGATTGAAAACGACATTATAAACTTTTAAAAAGATTTTCTAAAATGTGTATGAGTATTTGTAGATATCTAGAAATGTTAAGTTTTGAATTTATGAAGCTTTCTTGAATTTTAGGAAAGCTTCACACAAATTTAGGAAGACCTTCCAAATTTATAAAGACCCACAAATTTGTATTTGAGGAACTGGTAATTAACATACAATTTATGATGTTCTTCTTAAATTTGTAAAACACTTCCTAAAATTTCAAGAAAACTTTATAAACTTCAAACTAACATTAAAAAATATTTTCGAAGTATTTAGGGAAAGATTTTTACAAATTTAGGAATCTTTTCTAAATTTTTAGGAATAGCTTTCCTGAAATTTTAAAAAGTTTTTCTATTGTTTTATAAAAACATTCTTACAGATTGAAAACGACATTATAAACTTTTAAAAAGATTTTCTAAAATGTGTATGAGTATTTGTAGATATCTAGAATGTTAAGTTTTGAATTTATGAAGCTTTCTTGAATTTTAGGAAATATTCACACAAATTTAGGAAGACCTTCCAATTTATAAAGACCCACAAATTTGTATTTGAGGAACTGGTAATTAACATACAATTTATGATGTTCTTCTTAAATTTGTAAAACACTTCCTAAAATTTCAAGAAAACTTTATAAACTTCAAACTAACATTAAAAAATATTTTCGAAGTATTTAGGGAAAGATTTTTAGAAATTTTGGAAGGATTTGTACTAATTCGGGAAGCCAAACCCTAAAATTTCACAAAAGTTGATTTACCTCTCCCAAGAACATCGAATCCATAAAAATGGTTGATAAACCGTTCTAAAACATGTAAAACAAAATTATAAATAGTTCAGCCCTTTTTCGAGTTCAAAATATTTGAAGACATCATTTCAAAGTATTTAGGGAAATATTTTTAGAAATTTGGGAAGGATTTGTACTAATTCGGGAAGTCAATCCATAACATTTCAAAAATGTTGATTTACCTCTCCGAAGAACATGAAATTCATCTAAAATGGTTGATAAACCGTTCTAAAACATGTAAAACACAATTACATTTGAATTCGACTCTTAACTAAATCCCAAAAGCTTACACTCTTATGGTATTATGCTATATAGATTTCAAAAAAACGCCCCCACCCTCCCTTAGCAACGTGGTATTGCAAGGTTGATCGGCTTATGGAGAACCAGCTTGTTCGCAGAGATCTAGCATATCCAGCATCTGCAACAAAAACATCATATAGGTAACACATAATCAGATCACAGATCAATCTCCATCTCCATCTACATATTAGTGATACTCTACAGGGAAAGGTTTTCTACTTATATCAGAACTCTAGATCCTTGGATATGGGTACGCACCTCGGGAATGGAGAGCTCAAGGCGGAATTTTGGACCATCGTAGTGGTGAATAACAGGCCTGAAGGAATCCTCTTCCAAGGCTTTGAAGCTCTGAAATTACAAATTCAGGAAGACCATCCTAAATTATATGTTCTATTTAGATATTCAGGAAGACCTTCCTAAATTAAATTCAAGAATACATTCTTAAAGATTGAGATAAACATTCTAAACTTTACCATGTAATTCAAGATAACTCTTGAAGCTTTTTTGATCATTTTTGATAGTCTGAGTTAATATCAATTAATTTGCTTGTTACAAATCTCATCGTGTTGTGGATTGCATTATTATTATTTGTTTTTCTAGGTGAATGAGGCTTTATTTTAATTTATGTTTAAGGAAGCTTTTCATATGTTTTAGAATAGCTTTCCTGAATTTATATTTATTCATTCAAAATAGAATATATATTCACTTTTTACTTTGGAGTTAGTCTTGATTTAGGAAAGATTCATACAAATTTAGAAATATCATCCTAAATTGAATGTTAATTACTAGTTGATCACCAAATTTGTTCTTGTGATTTAAATATCTAGAAATGTTATAGTTTTGGAATTAATGAAGTTTTCTTAATTTTTTAGGAAATATTCAAAAAAACTTAAGAATATCATCATAAATTGTATGTTAATTACTAGTTAATCAAGCTTTTCTAAAATTTTAGGAAATGCTTTCGTGAATTTTTTAAAGAAATTATATTGTTTTAAAAATATATTATTAAAGATTGAGAAAAACATTATAAACTTTTAGGAAGATCTTACTAAAATATGTATGAGTATTTTTAGATATCTAACAATGTCATAGTTTTAGAATTTATGAAGCTTTCTTGAATTTTTAGAAAGATTTTTACAAATTTATGAAGTTTTTCTACACTTTTTAGAAAAGGCTTTCTTGAATTTTTTTCTCGTGATTTTTAAAGAAATTATATTGTTTTAAAAATACATTATTAAAGATTGAGAAAAAATTATAAAATTTTAGGAAGATCTTACTAAAATGTGTATGAGTATTTTTAGATATCTAATAATGTCATAGTTTTAAAATTTATGAAACTGTCTGGAATTTTTAGAAAGATTTTTACAAATTAAGGAAGTTTTTCTACACTTTTAGGAGAACCTTTCCTAATTTTTTTTAAAAAAATTATATAGTTTTTAAAAGACATTCTTAAAGATTGAGAAAGACACTATAAACTTTTAGAAAGATCTTACTAAAATGTGTATGTGTATTTTTAGATATCTAGAAATGTTAACTTTTATAATTTATGAAGCTGTTTTGAACTTTTAGGAAAGATTCACACTAATTTAGGAAAATCATCCCAAATTGTATGTTAATTACTAGTTGATCAAAAAAAATTTAGGAAGCTTTTCTAAATTCTTAGGAAAGGCTTCCTACCTGAATTTTTTAAAGAAATTATATTGTTTAAAAAGACATTCTTAAAGATTGAGAAATACATTATAAGCTTTTAGGAAAATCTTACTAAAATGTGTATGAATGTCTTTAGATATCTAGACATTATAAGCTTTTAGGAAGATCTTACTGAAATCTTATAGACCTTACTGAAAATATTACAAAAAATATTCAATTTTGATTGTTGATCTCATTTGTTAGTTTTTTAGGAAAGTTTTAGGAAACATTTGTTTGTATTTAGGAAGGCTTTACTGAAATTCATTACAAAATTCAAAGTTGGATTGTTTGTCTCACTTGTTGGTTTTTATTAAACTTTTAGGAACCCTATGTTTGTATATATGAAGGCGTACGTTACTAAACTCTTATTTTATAAATATTCAAGAAATCTTAATAAATTCCAAAACTTATGAAACATTGCTAGATATTTGTAAGAATAGCCTTCCTGAATGTGAAGAAAAGCTTCCTAAATTTGATTTATTGTATAAATAGGTACAAGAGGTAATTTTAGAATGTCTTTTTCAATATCTAAGAATGTTTTTTAAAGCAATAGAATTTTTTTAAAAAGTTCAGGAAAACATTCCTAAAACTTTATAAATACTTACTAAATTTGTATTTGATATGACAATATTAAAAACTTCAAGACTCTTTTTTTCTAAGTTGTCTCATCATCCCATGTTGTCAAGCTATCATAATTTCTTCTAATATATAAACTCTTTAGCCTGTGAAAAATATTATAATTCCATAGATGGAAAAAACTTCACTGCTTTGTAGTCTAATATACTCAATTCTGATAAGTAGCAAGAGAGTGGCTCTAGCTGCAAGTGTGGTATCTGAAACAAAGACATGGATAAACTCTCACCAGAATCGTTTTAAGCATAGAATTTTTATTGAAAAAATGGTCACAGACTCTAATTCACGCATAAATAAGTTTTTTTTTCATCTCGACTATCAAGAGATTTACATGATACAATCCTTCCATTGGAGCATGAACAGCTCCTTTAAGTAATGCAACTAATAACCAGAACGCATCTTCTTCGCCCATATAAAGAAGCAGAAGGCCAGCTATAAAACCCATCCCCTGAAGTTATTAGAACCATGAATCGTAGTACCACATTATAAGAAAATAAGAAACAAGTAATATATCTCGGAGGGCGGACCTGAACATATCCAACATCTCTGTGTCAAACTGAGTACGCCTTAAGGACATTGTACAGCGATCTTTGTCCGGGTCCATGTCTCTTCTGAAAGAAAACATGGGATGGGAAAGTACGGGATATGTCTCGAATGATATCAAGTTCTGAGGCCGACGTCTCATAAATCACCAATTGCTGCACATAAAATTTGTTAAATTTGATAGAATATATGACTCATAAGAGAAAACAAGGTAACGATACGAAACCGAGAGATTATCTAACCTCATAAACACCAGGATTCATAAGCAAAAGGTCCCGGCTTCCTGAGATTAACTGCCAGACAAGACCTCTTAAACAATCCGGGATCTCTTTTCCTTTACGCCTTTTGACAACATTAGGCTTTCTTCTAACATAATGCTTCGAGTCACTACCTCCAACCCCAATCATCTTCCTCCATTTTCTCATCTTTCTCTCCTCTCTGTAACCAACAACAAAAACATACACACTACCGTTATTATCTCTCTCTCTTTCTGAAAAACTCTCCTCAATGTCCTCAGGACCTACCTGTCATGGTCAGTAGATGATGTTGATTTAGCATTGCTGAAACACTCTGGCGAATTGCCATGTTCTTGCTTCAGGAACCCGAATAGATCCACCAGGACATGAGGAGTGACTGCTCCTGAATCACTGTCATTTTCTGTTCGTTTTCTACTCATTCTACTAAGCTGAAGAGACTCCTAGCATTGGTTTTAGACAACTTCCAGTCTCCTTCTTCACAAGATTGTGATCAAGCTGGATAATGTCACAATCCGTGAAAACATTCCACAAGAGGTATTCATTAACAGAATATAAGACTCCAAAGCCCAAAGACATTCACTAAGATTAGCATTCCATAGAACATGAAAAAAAAAAATAGAATCCTAAATCCAAGAACTTTGAAACTCCATGATGTGATGTAGAAGGGAAACAAATAGAATCCTAAATCAGTTCTTACTAGTAAACGAAGACGACCCACAAACTACAGTGAAAGAGGAACACAATTGCTGGAAAATTAACACTCACCAACGTTTGGTCGGATCAAAAGATTCGTACCCAAATCATCGATGTTTCCGATGAGATCTCACTCTCCTCACTCCTCTCCTCCGTCTCTTTCCTTCGATTCAGACCGGTCAATCTCTGATCTGGTTCAGAAATCTCGGTCTGCAATTCAGAAACCAGAGCCGGAGATTAGGAGAGATTTGTGGTGTCTCTAAACCTGTCACCGAGAAAGCTAACGACGGAAGGGGAAAAGCTCGAACCAAAGGCTGAGGAAGTGGTTTGATCATGTCTGCTTTAGCAGGCCACGGCACGACGAATTGTTGTGGAGGCTTGTAGGTTTCCGGCACGGCGGAAGACTGTGAAGGCGACGGCTATGGAGTTGAGTTTTTCTTAGAGAAAAGAGCTTCTGTTTTTTTTTTCTTCGCGTGATTAATAGTAAGGGTAAGATAGTCATTTCTTTGTTTAATGAATGTTATTCTAGGTAAGAAATGAGCGCTTGTGGTAGTCTGGGAAGAAAAAGTTGAAACTGTGTCATATATGAGAATTGCCAAAAAAAAAATCATGTTAGTATGGTGAAGTTTTATAAAGAAACCTTAAAAGTATAAGACATTTCATGCAAACATATGATGTTCATGAAACCAATTCCAAAAATTCAACTTCTGTTATCTATTTGGGGTAAAATTCAGATGTTTTAATGCCATATTTTGTATGGAAACATGTTTATAAATGTAATTTTAATCATTTAACGCAACTTCAGTTTTACAAATGGTACAACTAGAAATATTGGTACTTCTAGAAATATTGGTACTACTAAAAATATTGGTACTACTAGAAATATTGGTACAACTAAAAAAACATGTGCGCCGACTTTTACCACGCATGCGCCGCCTTTTCTTTTTCTAATTGTACCAGTTTTCGAGTTGTACCATTTTGTAAAGAGTTGTACTTTGGGTGTTTTTAAGTTTTAATCAGTTGTACCACACTTTATATTGCAATTTTCAGTTGTTCTTACCACATTTTCTATATAAACTACATTTAACATAATCTGAAACCATACAATTTGTAAAAAGACTATTTTACTCAGTGGTCATGTTAGTGTGGTGAAATTTTTAAAAATAACCTTAGAAATATAAGACATTTCATGTAAACATAAGATGCTCATGTAATCAATTCTGAAAATTCAAATTTAGATTTCTAATTTATGTAGAAGTCAGATGTTTTAATGACCAATTTCGTATGTAAAACCGTTTACAAATGTAATTTTAATCATTTTTCGTAACATATTACTTTTAGGCAATTGTACGAATTGTACTACTATTACCACTTATTCAACGATTACCAGTTGTACCAAATATTTACAAATGTAATTTGTACCATTATTACCAGTTCTACCATTTATATTAGTTGCACTAAACGTATTAGGTGTACCAGCTTTGTGCTCTTTGTAAATGTTTGATTTTATTGACTTTTCGTAAAACATTACAATAATAGACCCACTGTAAATGAGATAATTACATAAACAGTAACTTTTGAAGATTATATTATCACCTTTAGTCACTTTGTGCTACTCAGTCACTTTTGCTGTGTAAAAAGACTAAACTATCCCAAACTTTTGTATCGATGATTTCTTTCATTTTTTTTTTCCTTTTGTTCTCTTTTTTCCCTTTCTCTCTTTCTCTCCCTTCCTCTCCTTCTCCTCCAACGAAAACAATATCTCTCTCTCTCTTCCTCTCTTCCTCTCTTTCTCCTCCAACAAATCTCTCTCTCCTTCTCCTCCAACGAAATCTCTCTCTCCTTCTCCTCCAACGAAATCTCTCTCTCTCTTCCTCTCCTTCTCCTCCAACAAAATCTCTCTCTCTCTCCATCTCTCTCTCTCTCCCGTGAACATGTGCTCTTTTTTTTAAAACACTTTTTGTTTTTTTTGCTTGTTTGCAGGTTCGATGCAGAACCCAGATTTTTTAGTAACCCGTGGACAAAGTGGTCGTGGACGAGGAGACCCTGCATTAGGACGCCATGGATAAAGATGCAGTGGACGAGGCTGTGTATAAGGATGTCGTGAATAGAAAATCAATGGACAACGAGACTGTGTATAGGAGATAACGTATGTGGACGACCCACTGTGGATACTTCATTCTTTCTAAATTAATAAGTAAGACATTGTATGGACATGCTTTCAGGGATGACGTGGACAAGGAGGCCGTGGATAATAAAGCCGTGGAAAAAGAAGTTGTGGACAACAAGGTTGTGGATAAAGACGCCGTGGACAACAAGGTTGTGGACATGGATGGACATTGGATGACGTGGATAAGGAGACTGTGGATAATAAAACCGTGGACAAGGAGGCTGTAGATAAAGACGTGGTGGACAATTATGGTATGTCCATGATCCCATGTTCGAAACCCATGTCGAATGACCTATGTTCCACAGACTCATGTCCACGCACCCATGTTCCACATAGCTATGTCCACAACATCTTTATCCACGCCATTCTTGTCCACGATCTCGTTGGGCACGACATCCTTATACACAATTTTGTTGTCAACGGTTTTCTTATTCAGAACATCCTTATCACTAACTCATCCACATCTTCTTTATCCACGGCTTCTTTAATAACGGTTTCCTTGTCCACAACCACTTTGTCCACGTCAAAAAAAATCTGGGTTCTCTCACGAGAGAGAAAGACAGAGATAGAGAGATAGAGAGAGAGAGAGAGAGAGAGAGAGAGAGAGAGAGAGTGAGAGAGAGAGAGAGAGAGAGTGAGAGAGAGAGAGAGTGAAAATAAAGGAAAGAAAGTGAAAAAAGAAAGGTGTGGAAGAGAGACAAAAGTCACGTGAAAAAGAGAGGAAGAAAGAGAACTGAAGGGCAAGATGGGGTTTACAATTTTTTAACAGTACCAAAAGTGACCTAGTAGTCAAATGTACCTAAAGTGTAAGAAAGTAAGATAAAAGTTACTATATATGTAAATCACTCCACTGTAAATTAACTCTGCCTTTTAAAGTCTCCAACATCTCTTGCGGTTCTTGTCCCTCTTGCTACAAAACCGGACTGTTCCATACATAAATAAATAAAATATTCAAAGTCAAGTCAATGTACAAATAGATCAAGCAAGCTTTCCTTTTCTTACAAATCGTTGAAATCGAAGAGCAGTGCGACCACCATTGTTTTGACATTAACATCAGCACCTGAACACAAAAAAGAAAACCATCAATCAGAATGTATCAAACTTCACATAACTGCATCTTAAAAGGAGTAACATAGAAAACACACACTTTAACATAAGAACTTATATGCAATAACTTTATATGCACATGACTATCTTAATTTGAATAGACAAGAGCTAATCACTAGAAGTTGCAAAACACACACAAACCATCAAGCATTCCAGGTCAAATTTGAATCTAATGAGAAAGATCACACACAAGTTATGATAAGAAAGCAAGATTAAAACAAACCTCGAGCCAATAAGATTTCAACGAGCTCTGCCTTGCCAATGCTGGCAGCAGAATGTAGAGGAGCCCAGCCTTCATCATCATTGTTGTTGATTACAGTCTTTGATTCATCTGCACTTGATAGCAACTTCACTACCTGCAAAATTCCACATCCATTAGCTTTTAATATCTTAAAAGTTTTCAATTAAACAAAAATCGCTAACAAACTTGCTATTAGAGATTGTCATCTCAAAGAACACAAAATTGTCAGTTTTTGTTTTCTTCGCTTTTTTAGAAATCAATGAGGTTATGCTTTTATGTAAGCACATAGTAGTATTACTCGGAGAAAGGAGACAAACCTCAGAATGACCGAAAGAAGCTGCTACGTGGAGGAGTGAGCGACCATCTTCGTTTTTAAAATTGAGAGATTTCACGAGCTGTTGAGGAGATAAAGACGTGAACACCTGATATGCTCAAATTTACCCTTTGAACTACTCTCTCAAATTAAGAGATCGATTGCAGTATTTAGGTGTAGAATTCCACAGAGCCTCAAGATCACACAATAGATTATCGGTTTTCGAATTAAGCTAAACGAGAATGAATGTAATGAAAACTGTGCAGTAAAATCGGTTGTAAATAAGATGGGAGAAACGTCAGGCTCAGGGAATTCTCAGGAAATCAGGAATGCAAGCTAATCAGTCAATCAGGATTCTGCTATGTTCTAGAACTCGAAACACAATATTCAAATCAATCAACTCTCGTTGCAGAGATTTCTATGTCTAGATCCTAGAATTCCAAATCTCTTTGCAAATTCAAAGGCTCAGACATGCATTAAATTCAAGTTCGATATGTTCACAAAATACCTAAACCAAATCTCTTTGCGAATAGTTATTTTGCTCATCTAAGGTTCTTTCTAGCTAATTAACCAACTTTCGTTGCGAGAATCAACCTATGATCAATAATCTAACTCGTCAGTTCAGATCAAGCATTAATCACAACCTAGATGAAGAACTAGTGTTCCAGAATCCTTAACTAACCAATCAACTTAGCAATCCATGAAATCCCTAATGAGAAACCATAAACCTAACTAGCAAACTACTCAGACATGGAGATTGAAACAATAAACATGTTTGAATAAGATTGCATAAAAGAAATAAGAATAGAGATTAAAGGAGTTCTGAATCTTCTCTGAAGGAGTCTGAATTTTTCTCTCCAAAACTCTAGCTTCGAATCCTAGATTGGTCTAAACAATGACCTTAAAAGCCCATAAAAATAGTCTCAAAATATGGAAAACACGTTTGACACTTAATTGTAAATATTAGGAGCTTCAGGGATTTGTTTGCAACTCTGCAAAGCCTGGAAAACGCGTCTAGAAATTGCCGTCAGGAATTGGTGTCGACCGACAACAGGGGTGGTGTCGATCGACACCATCTCTAAAATTTGCCTCCGAAGTTAAATCTTCAGCACAACTTCCTACTTAACTCTAGAATGATCCATAATCTCCAAATAAGCTCCAAACGTACCTAAACCTGCAAATGACTCTAAAAGACTCCAAAAACACTAAAAAGACTCTATATATACAACTTATATCATGGTTAAAAACACTAAAAACCATGATATATCAATTCCCCCAGACTTAGCTTTTGCTTGCCCTCAAGCAAAACAAAAGACTATACATGTGAAAAAGGTTTGAAAACATAGAAACTCACTTATCCTTTAGAACACTGAATCAACCAAAACCAGAGTAAAGCCACATCAAACAGTACCAACTTTAGTTAGAACCTCTAGTAATTTTCCGCAGACTTACTAATCATCCAGATTCCAAACCACAACCCATAAGAGTAATCTAAAATCCCCATTGCTGACCTTATTTAAGTTTTTAGTGCAGTCTCATCGAGGGAATATCGATCTAAGGACACATGGACTCTTACTTACCCAAGTACTGATTTATTGAACAGTCTGCTTCTAGTTTCCTTTCTCCCTCTTTTCTCGCTTCCAATCAGTCGATTTTTCCCTACTAGGGTATCATTTTATTTTTTTATCGATTGATTGTTCTCTTTCTTTTTTTTTCTTTTCTTGAAGTATCGAATGATTCAACTTCTCAAATTAAATCTTTTCAAAGTTATGACTCTTTTTCATTCTTTTTTTTTAGAGACAATGAAGGGAAGAGAGAGGGAAACCATAATCACAGACTAATCCTTTCAGACCTAAGCAAGGAATCCGATTCAAAGTATACCAAGCCCCAAGATGAGAAAAATTAAGTTCATTATATCTAGGCCAGCTCTGGATCATCTAAATACTCAAACAATATGGGGATAATGGAAGATCAAATTACCTTTGGAATTTCCTGTTGGTAGAAATTGCTGTCAATGGCTGTAAAAATGGTCACTAAAGAGGTAGCTAAGACAGTTTATTCCAAGTAAAGTTCATTGTTCCCAACAAGCTTTTGACTCAATAAAAAACAAAATTTTGACACAAAAGACTCTCAAAAGAAAAAGAAAACCAAAGTTAGTAACCACCTCCCCCAGACTTGAATAACACTGTCCCCAGTGTTAACAGGCATGAGTTTGGTCAAAAGAAAATAATTAAAATAGAAAAGGTTAGGATCGGAGACGCTTACCTGCAGTCGCGATTGGTGTCGACCGACACCAACAAGTAGTGTCGATCGACACTGGTCTGGTCATGATCCCCCTTTTTTTTTGGACACACAAGAAAAACAAAACTAAAAATTAGCAAAAATCAAACGAAATCCAAAGAAAACTCCTACCTAATAGTGGGTTGCCTCCCACTCAGCGCTTATTTTTAGTCATTAGCTTGACTATGTTGGAGCTTAGGCATCTGGTGGATCAGAGAGTGGCACCGAATGCCTCTGGAAAGAGCATCTCATCATCCAAGGTGGTGTATAGGCAGCAGGGCGGGACATATGTTTGGGAGGTGGACTTCTTTTTCCTGCAGAATCATCAAAAGAAGAAACAAGCGCTCTACGATAATCTCGTGGCTTGATTAACTGTGAGACAGCGTTTGCACTTTGAAAATTCTTAGTGATGATATCAGGAGGTTTAGAATTAGGAACAGGAAGTGCATACCTTTGCTCTATTGGAGGTGAGTGAGGTGCGAGATGTAGAGCTTTCTGTTTAAAAACAGTTGATGAGTCTTTTGGACTATAAAATTTCTGAAAACTCTGAGTTTTGGGCGTCTTTGGCTTGGCCTGTGGAGGGTGTCGACCGACACCAACAGTGGTGTCGATCGACACTGAACCTGAAACTTGGGACTCTGCACTTTTTCTGCAATTCAACTATGCAATCCGTGTCTCCATCACAAAAACATCATCCTCCATCAACTTGTCTTTAAGTGGACCCTTATCTTCGATCCTTGTCCTAAAAAGATGATCTCCACTCCAATCTTCAAGCCCAACAGCTTTCTTAGAAGTCTCAACTAATTCCTCTTGAACAACCAGCTTGTTCACTTGCTCCGTAGCCTCCAGCTCCTTGACATACCCAGCAGTAATGTCATCTGACTCCTCATCCATAGCAACCTCTACAGAAAAGGTTTGACCATCAATGGTAGGTTTTCTCCTCAGCTTATCCATATCAAAGTTCATGACCTTATCACCCAAATCAAGCTCTATCTGCCCTTCTCTGACATCAATAATAGCACCTGCTGTAGCTAAGAATGATCGTCCCAGAAGAAGAGGATCCTGAGGTTCTTCACCATATTCCAAAACCACAAAGTCTGTGGGGATAATGCATCCTGCAATCTGAAGTGGAACATCCTCTAAGAGACCTTCTGGAATCCTCTTGGAACGATCATCAAGGATAAGATGAATCCTTGTAGGCTTGAAGTCAGTCAACCCAAGTCTTACAGCAACAGAATATGGCATTAGGTTAATGCTTGAGCCAAAGTCACATAGAGAGTGAGGAAACCTTTCTGTTGAGATGTAGCAATCTAGCACAAAACTCCCAGGGTCAGGTAACTTCTTTGGAATCCTACTTTGAATCATAGCACTGACCTGTTCAGACACTCTCACCTTTTTCTCTTTCCTTGATACTGTCTTTTTCAAGAGGATTGCACTAATGTCCTTTGTGAGCAAAGCAGCTTCCTCAGGACTTACACCATTCACAACCATCCTCTTAACATACCTCTTAATTGGAGGTGAAAGCTTGACTGCATCAACCAATGGTATCTCAATCAGCACATTGTCCATTATTGCCCTGCATCTGGCCTCTTCCACCTCTTGTTTAGACAGTTTCGGCTTCGGGTAAGGTATCTTAGGTTTGTAGACCCTCTCTTCAATGGGTGATGGGGTTTTGGGATGATCAGCGCGCTCTTCTGACGACAATTGAAAAATACACGATTGGCGTCGATCGACACCCCCATCTGGTGTCAATCGACACCCGAAATTTTTGTTGAAGTGCATCGATTTTTTATCTGTCAGAACCCGAGAAATCGCAATTTCGGGTTGATCGACAAACGTCCGTCACGACTCGAAATTTTGAGATTTTGGGGTGGTGTCGACCGACACCCATCAGTGGTGTCGATCGACACCAAGTCTGTGACTCCAAAATCTGCATTAAACACTGCAGAACCCATGAATTTTTCTTCTTCCCTCACCATGATGGCATTAACATGATGTCTTGGATTGATATCAGTCTTTCCAGGAAGAAATCCTTCTTGCCTTTTGATGGAATCTGCAGTTTGAGCAACCTGAATATCCAGCTTCTTAACATGAGCACCCAAAGACTCAATTTTCCCATTCAGATTAGTATACAAAGCATCCATCTTCCCATTAAAGCTCACAGTCATCTTCGTCTGGCCTTCCAATACCTGTTCTAGCATTGACACCATCTTGTTATTCTGCTCGGGAGGTTTTTGGTAGGATGAAGAACCATAAGTTCTTATGAAAGTGTTGTTCTGAGAAGGTCTTTGGTGAGTAGAACCATAACCTTGCTGATTTCCAAACCTTTGTCCCTGAAACCCAATTTCATTGATGTAATTCACATCTTTTTCCTCTGATTCAAAGGTTTCAACTTCTGCAGTAAATTGAACTTGCTTCTTGCCCACAAGGAGATTGTGGACAGAATCTAATTTGGCTTTCACCTCAGCAATCTGACCTCCATCTATGTTTCCAGCTGATTTCTTCCTCTCAAAATCTGCATTTTTGGTACTGTTGCTAGACACCAAGTTCTCAATGAGCTTTTTGGCTTCTGCTGGACTCCTAGTATTGAAGTTTCCTTCACTTGCAGCATCCAAAGCCATCTGATATCTCCAATCAATTCCTCTGAAGAAAATACCCAGCAGTTGAACATCACTAAACCCATGATGGGGACAGTCCCTCTGATATGATCTGAACCTCAACCAACACTACAACAAATATGGTTATTAATAGCAGGGAAAACGAGCTAATTCCCCACAGGAAGTATCATATAGCACCAGATGCGGCCCGAACTATGACCCCGTTCTAGATGTCCCTCAAAAAATACTTTACGATCCAATTGCACATGGAATAAAAGTTCGAAACCAATTTACCCATACAATTAAAGTTTAAAAACATAATTAACCCTAATGCTTGGTTTACTGTCTCGTGATCAAACCATAGCCAACCATAAATCATATTAAACCAGAAGGATGACCCGATTAGGTAGAGTAAACCGTATTTTTACACTAAACCAGAACCCAAACATTTTAAAAAAACCCCAATCGGCGAACCCCGCAAACGCAGTCGGAACAGTCCACGGAAACAATACTATCGCTCTCTGGAACGGAGATCGAATCTGGAGCTGAATCGGGGACCGTAAGAGTCAGACGAGGAAGCTGAATCACGGCGAAATGGTGAAAGCTCGAAACGAAGAATATGAAAATAAAAAAGAGCAAAATCGAAGCAAAAGAGAGAGAGGATACGAAGCTTTGTTGTTGTTGTTGTGTGTTCTTCAAAAGGGAGTCAACAATGATGGAAGAAACCTTCTCTGCTTATCTTTGCTTTCTTTTGATTCCTTTTTTTTTCCTGATTTTAGGTTTCTCGTTTTGTTCTTACTTTTTTTCTCTCTATTTTTCAATTTTTACTACTTTTGCATCTCTTCTTCACCTTTTGTTTTCCTTGTTTTTTTTTTTTTTTCTTGATCAACTCAGTGCTTATTCTTTATAATGGAGAGATTCTAATAAATATTTAGATCTCTTTCTATTGTTTTTTTCGCTCAATTGGTAAAGAACGCGAAGAGCTTCGAGAAACCTGAGGGTGGTGGGATCAAAACCCATCTCAACAATTTGATTATAGGCCTTTGGTTGATGAGACTCTTGATGAGGTCAAACGGGATACTCAGGTAAGGTTTGAGGAGAGAGCATTTGTTTTCGACTTGGAGAAGAGCGGAGATGGAGAAGATGAGAAGTTAATTGGAAAGCAAGCTTCACATGCAGAACAATCGAAGAAAAATGGTGGAGCTTTGGATGATATGATGGACGATTCAAAGGAAGATCAGGTGGATGTATCTCCAGTTTCACCTTGGAGACCGATGAGGCATGAGGAGGACGAGGATGATGATGCAGACCGTGATGACTCACTGGATTCTGGGTCTGATGGTGCGGAAAGTTCGTCACCTGATCCCTCTATGACAGACATCATCCCGATGCTTGATGAGCTTCACCCGCTTTTACACTCCGAAAATCCAGGTCGTGGCATCGCAGATGTTGAAGGATCAGATGCAGCTTCGGAGGGGCCACATAGGAGTAGTAGTGATGAAGGTATGGAGTCTGATGTTGACAGCGAGAGTCATGGAGAAGAGAGCGACAATGAGAACGAAGAGGAAGACGAGGATGAAGAAGAGGAAGAGGAAAAGGAAGAGAAGGGCGATGAAAGTAAATCAGCAATCAAATGGACAGAGGCTGACCAAAAAAATGTTATGGATCTAGGAAGTCTTGAGCTTGAGAGAGGAGCAATTTAGACTGTTAATAGCTTTCGTGAGCTCTGATTTCCTGGATTATGGATCGAGAGTTAGAGATTCGATTTAGGGTTCATTCGATTTGGGATTTTTTTAAAGATGATTTCAATCCTCATTCCGGTCAACAAGTGTAATGGGTTACGATTAATTCGGATTTTACTTTGGTTTATTTTTACGGTTGGGTCGTTCTTCTCTCGAGTTTACTGTGTAAACCATTGAAACCACACATTGTGGGTAAATTGGTTTCGAACTTTTATTCCATGTGCAATTGGATCGTAAAGTATTTTTTGAGGGACATCTAGAACGGGGTCATAGTTTGGGCCGCATCTGGTGCTATATGATACTTCTTGTGGAGAAATAGCTCGTTTTCCCTTAATAGCACCAAATAATAGCACGATTTATGATACTGCTGTCATAGATATAATTTTTTTTACTGTTAATATAATAGCACTAATTAAATGCTAAACAGATTAGCGGGAGATAAAAAAAAAGTTCCGCCATACTTAGATTAAATTTTGGTTTTACGCGGCTTAGACTAAACACTTCCCTCCATCTCCATTTTAGTACACTTATCGAGAAAAAGAAAAAAACAAAATTGAACCCTCAAAACCCTTCTTCGTCTCGAGTTCTCAAATCCGCCATTGTCGAAACTCTTCTTCTCCATCATCAGACCAGTTGATACCGTCGCCGGTTTCAATTTTTGTCCTCGAAACGTCATCTACCTTCATCTATTTGGGTCCGAACACTGAAATCGAAGGTATTTCTTTATACACAGAAATCTTGTAATTAAATTGATTATGTAGCTATCTGTAGCTCGATACACATAATTAGTCCGCTTCTGTAGCTCGATACACAGAATTAGTCTGAAGAACTTTGTTTTGGGGTTCTTATTTGGTATTTTTTTTTTCTGAAATACATAAATTTCAGACATATTATTTGACGAAGTTGACTCAATTTTAAGTTAATACTTATTAACTATGTTTCTCTTTTTACAAGGGTTGCTGGTGGTTGCAACTTTTGTTGAAGTGGAGTTTCACATTATCTGTTTAAGAAGACAAGGTTAGTGAGCATATAGTTTACGATTTGTTTTGCTTGTGAGGCTTAAATTGTGAATGTTTTGTTATGTCTGAACAGTCTTATGTATATTTAACATAGTTCCTCTGTTTGAATTGTTTGGGTGCTGCTGTATCATGCATGCTTGTTTGACTTGTGGTGTCTCCGGTTCTCAATAAGGTTTTAGCTTACAATGTTGGACAAGGCATGAGTACATCTATGCAGGTTAGTAGTTGAACTACATAACTATATTAGTTTCAGTTCTTACCATACTTAGTCCATACTTACTTACACATTATGTAATTTTCAATGGCATGCACTGAAGAACTGATCCTGCTTATGAAAGTGGTGCATGGAATTTTTTTCATGCGGTTGGTGCCTCATTAGGAGACACTGAAATGGTTGTATGTCCATGTGTATACTTTCGCAATGTAGATCGTCATACACCCAGTGAAGTAGTACATCATCTTGTCACAAGAGGCATGGATGAGACTTACAAGCGGAGAGATGATTGGTATCATCATGGAGAGGTCATCTCAGAGTCTGCCGTAGAAAAAAGAGTAACTGAATGGAATGAAGAGATTGTCGGTTTATATAGAGCTGCTGTATTTTTAGATGAAGAGTTGGCTTCTAAGAGTGACTTAGGTGAATTTGCTGAGGGTGAGGATAAGAAAGAGGATGAGTTTCTTGCAAAGTTAGAAGATGCTGAGACGCCATTATACCCAAGATGTGTCAACCATAGCAAGCTACCGGCCATTGTTTCTCTGTTTAGGATCAAGACACAGAATGGGTGGTCTGATAAGAGTTTCAACGACCTACTTGAAACATTACCAAAGATGTTACCGGAGGATAATGTTCTTCACACATCAATGTATGACGTGAAGAAGTTTCTTAAGTCTTTTGATATGGGTTATCAAAAGATTCATGCTTGTGTGAATGACTGCTGTTTATTCAGAAAGAAGTTGAAAAAGGTAGACAATTGTCCTAAATGCAAGGCTTCAAGATGGAAGATTAATATGCACACCGGTGAAGTTAAGATGGGTGTACCACAAAAGGTTTTAAGGTATTTTTCCTATAATACCACGTCTTAAGAGAATGTACAGGTCTGAAAAAGTAGCTAGTGACTTAAGGTGGCATTTTAATAATAAGAGCAGTGATGGAAAACTGCGTCACCCTGTAGATTCTGTGACATGGGATCAAATGAATGCTAAATATCCGGAGTTTGCATCTGAACAGAGAAACATACGGCTGGGTCTTTCTACTGATGGATTCAATCCATTCAACATGAAGAACAGTAGGTATAGTTGTTGGCCTGTATTGCTTGTGAACTATAATATGGCTCCTGATCTATGCATGAAGAAAGATAACGTCATGCTTACCCTGTTGATTCCTGGTTCGAGTCAGCCTGGAAACAATATTGATGTCTATTTAGAACCTCTTATCGAAGATCTACAACATTTGTGGACGAATGGAGAGTCTACTTATGATGCAGTGAGCAAAGAAACTTTCAGACTAAAAGCGATGCTCTTATGGACTATTAGTGATTTCCTTGCTTATGGGAATCTTGCTGGGTGTAAAGTCAAGGGCAAGATGGGTTGCCCTGTTTGTGGAAAGGATACAGATTGTATGTGGTTGACTAACAGCAGGAAGCATGTTTACATGTGCCATAGAAAGGGTCTGTCGCCTAGTCATAGATATAGGGGAAAGAAGACTTGGTTTGATTGTAAAGCTGAGCATGGTTTAAAGGCTAGGATATTAACAGGTCATAACATTTCAGCAGTCTTGAAAAATTTCAAGAGCAATTTTGGGAATATAAAGAATACGGGAAAGAAGAGATCGCGAACTCCTTGTCCACAATCTGCTTCTGATAGTGACGATGAAGTCAGTGCATCAGACGAAGAATAAGAGGTAGAAATAGACGAAGCAGAGTTATCAAGGTGGAAGAAGAGGTCAATATTTTTTAAACTACCTTACTGGGAGGTATGTTTATGAATATGATTCATCAATTTTGTTTTTTTCATTAACTAAGTATAAATTGAACTAATTGTGTTTGTATTTATTGTCTAGGACCTCCCTGTAAGACACAATTTAGATGTCATGCATGTGGAGTGAAATGTGGCTGCAAGCATCATAGCTACATTGTTACACTGTGGGAAATCTAAGGATGGTATTAAAGCTCGTAAAGATTTACAACTACTTGGTATTAGGAAGGACTTGCATCCTAAAGTTCAAGGTAAGCGAACTTACCTTCCCGCAGGACTTTGGAGTTTGTCAAAGTTAGAAAAGAAAGTTTTTTGTAAGCGTCTCTTTGACTTCAAAGGTCCGGATGGCTATTGTTCTAATTTGTCTACATGTATATCAATGGAGGATTGCAAGGTAATGGGACTTAAATCTCATAACTATCATGTTCTGATGCAACAATTACTCCTTGTCGCATTAAAGGGTCTACTACCTAAGGGTCCAAGAATAGCAATTATCCGTCTATGTGCATTTTTCAACACTCTGTGTCAACGAGTCATAGACAGAGAACAAATTACTGTCCTGGAAAATGAAATTGTGGAAACTCTCTGTATGTTTGAGAGATTTTTTCCTCCTAGCTTCTTCGATATCATGGTTCATTTATGCGTCCATCTAGGCAGAGAAGCTAGACGGTGTGGTCCTGTCCATTTTCGTTGGATGTATCCTTTTGAAAGGTATGCTGGTTTTAGCTTATATCTCTCACTATTTCTTTCATTTTTATGTTGTTAACTAGAAATTTCATCTGTAGGTACATGAAAGTGTTGAAAGATTTTTTCAGAAATCCTGCAAGACCAGAGGGATGCATGGCTGAATCGTACCTCGCAGAAGAGTGCATGCAATTTTGCAGTGATTTTCTTAAAAAAACAACAAGTGTTGAAGAAAGAGCCGAGAGAAATACTGAATATGAGAACAATTCTATATTAGAGGGACGTCCACTATCTGCTGGAACTACAATTAATCTCACAGAAATGGAGATGAAAATTGCTCACCTTGCTGTTATCCAGAATATGGCTATGGTGGATCCATATGTTGAGTAAGTTGTTTACATTTTTTTCTGTCTGTGTATTTTTATGATTCTTCGCAGTGTGATTTATCTTTCTCTTTTTGACATGTAAGCCTTCATCTACAATATCTGCAAGACTCGAATCCAAGATGCAGACATGATGCCAGTTTTCTGTGGAGTAGACACACAAAGAACTTTGCAGCATGGTTTAAACAACAGGCAAGTTATATTTCGGCTGGAGTTTTGTGTTATTATGATTGAATTTAACTGTACTAAGTTGTTTTTTATACGTATTAGGTACCTATGCAATCACAAGTACATGATGAAACTATTCGTTGGTTGGCATATGGTCCAAGGATCAGTGCAAGGTCTTACACTGGTTATATAGTGAATGGTCTGCGATTTCATACACACTCAGTTAGTAGACTTAGTCAGAACAGTGGAGTTTTCTATGAGGCTACTTCCATGTGCAGAGCTAGTGCCAGAGACAGTTCACAAGTAGTTGATTTGTTATCATACTACGGTAGAGTCACTGACATTATCTTGCTAGACTACAACGTTTTTTACATTCCTCTATTCAAGTGTCAGTGGGCAGTGAAAGGTAATGGTTTGAAGGTTGAAGATGGATTTACATTAGTTAACCTCAGTCAGAATCAAGTATCCTTTTCCACAGATCCATATATACTAGCCTCTCAAGCTAAGCAAGTGTTTTATTCAAGGGAAGATGATTCATCCAATTGGTATGTAGTAATGCGAGGACCATCTAGGAGATATAATGATGAAGACTTGGTCGCTGGACAAGCAGATGTTGGGCCATTACCATACACAGTTGACATGGAAAGGGAAGATTTAAATGATGAGGTTCAAAATGCAAGAAGTGATTGTGAAGGAATATATGTAGAATGAATACCTTGTGCATTTAAGTTTGTTGTCTGCGAAAAACAGAATGTTCAGTTATGCTTGATTAAGTTTGCCAAATTGATTGTGCTTTGTTTGCTTGTTATGCATTGTATATATTTTATTTTTTCTCGAATAACAGAATGTATTACATTGTGCATTAGTAATGTTTTTTTGTGAGTATTACAGGATGACTAAGACGAGTGGAAGGAAGAAAGGCACGAAGAAGAAGAATGACCAACAAGCTGAAGGCGAGCATGCATTATTGGCTCCAGCAGCGACTGACCAAATCACAACTGAGGTAGATAAGCAAGTAGAAGCAATTCAGCATGAGCTGATGGAAAATCAGCAAACTGAGGAGGACGTTGATAAAGGTGAAACTGAGGAGGAGCTGGAAAATCCGCAAAATGAAGAGGAATTGGATTATCAGCGAACAGAGGAACCGCAGTGCAATGCACCTGCCACCGAAAACGATTCTGATCAAGTTCAACCTCAACCTAAGAAACGTAGAGGACCAACGAAGATGAAGGACATTGCTAAGGACCCAAACGCTAGAGTCAAAGTTGACTTCACTGAACTCGGTGAACCTTGTGGAGAAGGATCAGTTACATTGTCTTCATACTTAGGTCCACTGGTAAGAGAGCATGTACCTGTTACAATCGAGGATTGGAGGAGAATTGGTGAGGAGCGCAAAATAATTTTATGGAAATCCGTTCAGGTTAAGTGACTGTTTTTTCTTTGCATTTTCTATATCGTCTCAATGGTCATTGATATATGTATACTTATCTATTATTATGGAAATATTTGCAGGCGAGATTTGAACTAGATGGAGAGTATGAAAAGACATCTGTCATGAAGCAGATGGGATGTCTGTGGAGGGCTTCAAAATCTCGGTTGGTATCCCAAATCAGAAATGCTAAGAACAATGCAGAAAGAATGAAGCTGAAACCTAAGAATGTTCCTAACACAGAATGGCGAAAATTTGTCAGACTAAAGACAAGCACAGAATTTAAGGTAGACGTTAACTAAATTTAAAATTTTACTCGCCATTGTATTAACATTGATTTGTAGGTTGTTAGTGACAAATATAAGGAAAGGAGACGCAGTCAGATTCCTCACACTTGTAGCCGTAGAGGAATGGTTAGACTTGCTGAAGATTTGGTAATTACGTATCTTATTCTTTTTATTACTCAGTTTAAGTTTCTGTTTTTGTTTATTAATGTTGTTTTATAAATTCCTCATTAGAAAAAAGAAACCTCTGATCCAGCCGAGGTGACAAGAGTCAAGGTTTGGGTGAAGTCTCGCACCAAAAAAGATGGTACACCAGTTAATACAAATGCTGCTGAAAAGATTGTAAGAACTGATATTTCTTGGTAGGAAGTATGGATCTTTAAGATTGTTAAAGTTACTTAACTATTTATTTTGGTTCTCAGAAGAAGGCAGCTGAACTAGTGGAAACTGGAACTTTTTCATCAACGTCAACACACCCTAAAGAGGACGCTTTATCACAGATTTTAGGCTCTGATAACCCTGGTCGGCTGAGGGCAATGGGTAGAGCGATGAACATGAGCAAATTAGCTTGTTTCCAAGTGAAGAACATATATATGGCTGAAATGCAAAAGAACCAAGCTGACTTGCGAAGACAGGTGCAGGAATTGCAGGACACACTAAATAAAATGAATAGCCAGGTAAGCTGCAATAAAATATAAGTTGTTTCCAGGTGAATATTTGCAAATTAGCCTCGTTGTTTAAGTTTCATTTTTTACAGAGACCTGAAACAGAAGTCGGTGAAAATTCTGCTGCAAGAGTAAGTACCAAACATGAAATCATTCTATTATTTCTATTAATTATAAACTATGGCTAAATCTCTAATCATCATTTGTGTAGAGTGTCAACAATAGAACACAACCTAAGTGTCTGTTGTTTGATTGGTGTGGAGGTGATGAAAAAGTAGCTGAGGGACGTATTATGTCTTCCGATCCTGACGACTTTGTGAGCGATATTCGTTTAGGGCCTAGCTCTTTTAAAGTCTTAGTTGAAACAGCATTCAAACCAGATGCTTTTCTTTGGAGACCAACAACTAACATGTTTACCATTGAGAATTCGGTTGGAGGAATGATTGCTTGGCCTAAGGATTTTGCTGTTGTTTTTGATCATCAGGACTATGAAATAGAAGACATTCCGCCTAAGGTTTGACTTCCTATCATCTATTAGATTCAGTATGGAATGTTTGGATTTGCCATAAGTAGGGAGCCTGAGCTATAGGTTTAGTTTTCGATTAATAAGTACTGAATCAAGTTTGTATGTGCATATTGTTCGCAGAGCCCAAACACAAACTCTCTGAACAGCTGCAAACTACTTGATTGGGTTTCAAATAACGAAGATTGTGTTGCTGAAGGCCGTTGGCAGTCTCAAGACGCCAAAGCATTGGTCAATGGAATTCCTCTTGGACCAATAGCAGTGAAAGTATTCATAGATAAAGTTATAGTACCTGACGCATTCCTATGGAGACCCACAGCAGACCTCACAAACCTCTCTGACTGTTTGAAGGCATTCGTATCATGGCCTGTGAGTAGAGTCGTTTTCTCTGCAATAAACGTGGGTAGTCCATATCCAGTCTGTCCTCTTCAGCAATCTGCAGTAACTCCACCAGCTCCTACTAAAAAATCACAAATATCTCCACAGTCCCATACTCAGTCCTCTCTTGATCAGGTATTTCAGGTAAATAAATACTAATAGCATGTTAATTTTTATACCATGTTCACTGACTTGCATGTTAATTTTTATACCATGGCAGCGAGGCACTCCAGAAAAAGTTGACAATGAAAATAAGAAGTGCATGTTGATGGATGTAACTGGACTGAAGAGGGTCGTTGCTGAAGGACGTTGGAGTACAAACAATCCAGACCAAAAAGTCCACTTTGTTCCATTGGGTCCAAAAGCAGTTTGCGTATGGGTTGAAGTTGTGAAGGTTCATGATGCAGTGGTGTGGAGGCCTTCTTCTGCTATAGAGTTTATGGAAGATGCACTCGGCACAAGTGTAGCATGGCCAGAAGACAAGGTGCTCATCATCTGACATTCAGTTTGGTTAGCTCGCCTCCCCCTCAGTTTGTCTTTTAGAACTTATGACATTTGTGGCAATTGTTGTTTATGTTGAGACTTGAATGAGACTTGTAGTTTATGTTGAGACTTGAATGAGACTTCTAGTTTATGTTAAGGCTTGATGACCATCTGAATGTATTGGTTTCTTAAACTTTGGAGTATTTGATAATGCAAATACAATCTGTATATCATATATTATGTCAGGGTTTATAGCATTTAAAATGTGCTAGTTCATTGGTATGTCTTAGTTATAGCCTACATAAGTAGCTACTAGAAAAAATCATATGGCAAACAAGGAGAGCTACAATAAATTAAAAAAACAGCATTCAAATAGAGCTACCAAACCCAACATAATAACTTTCGAGGAAAGTCATTAAAATCAGAAATATGGCAAAAACAAAAAGTTATAAAATAAAAGTCAATAGCGGTAAATCGAAGCTACAAAAAACAATGAAATAGCAAAAATTCTAAGCTATTGAAAAATGATTTATAACCCACATATAGCGCTATAATATTTATACATATAATAGCGTCGCGAGGAAAACGCTATAGTATATGGTGCATCTATTATAGCTCCGGCAGAAATAGCTGTCGAAAAAACGCTATCAAAACCCTTTTATAGCGCTAATCGTGTGATAACAATATTGATATTTCTTGTAGTGCAAGCAACCTTTAATGCTTCAGTAGTTCCTTGAGAGAATGCAGAGATTTTTGTTCTCAGCTATTCTGACCTTGCATCATCAAAGAAGTTGTTGAGGAATGCATTCTTGGTATCATACCAGGTGGTTAGAGAACCTGGTTGCTCATTCTTCAGCCAATAAGCTGCATCCCCAGCAAGAGAGTATGGGAAGAGCTTGCACAGCAGATAATCCTCTGAGACTCCATTGAGCTTAATGCTAGTCACCAAGTCTTCAAATTTTTCGATATGGTCCATTGAATGTTCATGAGGAAGACCATGAAAAGGATGCTGACCCACAAGAGTGAAGTAGACAGGCTTCAGCTCAAAGTCGTTCCTTTGGAATGGAGGAGGACGGATTGCAGACCTGTTTTCATAGAAAATATCAGGCCTGTTGAAATCAGCAAGGGTCCTCCCTCTAGCTTGAGCAACGATTTCTTGGACTATATTTCCCTGATCATCAATTTGGTCACCGTTTTCGTTGTAGGCATGACCCTCTTGGTCTCGTAAGACTCCACCAGCATCAGGTCGAACGATAATTCTCCGATTCATGTCTGCTGATCTCTTTGCCTTAAGGTTCGTGTGTTCTAAATCTCTCAACTCCTGATTCGTAAGATTCAAAAGATGAGCCTCTTTGTTGCTTCTGGTACTGCGTGAATGCATACACCTGAAACACAAGAGAAGAGAAAGAACGGATTTAAATAAACAAGAAATAAAATGTTTAGACTAAATTCTATTCCGAATCTAATGGTGAATTCAATGAGTCCCCGGCAACGGCGCCAAAATTTGATATGCTCAAATTTACCATTTGACCTACTCTCTCAAATTAAGAGATCGATTGCAGTACTTAGGGGTCGAATTCCACAGAGACTCAAGATCACACAATAGATTATCGGTTTTTGAATTAAGCTAAACGAGAATGAATGTAATGAAAACTGTGCAGTAAAATCGGTTGTAAATAAGATGGGAGAAATGTCAGGCTCAGGGAATTATCAGGAAATCAGGAATGCAAGCTAATCAGTCAATCAGGATTTTGCTATGTTCTAGAACTCGAAACACAATATTCAAATCAATCAACTCTCGTTGCAGAGATTTCTATGTCTAGATCCTAGAATTCCAAATCTCTTTGCAAATTCAAAGACTCAGACATGCATTAAATTCAAGTTCGATATGTTCACAAAATACCTAAACCAAATCTCTTTGCGAATAGTTATTTTGCTCATCTAAGGTTCTTTCTAGCTAATTAACCAACTTTCGTTGCGAGAATCAACCTATGATCAATAATCTAACTCGTCAGTTCAGATCAAGCATTAATCACAACCTAGCTGAAGAACTAGTGTTCCAGAATCCTTAACTAACCAATCAACTTAGCAATCCATGAAATCCCTAATGAGAAACCATAAACCTAACTAGCAAACTACTCAGACATGGAGATTGAAACAATAAACATGTTTGAATAAGATTGCATAAAAGAAATAAGAATAGAGATTAAAGGACTTCTGAATCTTCTCTGAAGGAGTCTGAATTCTTCTCTCCAAAACTCTAGCTTCGAATCCTAGATTGGTCTAAACAATGACCTTAAAAACCCATAAAAATAGTCTCAAAATATGGAAAACACGTTTGACACTTAATTGTAAATATTAGGAGCTTCAGAGATCTGTTTGCAACTCTGCAAAGCCTGGAAAACGCGTTTCGAAATTGCCGTCAGGAATTGGTGTCGACCGACACCAGGGGTGGTGTCGATCGACACCATCTCTAAAATTTGCCTACGAAGTGAAATCTTCAGCACAGCTTCCTACTTAACTCTAGAATGATCCATAGTCTCCAAATAAGCTCCAAACGTACCTAAACCTGCAAATGACTCTAAAAGACTCCAAAAACACTAAAAAGACTCTATATATACAACTTATATCATGGCTAAAAACACTAAACACTACAAGAAAGCATATATTTAACGAGAACGCATTTCGTCGCTAATTCCACGTAAAAGGACACTTACGAACGACTAAAGGAGAAACGTCGTAATTCATTTGTCGTTAAATATATTTCCTCGTAAAATCGTCGTAAACTTGCGAGGAAACCTGTTTCTCGCTAAAAGGACGGTATATATTCGTCGTAAATTCGACGTCAGGTTTTCATCGCAAAAACCACGTAAAGCGTTTTCGTCGAAAAAGACACGCGCTTTTTTCGTCGTAAAACACACGCAAACTAATGTCGTAAAGTCGACGCGCTTTCTTCGTCGCAAATTACACGCAAACTATTCCTCGTAAAGTGGACGGAAATTTTACGAGGAATTAACTTCACAGATTGTTTTCCTCGTAAAAATATCGTAAATCTTTTCGAGGACTTTACGTGGAAAGTATTGTATTTCCAAAATATAATAAACTAGTATTTAGCCCGTGCGTTGCCCGGGAATTAGAATTTGTAAGTAATATTAATATTTGTAAAAATAATTAAAAATATAAATATTATGTAAATCAATATAAATCATAATTTAAAATTTGAAAACGCTTAAAAACAAAAAATTATTACCATTGGCTTATACTGTTATAATTAGGATTCATAAGTAATATTATTATTATATGTATAAATAGTTAAAAAAAATAAATATAGATTGAATTAATAAAAATTAGTAATTTTAATTTTGAAAATTGGTGAAAAGGAAAAATTAATTAACATTTGCTCATTTGGGAATATTAATCTTTTTAAGTATTATTATTATCTGTAAAACTTATGTTAAAAAAATAAATAATATGTAATTAAGTTATAAATCATAATTTAAAAATTGAAAATGATTACAAATAAAAATTAATTACCATTGGCTCAGTTGGTAATATTAGCATTTTTAAGTAATATTATTGTCTGTATAAATATAAAATAATATAAAATATTATTTTTTACTCATTAAAAAAACATAAATCAACATTTGAACATGCTTAAAAAGAAAAATTTATTAAAATTTGCTCATTTG
Organism: Isatis tinctoria; assembly: GCA_010577795.1. NCBI lineage: Eukaryota > Viridiplantae > Streptophyta > Magnoliopsida > Brassicales > Brassicaceae > Isatis > Isatis tinctoria. The sequence continues at coordinate 4,066,701 of CM021246.1, read as the reverse complement.
GTAATGAGATATTAACATGTATCAATGCATAATTAAAATAAAATTCAAAAGAGATAGACCAAAATCTAAAAATTGAGAAGTTGAGTTTGAAATTGCATTGAATTAGAAATTTTGGTCAAAGAAAAATGTTAATAAATTATTCATAACACAAAATCTGTATCATTGGATTCTTCCTTATTTTGTCATAAATGTTTTCCTAAAAATAAAATGTTTTGGTCTCTTTTTTGTCGAAGAAGAATTCGCAGATACTTAGTTATTGGTGGAGACTTAAATGTTTTCCTACGTACCGTTTAACAAATACTAATATAAAGACATTTTAAAGCATATTTAAAATAAAATAATCTAAATGTGATGTATAATATATAACTTATCATATTTTGTGGAGACTTATTTTCTGTAGGAGTAAGATTTATTTCCCAATATTTGTAATATTTTCACGCGAGGACAAACTTAGTTCTTTAAATTAAGTAATATATCGAAGCCGTTACGGTTTACTCAAGATTATAAAAATATATCGAAGCATCGTTCTTTACATATTAGTATCGCGAGGTGGTTAACTGACCAAAAGCAGTTAAATATGGCAGCAATTTGCATAATATTAACAAATTGTTTTTAGATCTGCTACGCACGGGTCTGAATAATTGGACAAAACAATTGTTAACTGCTTTTGGTCACAAGGCTCTTTTGACATTTTGTTTAAGTTGCTGCCATATTTAACTACAATTCCAAAGTTAAAAAATTTAGATTAAAGTTTACGTAACCATTCGAAGCACAAAATGATTGGTACACTTTAGAAATGTGATCGAAAATGTAATTACAACATGATTTAACAATAATTGACCATAAGAATCAGGTATGGCAATTTGACTTGTTTTGTTGCTTTGTAAAACTCCAAACCGGTTCTCGAGTTGTAAAGCCTACAGCATGGGAATAAAAATTCAATTAGTGGGACAATTAGAGAGCACGGGAATAATATCATACAAAGATTCTACAACTTAAGCCCGCAACTCCTCTTTTAATGCATCAGAATTCTTATTGGACTTGGCTGCAAGTTTTCGAAATCATATAATATTATAATGAACATGATCAGCCTAAAAAAGAAAGTTTTTTCATGTGTTCCAAACTCGAATTATATTCAAGACAAAGATATTGCAACTAACAGCATAGATTATTCGGACACAGTGACATGAAATATTTAAAGTTTGCAGTTGCAGTTTTAGACATCCAGTTGTAGATACAATGAGAACAAACACATGAAAAAAATTCTCGACTACTGATTCCGGAATTACAACGAAGTTCCCATCATCAAGAACGCTATGCAACATCTGAACAAATCATATGATTTTAGGCAAAATACAAAGCAGACACTTTGGTACACTTGAAGTGGTAACATAAGCTTATTGCAGAGGGGAACATACCGGCAGAGTAAACTGCGGATAGACAACCACATTAGCTCTCGCAAAAGCACTTCTCCAGTGGGAGATTAGAGAAGTCTGACCCATCTTTTGGTAAACAGGCAACCGATTTGCAAGAATATCTTCATGAACTATCCATATAAGTGGTACTGAAAGGAATGGCTCCTGCATTAGGCTGCATAAATATGACATTTTATCATCATAGAATGACAACCACAGAAGTAACTGTCAAAATCCTGAGACGCCCAACAGCTAGTTGATTTTTCACATCTTAGGCAGCAACAGCCAGTATAAGTACGCAGTACAAAGGTCACTCTGATCGCAGGCAACTAAACAAACTTAACCCGTAAGTATTCAATTCAAATAGACCCTAAATAGTTTTTTTTTTACTCACCTGAGACTTGATAAAACCTGCAATTTCCGGTGATGCAACCAATGACGAACCCCTGAACGAAAGGAAATTAAAAAAGAGAACAAAGTTAGTATCTCATAAGCTTTGAAGATCTTTGGTGTGAAGAGAACTCGAATGAAAAATTACATTTCCGTTTGGTTGGTAACAGATGGCAGAAATGGAGTCACGAGCGTCGGTCCAAGCGACGACTCTCTCTTCTGATAAACCCCAGATTCGAGCTTTTCCATCTATGGATCAACTTACGAAGTTGTTCTTGTTCACTGGATTGAACTGAACACAAGTCACTGTATCACAACAAAAGCAAGAACTGTGAGTAACTTTTTACCAATATACCAAATCTGTTTTGTTTTTAACTGAGTTAATAATGAAAACAAAGTTACCGTAATTGTTATGGTGGAAGACATGAAGACAATCATCACAACCAATTCTCCATAACGGGACTGTCTTGTCCTTAGAAGCTGAGAGAAGCAACTGCAAAATCAAAAACGCCAAAGACAGATTCGTAAGAAAATGGATCAAGAAATCTCAAAAACCAAAAAAAAAACGAAGAAACTAACTACAACTCACATTTGAGTCTGACCATGGTAAGTCCAAGACATCTCCGGTGTGACCATAAAGCTCTTGAAGATGGTGTTTCTTCGAGATAGAAAGCTTTCTCAGGGAACAAAACCAATGCTTCTTGTTGGCTCATTGACTCTTGTCCGATAAAAGAAGCCGATAACGTGATTCGCCATATCTTGACAACTCCATCTTCACCTCCGGTTGCTAAGAATTTACCATCAGGACTAAACTTCAACGCCCAAATCTTCCCTTTGTGTCCATTAATCTCTTGTACCTTGTAAGCTGCAGATAACTCTACACGACTCTTCTTGTTAGTCTTCACTTTCACTTTGCTTATCATCACTTCTTCCGTTGACTTGTGTTCGAAACGTTCATCATTTTCTCCTACGAAGCACTCGAAAAACCACTTCTTCCCACTCATCTTCTTGCTGAAACTCTTTGTGACAGAAAAGGCGAAATAGATCGGGAAAGATTAATCCTTGGCGAAAGTTTTGCAGAAGAAGAAGGCGAAATAGAACGGGAAGAAGGCAAAATAGATCGGGAAAAAACGATTCCAACAGATTATATAAGAGAATAATGAGTTTAACTGATTGAGAACCATGATCAGGAAGAGGAAGAACGTGGTGGTTTATCTTCACAAAATTAGAGATTTCGTTCTGTATTTGTCGGCCACGAACTAAAAACCATAAAGTAAGTTTTTTTTTTTTTTAACGTCGACACAAATCTTTTTCGAAAAAAAAATTTTAAAAAAAAGATCTAAAGCACAAGCCACGTGGCAGAACCTGATTCGCCAAGTGACTTGTGCTTTAGTATAATAAGGATATATATTTAAATAATGAAAATGATAATTGCAAAAATATTAAAACGAAATTGATAAATTTATATATCCGAAAATATTTTATAAATTCAGAAATTTATACAAATTTACTAGTTTTAAAAGTAAATAAAAAAAAGTAGCTAACGGTTGAGGTCCTCGAAGAAATCTTGACTTCTTCTTTCCGCTTCCGCCTCTTCTTCTGCAGTGGGTCTCAAAGGTGGTGGAATCCCAAGCTCTTGCCGTCTCGCCTCCAACATACGCTCCATACGGGGGTTTCCAGCCGCAAACATGTCAAGAATCTCCTCGAGTGAACTCAATTGAACTCTTTGGATTGCACTTCGTTTCGCAGCTGAGCCGTCTCATCGATCCGTTGCTGAGCGTAAGCCGACGTTGCCTGAGGGATAAGGTTAACGGATCCGATTCCCAAAAGTCGTCCCTTTTTCCTCGGAACCACCTTCAAATTGAAAAAATTAATATATATGTTAGTAATGTAATATTATAAATATTTGCAAAATTATAAAAAAACAAAAAATTTATACCTCCTCGTAAATCCGATCCTTTTCAAACGTGGATAATATGACGGGGACTCCATCCGGAGACTCCTGAGTCAGCTGTGTCTGTCGTTCCTCCGTCCGAGCAACAACGTCGTTGTAGATTTGCTCTGACCGAGGATCTACAAAAACTCCAGCCTTGTTCTTGTGAGTTTCCTTGTAGAGATCCTGAAGAGATGGGAGGACCCCGCCATTTTTTTTGGCCTACAAATATTTGCAGAATATGCAAGTAATATAATTAATTATATATAAATATATCAAGTTTGTAACTAAAAATTTTTAAACATTGAAAAATAAAAGTAAATAAATATTTACCATCTCAAGCCGGATTCCAGCATGACCTTTTTGACCAGTTGTGTGTAGCATCGGCAAGTTTCCATGCTCATCTCTAGTCATACGGGAAGTGGAGCACAAGTTAGACTTTCTTATGGTCTCCGGATCTCTCCAAAACTCGATGAAGGCATTCCAAGTGTCCACGGTGAGCTCACTCGGCTTCCCGTGCTGATATCCCTTCACGATCCAGGCTTCCTTCCAGTTGGAGACCGTATCAAGCAATCGGTCTTTCGCCTTCGCCACGAACTCTGCCTTGACCCTCTCGTTGATCGCCGGGGACCAATTCCATTTTTGCTGTTTAAAAAATTAATTACACAGTTAATAAATATGAAATAGACAATTATTAATTAAGTAATAAATTATAATAGTAGTAAAAAAAAAGATTATAAAAGTAAAAGTAACTTACAGCAAAACATTTGAACCACGTCTTTTTGACGTGTTCTGGGGTCTTTTTCCAGCTCAAATATGGACCGGGGAAGTAGCCTTTCATTGTGTCGGTGACGCTCCGAGCGACACAACCATCAATATTAAACCAAAAAAAAAAATTAAGAATGTTAAAAAATTAGAATTTATAAAAAATTTGAATTTATAAAAAATTAGAATTTAAAACTTACCAGAAAATATTTGGTGGAGAGTCATAGCTTTTTTCTGGATCTAAGACAATCAAACCTCCTCTTCCAGGCCCAGTGAGGATGTCGATGACGGTGTACTGAGCGTATGGAGCAGTCGGCGGGACCTGTAGATCAGGATGAACCCCACCCTCGTGTGCAGGTGCCTCCTGCTCACCAGGAACATCCTGAGCAGGTACGTGAGGTGACGCGAGTGGGGGAACACCAACGTGAAGTACTGATGGTGCCCTCTGAGAACCCTGAGAGTCGGGGACTGTGGTGGCATCCGAACTCGAACCGGGAGCGGATGAACTCGACGCTAGATTACTACCCGGTTCACCGAATAGTTCTCTGTAATTGGGTTTAAGCCTGCTTTTCCTAACCATCTAGAAAAAGAAATTGTATTAGATTCATGATTAATATAAATTCCATAATCTATCTACAATTCTCTAAACTAACCACCTAAATTAATCCTAATTATTTTAACTAACCACCTAATCTATAAAATCCTAAAACCTAAAAAAAAAAAAAAAAAAAAAAAAAAGAGGAAATGGAGTTTACCTCGTAATGCATAGGGAGTGAGGAGAGGAAGTTGAGACGAAATGAAGGGAGTCTGGTGCTCGGTTTATGTAGAGAATTTTTTTTCGTCGTAAAACACTCGTAAATTTACGAGGCAATTGCCAGACCCGTGTTTTTTTCCTCGTAAAGTGGACGTTAGTTTACGACGAAGTTGCCATTCGCGTCCTATTTCCTCGTAAACAAGTCGTAAAGTAGCGGCCTGTTTACGAGGCCCAACTTCTCGACTACTTTACGAGGAAAATTTTTACGAGGAAATAACCAGTCCCATGTTTTTATTTTACGAGGACTTTACGAGGAAAATTATGACTTTAAAAAAAAATATCTTTAAGTTTAATTATTTTGTAAAATATTTGTTTAAGTGAAATTTTTTAGTCCAAATGGGGAATTAGCCCCAGAATCTGTTCACAATGATATTAAAAAATAAACAGATTATAGGGCTAAATCCACCATTTGGACATAATATAATATCACTTGCAATCTTATTACTCATACTAACTTTTTTACTATCATAAAACTCACATTTTTTTTGGTGAGTTACATCTGAGAGCTGAGTGCTATATATAGGCGAACGGGTCGTCGTTATTTTCTCGCGAAGCTGTCCTCGAATGTTCCTCGCAAAATATACGAGGCGATTGCCAGACCCTCGTTTTCATTTTACGACGATTTTACGAGGAAATAGTTTACGAGGATTTAACCAGTCCCGCGTTTCTTTTTACGAGGAGTTTACGAGGAATTGACGTCGAACTGTTTTGAATCCCTAAACCCCAAACCCTAAAGTCGTAAGTCTTTGCTTCTAAACTCCCAACTTCATAATCCCCAAACCCTACAATCAATTTTCTAACCCCTAAACTCCATCTTTAACCCTTAGAGCTAATAAAAGTTGTGAAATTAAAAAGTTCCTCTTCATATTTATATTTTGAAAACATCATCATTCAGATACATCATTATTCGAATCATCACTACAATCATCATCGCTTAATTCATGAAACTCGTCCTCTTCAGCTTCGTCTGTTGAATCTTCGGGTAGATCTTCATATTCTCTATTATTTGGATCAATGAGAAGGATATCATCCGTTTGTTGGTCGGGTTGATCGACCTCGTTGATGTGTTCTTCCTGCAAAGGTGGGGCTTCTTCACCTATTATACGTCCACGAGGTGTAACTTTGATAACAGCTAACCAATTTATTCCCGACTCTCTCACCCGAGGATATGGAATGAAGCTAACTTGGTCTGTTTGGGAAGCTAATATGAAAGGCTCGAACTTGTTGTACCTACGTCCAGCATTAACAGCAACAACACCAAATTTGTTAAACCGAACACCTCGGTTGACAACGGGGTCAAACCATTCGCATTTGAAGAGGACGCATTTTAAGTTCAATAACCCTGGAAATTCCACTTCAATAATCTCCTGCAAGATCCCATAGAAATCTGTGTCCCCTTTCACACAAACTCCGTAATTCCTTGTCGCCCGCTTCGTCCCATACTCATACGTATGAAATGTATATCCTCGGGTAAAATACATTGGTGATGTGGTGACCTTCGCAGTTGGACCTTGCAGGAGTTCATGAAACCATGGGGGAAAGGATGGATCATCGTAATCAACCTACAAATAAAAGTAATGCAATGTCAAAATTTAATAAAGTGTTACCTACAAAAAAAAAAGCCTATTTGTGGTACCTGACTCCTCAACCACTTAATAAAGTGTTGATCTTTCCTTTTGTCGACCTCAACTGTGAATATTTCTGGTAATGCTTCTTCGACTTGAGTAACAAATAGACTGCGCGCAAAATTATATTTGTCAATCAATATATAGTATAAAAATATATAGTATATAATTTTAGTTTAAAATTATATAGATATTAATTACCTTTCGTAATCTCGAATTAATGGATCCTCACAATTGAGTAGAATATAAGTGTGTGCACTATGGGCGTCTTCTTCGCTAAACCACCAAACATGTTTTGATTTCCCACCCGGTCTTCCAATCTGACAAAAGATGTCTGGAACTTCAACCGCATATGTTGGCGCTACACCACCATCATCATATCTTCTTGGAGCCCTTTTCCGTGTACGTACTTTAAGTGCAAAGTAGTACGATGTGAAGTGTGATGTCTCTTCGGTCAGACTTCCGGCAACTATAGAACCTTCAACATTTGCTAGGTTTTTGGCTTTTCCTTTTAAATGTTTCATGAACCTCTCATACGGGTACATCCATCCATAATGAACAGGTCCACGAAGCATTGCCTCATACGGGAGGTGGACAACTAGATGCTCCATCACATCAAAGAAGGCTGGTGGAAATATCTTTTCCAAGTTGCACAGTAAGATGGGAACGTTCTCGTGTAGTTGTTGAAGAACTTCCTCGTTTAAAGTGCGTGTGCTTAGATCCCTAAAAAATGCTCCAATGCCTGCAGGTATATTTGCAAAACAATTAATTGTAGACTTCATCATGCATATATAGTTTAGTTGCGCAATAAATACATGAGATAATTAAATGGTAGATTACCTGCAAGTGCTTCATGTACATGCATTGGAAGTAGTTCGGCAAATGCAAATGGAAGTAGTCGTTGCATAAAGACGTGACAATCATGACTCTTCATGCCGGAGAACTTCTGACCTTGTTCAACACACCGAGACAGATTTGAAACATACCCATCGGGAAACTTCACTTCTGATTCAACCCAATTGAACAATACTGACTTTTGTTGTGAGGACAATCTGAATATCGGAACTGGCACACTTCCATTGCTTTGTATATGTAACTCACTTCTTGAGCAAATATCAGGTAAGTCCAACCTTGATTTCCTGCTGTCTTTTGTCTTCCCTTGGACGTTCAATATGGTATTCATGATGTTGTCAAAAAAATTCTTCTCGATATGCATCACATCAAGGTTGTGGCGCAAAAGAAGATCCTTCCAATACGGCAACTCCCAAAATATACTCTTCTTGTGCCAATTATGCTGAACCCCGTAATAATCAGCCATATTTCCGGGAACATGCCAGTTACCCCCTCGATGAACTGTTTCTTGAGCTCCGTAGTAATCGATTTGTTGTACAATTTTTGCTCCACTTAAATACGAAGGAGGAGTGTCTCTCACAACTCTTTTGTACCTAAACAATGTCTTGTTCCGTCGGTACGGATGCCTAATGGAAAGAAATCGACGGTGGCAATCAAACCAACATGTCTTCCTCCCATTCTTCAATTGAAACGCATGTCCCTCCATTACAATATGGACAAGCTAATCTCCCATGTGTAGTCCATCCAGACAACATCCCAAAAGCAGGAAAGTCGCTTATGGTCCACAAAAGCATTGCTCGCATCTTGAAATTCGTTTTTGTTGAACAATCATAAGTCATCACCCCTGTTGACCACAAATCTTTCAACTCTTTTATCAGCGGTTGTAGAAACACATCTAGAGACCTTTTCGGATGCTTCGGACCGGGGATTAATATGGTCAAGAATAGAAACTCTCGTTGCATGCACTCGTTGATTAATATGGTCAAGAATATAAACTCTCGTTGATTAATATGGTCAAGAATATGGTCAACATCCCAAAAGCAGGTTGTATGGCGTAACAATGACTGGCCATAATGAATATTGTCTCCCAGACATTCCAAATGGACTAAATCCATCTGTGCATAACCCAAGATACACATTCCGACTACTTCTGGCGAACTCAGGATGTACTGAATTAAAATGTCTCCAAGCTTTTGCATCTGATGGATGTTTGATCTCCCCATCTGTAGGCGTATGTTCGGCATGCCATCTCATCGCTCCAGCAGTCCTCTCAGATTGGTACAATCTTTTCAATCTGTCTGTAATTGGTAGGTACCACATCCTTTGGTACGGTGCCCTCTTACGACCCCGTCCTTGCGGTTTGAATCGTGGTTTCTTACAGAATCGACATTCTTCTAACTTCTCATCATCTCCCCAGTAGATCATGCAATTGTCATTGCAAACATCTATCATCTCTGAAGGAAGCCCAAGACTGTAAACCAATTTCTGAATCTCATAATAAGATTCAGCTGCCACATTGTCTTCTGGCAAAATCTCTTTAATCAACTCAACCCATGCATCCATGCAATTTTCAGCTAGATTGAAATCGGTTTTAATATTCATCATCTTAGCTGCTAACGACAATTTAGAGAGACCTTCTCTACAACCATTGTATAATGGTTCATTGGCAGCATCTAGCATTTCATAAAACTTCTTTGCATCTACGTTAGGTTCTTCTGTTTCAGCAGTTACTAATGCATCAGTTACCATATCATGAACTCTATCATGATCCACCATTGGCTCTTCCTGATGGTAACTATTTTCATTATGCAAATGATGTACCGGTTCATCCTGAAAATTGCTATTACTACAACTACCAGCTTCAATATTCCCATAAACTTCTCCGTGTTGAAACCATATATAGTAATTTGGCGTGAAACCTCTATTTAGTAAATGCTTCCATACATTTTCCCGACTGCCTAATTTTGTATTGTTGCATTTCCGGCAAGGACAGAACAACTTACCGCTTTCTTGCGTGAGCGGTGTGGAATCTGCTTGATGGATAAACGTCTCTAACCCGTCCAGAAAATCTTTCGTCACTCTCCCCGTAGCAGCATCTCTGTGGTTATACATCCATCTCCGTAACTCGTAAATACCACTTGCCATTTGTTTTTTAAAGGTTTTTTTTTTTTGTTGGTGTGTTAGGTTTTTTTTTTTTTTGGTGTGTTATGTTTGAAAGACAAGGGTCATATATATAGAAAAATTTTGCTTCGAATTTACGACGAAAACAAATTAGTTGTAACTACCAAAAACACGTTTTTTTCCAACATAATTCATGGTCCTCGTAAATAACTCGGTAAATAAATTCCTCGTAAATTGGAAGCAAACTTTACGTGGAAGTTACGTGGAAAGAGGTTTCCACGTTTTTTTTACGACGACATTACGTGGAAAGCCTTTGTAAACGTAATTTCGTCGTTAAGCGTACGTAACTTTACGAGGAAATATTTTCCTCGTTAATTTTCCTCGCTACACGCGTGTTTTCTTGTAGTGAAAAACCATGATATATCAACACCGAAGAATCACCAGATTCCGCCGCTTTGAATAGTTCTTCGTGTCTTATCTGCTTCGACTCTTGTCCCTTCTTAGCATCGATTTCAACTTCCATCACTTTGTTGTAAGACAATTTGATCAAAGCTTTGGTTCGTGGAAGTAGCGTGGAAGCTCGAAGCTGGTCCGGTGACCCGGTTTCTTCCGCTTTCGACGGGTTCGAGTTGGACGGATCCGATTCAAATCGTTGGACTCGTCGCCCGAGACTGAGATCGATACGCTGTTATTGGTGCTGCTGAACATTTTGGTTTATGGTGTTATGAGCGACGGAGGTGATGCCCGATGATGAACACGGCGGAGAAGAGAAGTGTCGATTTCACTGGATTTTCAATCCGAGACTTTCTAACGAGGAAAAAACGAGGAGAGAGAGAGGAATGTTTAGAGAGAGAGAGGAATGAGCTGGGTCGAATTGATTGAGGTGGTTGGGATGGTTGGGGTCGATCGAATTGGATTTGGATTGGGGATGGGTTGATTTCATTAAGGTTACAAAAGTAATATCCACCCCTTCAACACCATGCTGATTACACCTACACCAACCTGATTTCTTACCTCCTCATTAACACCATAAGAGATTTTGATCTTTAATAGACAGTCCTGGAAAACCTAAGGAGTAAAAGGTTATATGCAAAGAGTTAGAGGCACTTGAATGTAATGAGAAAATAGTTTTAAGTCATATTCCGAGAGACCTAAGGAGTAAAAGGTTACATGCAAAGAGTTAGAGTTCTTGAACGCTGATTTGAGAATATGATGCATGAAGAATTTGATGGTACAAATCCAACTTAGTGTCTCTCAATTCTCAAGTTTAGTTTTTTTTTTCAATATTCTTCACCGATTGATCAAATTCCTGATTTTGATTTGGGCTTAGTGGCTTAAAGGAGCAAATGTGATACATTCACCGGATGAGCCTGAAGAGTGGTTTAAACCAAAGTATATCACACAAACCAAGGAACAAGAGCCTCAACTCACAACAGATGATGAACTTAATCTGCTAAACGAACAAATGGAACCGAGGTGGTTTTTTCGTTCTTGTTTTGCTATGTTAATGTTCTTGTTTTCTATATTATCAATATAAAATTTTAAAATTCTGAAACTGAGAGAAGTGATTGCATGTGAATATGTAGGGGTTTGATATTGACTGGACGATGTTCCGCTGCCTCTTCAACTACCATCCTGTTGATTTGAATGGTAAATAAATGGTTGATGAGCTAGAAACCAATGCAAATTTTACTCAAGAGGCTGTCCCAGGAATCCCTTGATAACTACAATTAAGAAAACGTGAGCGAACTAGTCTAATTAAGGACCAAATGCTTGTGCTTCTATGTCTTTGATTGCATTGTATTTTATATTTTGTTTTCAAATAGGAGACTGAATATGAATTTGTTAAGCCTCTCTATGTCAATTTTGACATGTCTGCTGGGGTAATGCTTCTCATAACTTTTCAAGTGAAGGATCCTGATGATAACCTGACAAACGAGTTCCAAGATAGGGTTCATTACACTTTCTTTGACAAGACCGACTTAACCGATCCCAAAAGTACTCTTTTCCTGTCCATTAATACAAAATGATTTCTTTTCTCGGAGTATATTAACCTCTTTGTATCTTTCTTATATGTTCTGAAACTGGTTGTTCATTACTTGTGTTTTATTGTATTTTGGATTGTTTCGACAGTTTCAACCAACTAGATAGTCTTGGAGCTGCGGAGAAAGACCTCATTGAACCAATGTATATTATCTTGGATGCATATTTTCCATAATATTTGTTTTTTCCTTGATGTGAATCTTAGATCTTCCTTTGGTATTTGCAGACTGGAATAAGAGTTTTTGTGGATGCGCCTCAAAGTCATCTTTCCACATGTTTTCATCTACTTTACTATCTCTAGATTGAAAGTTGTAGAACACCTCCATCAGTGTTATCAGTGTAGATTATCAATTTGAGCTTAATATATAAACTAAATATTATTTTAATAACATTTAATTATTTATTAAATTTTAATACTTAAGAAAACTTGAACCACTAATGTATGAACATGGCATTGAGAGTTTCTAATGGGTTTGTTAAAATTTCTGAAATAAGAAACTCTCCACTCCCTCTCTCCTAGTTTTTCTATTTTTTTATTTTCTTTAATTGTTGAGAACTCTATTGGATATCTGCCAATGGAGATGCTCGCAGTTATGTTTTATTTACTATTGTTGTTTTATTTACTCTTTTAGACTTTTGGTTATATTTTATTTAATTAATGTTGAGCAAGTAAATAACATAAAGAAAACGAACACCTGAACAATATCTACTACATAAACTGAGTACCATTACAAAAGAAAATAAAGTCTCTTTAGTGTCTTTTTTCTTAGTCTTGGAGAAGTGGTAGCTAATCTTCATTCACATAGTCTTCGAGGAGCTGTAATAATATAGTAACAAACAAACAATAAAAATTCGAACATCATACTATACTAAACCTACACTACAAATATTACTTATCTCAGGATAAATAATATATTTGATCAGAGATGGTTTTGCATTGTGGTTATAACTTCTTGGATTATCTTTCCAAATCTATCTTCTCCCCTGTTAACTCATGCTGAGTTTTGGACTTTCCAATAGAGTACTCCATCAAGAATGGAAAGTGTACTCCATCAAGAATGGAAAGTGTAATCCATCAAAAGTTTCATAGCTCATACAGTAAAACATATGATAGTCCACATCTTCTCCTAAATTTTACTGAAGATATTAGATACCATCTTGTTTTAACACACACCAAAATAATATTATACTTTAATTAAATGATAGAGATACTATTAAAATTCTTGTTAGAAATAATAATTATTAACTCATCCGAGTAAATCTTGTAAATTCTATATGAGGGAAACTGGTGTTATTTTGGAGAAAGACTGCAACTGTAATGATCCTTTCGTTGAATGATAAGTCAAAAATTCTTGCACTAATTATGTACATCCATAAATGCGAAGCTAAAATGTGTATTACAAAAAGGGGTATCGAAAACCGCAAAATTTATTGTTCCATTCAATACCTGAGAGTAAGTATAAAAACAAATAAATATATCTTGCGTTTGTAGATATTCAAATTGTTGTAAAAGAGCAAAAATTAGAACAAAAGTCAGACAATGACAGCTGGTCTTTCTTCTCTGTAATCGTTACACTTATTCAATCTTATAAAAACTTCGAAAGATTTGAAGCCTTTTGTTGGAAGCACTGAAAAATCCAAAGAAAATGCCAATTTGATTGAATTATCTTGAAGATGAGGCAAGATTTTAGAGATATATTTTTTTTTTAAATAGTCTAATCACTTTACGCATCTCCTGCCACTAAAGTTGCCAAATTAATTGCAATGTGCAAGTAGTGTCACTCAAGCATAATCCACATCAGAGGATGAATAGATTGGTTTAAACCGATCTTGTTGAACATGTTAGTAATTGGATCCTTTGGTGTTTAACTGTATGTGCAACTAGAAACCATATGCCGAATGTTTAAGCCAATCATAAATTGAAATTGTTAAAAATAAAACAAAAATTAGAAATTACATAACATAATGTTGATAAACCCTAACTATAATGTTGATAAACCCTAACTATATAAATGAATTGGGAATGAAATTAAAAATTTCATTCCCAATTCATTTCTCTCTATAAATTCTGAGTAGATTTAGAATTCTTCCAAGTTCCCACAGAAAATTTAGGTCCCATATTTTTAATCTGATCTCAAACACTTTCAACTTATTTAGAATGTTTTCCACCTCTCCATATCTTCATCCTTACTAAAATTAGCAATTATCCAACAAGAAATTAACAACAACTTCTCAAATCAAAAGAAGTGGAAAGTCTTTAAGGTCAACAAGAAATTGACTTTCTATGTTCACAAGATAAGACTTCTCAAATAATATTATAGTGATAGATTTTTTTTATTTCTAAAAATATGCATTTATTTTCTATAAAATTTAATGTATATTATTAAAAACAAAATTTTAGTAAAATTATATATAAATTTAAAATTTTTAATCATTATTTAAATATTTGCAGATTTCGCGGGACCCACAAGTTACCAGCAAATTTAGCAAGATGGGTGCGGGTATAACATTTTTCTGCTGCGGATTTTGTGGATAAAAAATATTTTCAATTCGCGCTAAGGCAGGTCTAACGGGGTGAGTTTGGCCTGCTAGTCAGCTCTATTTGTGGCTTTATGGTTTTTTTTTTTTTTAGTGTATTTATCTTACAAATTTTCTATTTGGATTGTTAAAAATCTTCCAATGGACTTATCAAGCTATATCCAGAGAAGCTGAAGAAGCTTGCGCTTCCATCCTCCAATAATATATATATTTTAGCCTGTGTTCGAAAACGCGCCCGCGTTACCGATTAATCAAACGCCTAGGCGGTAGTCGGCACTTGACCGTGGCGAGAAGAGGCAAGGCGGAGGAGCTAGGCGGGGCGCGAGTTTTGGCCGTGTAAAACCGCCTAAAACCGCCTAGAACGCGTAATCAGCGATTTTTAGGGATTCCAATATGTATTTCTATCATAAAAATCTCTAAAAATCAAGTTAAAAAGAGTTAGATCTGTGAAAAAACAAAAGCGGCAGAAAATATAAGTTGCAGGTCGCGCTAGGTTAAAGAAAGGGATGAGGGCGTTTTCGTCATTGTCCATTCATTAAAGTAAACAATAAAAAAGGTAAAAAAAGCTCGTGCAAGAGGTTCGAAGCTGGGTTTGAGGTGAACTAATGAGTCTCTCTAAGCCACTAGACTAGAGTAACTAACTGAATATTGTTATCATATTTAATATATATACATATATTAATTAAAATATACCTAAAACTAGGCTCCGATTAATCCCCGCTTAATCCCCGATTTTTCGGCTAGGCGCTAGGCCCAACCCGGCCGTCCGACTAGCGCCTAGCGCGTTTCCGAACCTTGAATTTTTAGCAGCTATTATTAGATAAAATTCTCAATAGCTGTACTGGTAAGGGTGTAGTTTTGAGTAATGAAGGTTCGACTTTTATATTAACCTTTCTAAAAAAAAATCTTTTTAAAAAATATATAAATATTAATAGGCCATTTTTTATATATATATTTGCTTCTAGCTCAATAATTACTAGGGCTACATCAATTTGAAATATTAGCATCTCCTCGAGACAAAAGGCAATCTTATACATCTCCAAAATGCCAGTTTACTTCTTTATTTTCTTCTTGCATATTTCATATATATACACAACACCCTCACTACTAAAACATATAATTTCTTGTCTCTCATTTACTTTTAAATACCACTATTATACTTAACATTCAAATAGTATTATCATCCACTTAATCATAAAAGCAGACTCATCTAATTACCCTGAATATCAGGGTTTTGTGACCATCCAGGTGGAACTCTACTCGAGACAACCGTGGGCATGGTCTTGACATTGATGTCAAGCGGATGAAACCGGTACTGAATGTCCAGTTCAAGCAGAATTTTGATCACTTCCTCAACCAACAATGCCCTTCTTGTGAATTTTTCTCCCATGTTTTGGTGGTTAATCTTATGACATGGCCATATTGCTAACTTCACAATGTTCAAATCTTCCACATCCTTCACAATAATATCTGCTTTCGGGTACCAATACTCTGGCTTGCTATCAATGTAGCTGCGGTTGTGCCAAAAAGTTCATCATCATCATCATTATTATCGTTAAACTGTCCTTAATTTGTATAGCATTAGGAGCAACACGTTTCTTACCTTGAGATTCTCTGTTTGATTGCAGCAATTTTTTCAGGAGGAGTAGTAATGTGGACACAACACTGCACTTCATCTCCCATGTCTGGACTACGGTTGTAGTTGTGGATCGCTTTCTGCCACAAAAGAATATTTGGATACACAATCTTCAGATTGTCAGCCCTCAAGAACACTGTTGTGAGAATGTTCATTTCCTCCACCACCATCTGCAATTTGATCATTTTACCCTTATTATAAGATTCTGTAAATTTTCTTAAAACACACTCACATTTCAGTTTTTTGTTACCTCTACATTGTCGATCAACAATCGATCACCAACATCGTAAGGGTGAATGATAAAGAGGAAGATGATAGATTCGAAGACGGTCTTGAGAGAGTTTCCAAACATAAAGGCCAAGAGTACAACTTGTGAAGTTAAGAAGAGAAGAGACTTTGAAGTGGCGATCTCAAGAATGACTAGCCAGATGACTACAATGACAATTGCAGTGAGAAAACTAATCATGTGATGGAGTTTGTTCACTGCTGTTTTTGTATCGTTGAGTGTAAGGGCAAGAGCTCTTCGCTCTCTGAAAGCATTCACCTAATTATGCAAAGTCAAGAACAGAGTTATATAATGCATAAACTGAAGAACAAAACTTGTATTCTTTGCAAAATGCAAAACAATTTACCAGCCAGTTCTTCAAGGCTGATTTGGTAATCTTCTTGGTCACTAGTGCGCCCTCGAAGAGACTCATTGTCTTAATCGCCTCGTCTACTCGCAAAAATCTCATCAAATCCTCCAGGTAAATGTGCCTTTTTTTCAAAACAGATATGAGTTTATTAGGGAAATTGAAAGAAATTGTTTAAGAAAGAAGATAAATATTGTAGACTCTCACTTTGTTCCAGGTTGAGCCACATTCTTGAAAACCTTTCTTGCAGCTGCTTTAGCTTCTTTCTCGCTCCGTATCTGTCTTATTGATTCATCTTCAGATGTGCTTTGAAGCGCCTGCTCATCCAATGTCGTCAGTGAAACATTTCTCACAATCTTGATCAGTCTCTTCATGTTCCATGCTGATACATTCTTCTGATTCATCCTGTGCAAATCATTCATTGTGATTCCATTATCAGTTGCTGTCTTTGGGATGATCGGAGAGAGCTTCACGCCGTTCGTCACACTCCCGCTCTTTTCCGGCTGAAACGCAGCAGAGCACAGTTCAGGTGATAAATCCGCACCTGCTTTCTGCATTCTGAAGATCTCTTCTTGCGCTCGCTCTTCCTCTTCTTCGATCCTGCTCAGCTCAAGCATTGGAGGTCCAGATAACGTCTCGATCAAGTAATGATGAAACAACGCTTCTTGAATCCGATCAAAGTAGGTACTAACGTGGAACGAAGAGGCTAGAACTTTAACCACCAATGTCTTGATCAACCACAAGATGGTGCTCAGCAAGAAACACATTAAGATCTTGGTCACGAGAAGCAGAACATGGCTCTGTGTTTCCCTTTCTATTTTCTTGTCGAACAAGAAATGCCAAGCGATGAGAACCAACCCGAGCCAGAGACAGTTCTGAACAGCCGTCTTCACACCATACACAAAGTAAAGAACCCTCTTTCTCAGGAGGAAGTTTCTTTCGATGAAGAAGACGATGATTCGGATTCCCATTCCCGAGACAAGCCTCCCGCAGATGAGAACAAGAAAGACCACTTCCCATTTCCACAAGTGAAGCTTCCAAAGAGTCGTGTCTCTCCAAGAATGGATCCCTAAACTCAACCCTAATGCAACTACGACTGCGATCAAGCTTAGCCATTGAAGCAGCGTAATCGAGTCCATTTGTGACTTCCTATATTCCTCTGGAACATCTTCCTCAGCTAATGAATCATCTTCTTCCTCCATACTAGATTGTCTCGCAAGTAAACCGGATCTTAACTGATCTGATGTCCCCATCCAACTCGAATACTGTTGTTCCTCTTCTTGCGGCGGATCTATCAGCCTCGATCTTGCTTTAACCCTAGAGACAAGCTCTGTTTTCCTCATCGACGAGCATCTCACAACTACTTCATCTTCTTGATCTTGCTGGTCTAGATTCATCCGCATTGTCGCCGAGGAAAAAGAAGTCGAAGACGTACAAGAACGGACCGAACCGGACAAGTTGTTGTTGGTACCTGAAGAACCGTTGATTTTGAAAGATACTCTCGTTTCTCTGGACGCGTCTAGTCCCGAGGCAGGTTTGTCGTTAGTGCTAATGTCCTCTGTTTCTTCGTGCACGTCGAGTGTGACCTCATCACGGCATTGCAGGAAATCGAAACTCCCGCTCTTCCGGCTTTGGGCGTGATCATCGGTTCCAATGTCTTGCCATAACTTGTAGGTGGAATCTCCTTCCATGTTTGCATTCTTGCCGTCAAAGCTAGAACCAGAGCTCTTGGTTTTGGCGATTTGGTTAATGAGATCGTCATCGTCAAGAATCGGGAGTTTATTCTTCTTCTTCGTTTTCTCCGTTTGATCTCCGGTGCTTATAATTTGTTTGTACGAGCTATGAGAGTTAAAGGGTTTTCGAAAATCCATCAGAAAAATCAGAACAAAACAAACCAAAAAAAAATGAAAGAGGAAAAGAAAAAGACAAAACTAAGAATGTTTTAGAAACAGAAACTTAGAAGCTAATTGTCATGATGCATTACACAAAACGTAATTACGTTATGGTTTAGAAGAAAGAGTTACGAGTTTAGGATGAATGTATATCATTTTTTCTTTCTTTTTTTTGTTCGCTGTTACTCAACTGTACTAACAATTGTAATTGGTTTAGGAGTTTTTAAACCTTCATGAGTTGGATTAAGTCTTAATATAGCAATTAATTCGTGTTTTGACAAACAATCACAAAATTAAATTCAATGTTTTAGCACATCTCACGTTCTAAGTTTGGTCCTGATGGTTTTCGTTATTAGGGTTGGCACAATTAATAAGATATAACACCTAAACACAACACAACACTTTCTTTTAGTCCGTTCGTCCAACACCTTGCGTGCCTGCGACATGATCTTGTTCCTAACGTCTTATACAAAAGAGGTAAAATACTTGGACTTGGGTTGTTTCTTTTGATTATTTTTCTCAAATTATACCCTGAATTATCATATGTTCTGATTGGAATCCATAGCTGGTCTGATCTTAGAGCTCTCAACTCAATAGGAATACATAATGTCTGTTTCAAGGTTGATGTCGGATGAAAAAACTTTGTTCGTCTCTATTGCAATCTGGTTGAATCAAATTTGTAAAAAAAAAAAAAGAGGGTCAATACAATGAGTTGATAATATGGATTATAGTAATTGTAAACTTCAGAGAATATGAGGTTTTGATCTTGATGATATGAATATAGCAATTCATATAATTGGAGCAGAAGGTCAGAAAAATTGACACAAGTTTGTTCTTCTTATATGGAACTCCTGATTCTTTGTGGGTATATATATATAGTAAAGAGGTTATACTTGTTCCTTAATCCTAAACTCTTGGAGACCAAATGTTGAAACACTGAATCTTCAAAAGGTCAAAACTGTGGTATAGAAACTAATTAATGTTTGTTGGTTACATAGTTTGTTAGACTGCTTTGCTTTCATTTGACGCAAACAAACAAAAAGAAAAAAAAAACATTAACACCTTGTTCGTTCATCAAAATTCAAGCAGGGTTTTGTGACCAGCCTTGTGGAACTCTGCTGGAGACAACAGTAGGCATTGTTCTGACATTGATATCAAGTGGATAAAACCGGTGCTGAATGTCGAGTTCGAGGAGGATCCTAATCACTTCTTCGACCAAGACGGCTCTTCTTGTCCATCTCTCAGCCATGTCTTGGTGATTAATCCTGTGACATGGCCAAATCGCTAGCCTTACTCGGTGCAAATCCTCCACTTCTTTTACAATGATTTTGGCTGTTGGGTACCAATACTCTGGCTTGTTGTCGATGTAGCTGCATTGCCATTAGGAAAAGGATCATAAAATCGTTCTCAAATATGTAGAAACGTGTGCAAGCATCTAAAGGGAAAGAGTTCAGCTTTACTTTGATATTCTCTGCTTGATCGTGGCGATCTTTTCAAGAGGAGTAGTAATGTGGACACAGAACTCGATTGCATCTCCCATGTCTGGACTGCGGTAGTAATTGTTGATCGATTTCTGCCATAAGAGACTGTTCGGGTACATAATCTTCAGATTGTCATATCTCAAGAACACTGTCGTAAGTATGTTCATCTCCTCCACTACCAACTGGATTAAAGATACATTTCTGTTAGCAAATCAAGCTAGGGTACGTTTCAAAAGCTGCATCATATACATTTTGTTGTGTTTACCTGTACATTGTCAATCTCACAGCGATCACCAACATCGTAAGGATGCACGATGAACAAGAAGATGATTGACTCGAAGACGGTCTTGACTGTGTTCCCAAAGATGAAGGCCAAGAGCACAACTTGTGAACTTACAAAGAGAAGTACCTTGGAGGATGCAATTTCGAGAAGGACAAGCCATATGACAACTATGACAATGGCAGTGACGATATTGATCATGTGATGGAGCTTGTTCACAGCTGTCTTGGTGTCGTTGAGTGTCAGGGCAAGAGCTCTTCGCTCTCTGAAAGCATTGACCTAATCAAAGTCAACAACGGAGTGATATATATACACAGTAGAAATCTCGAGAATGTTGGAGAATGAGCTCTATATATGCAGATAAACAATTACCAGCCAGTTCTTCAAAGCTGATTTGCTAATCCTTCTGGTCTCTGGTGCTCCTTCGAAGAGACCCATTGTCTTCATTGCCTCGTCTTCCCGCAAAAACCTCAGCAAATCGTCCACGTAAATGTGCCTTTTGTTCATTCAGATATATGAGTTTATTAGCAAACTCAACATTGGTTCTAATAAAAGAAAGGAAAAGAAAAGAAACTATAGACACACTTTGCCCCACGTTGAGCCACATTCTTGAAAATCTTCCTTGCAGCTGATTTAGCTTCTTTTTCGCTTCGTATCTGTCGGGTGGATTCATCTTCGTACGTGCTTTCAAGCATCTGCTCGTCCAGTGTCGTCAGTGAAACATGTCTCACAATCTTCATTAGCCTCTTCATGTTCCAAGCTGAGATGTTCTTGTGATTCATCCTGTGAAGGTTCTCCATGCTGATTCCGTTATCAGCTGCTGTTTTCGGGATGATCGGGGAGAGTTTCACTCTCCCGCTCTTTCCCGGTGGAAACGCAGCCGCGCAAAGATCCGGCGGTAAATTAGCACCTGCGTTCTGCATCTTGAAGATCTCTTCTTGTGCCCTCTCTTCCTCTTCCTCAATCCTGCTCATCTCAATCATGGGAGGACCCGACAACGTCTCGATCACGTACTGGTTAAACAGAGCTTCTTGAATCCGATCAAAGTAAGTACTGACGTGGAACGAAGAGGCCAGGACTTTAACTACTAGCGTCTTGATCAACCACAAGATGGTGCTCAACAAGAAACACACCAAGATCTTGGTCACGTAAGGAAGAAACTTGCTCTTTGTCTCTCTTTGTACTTTCTTGTCGAACAAGAAATGCCAAGCGAGAAGAACCAAACCTAGCCAGAGACAATTTTGAACAGCTCTTCGCACACCGTAAACAAAGTAAAGAACCCGTTTCCGCAAAAGAAAGTTTCTCTCGATGAAGAAGACAACGATTCGGATTCCCCATCCCGACACCAACCTCCCACATATAAGAACGAGCAAGAACACTTCCCATTTCCATAAATGAAGGTTCCAAACCCTAATTTTCTTCCAAGAACGAATCGATAAACTACACGCCAATGCAGCTATTATAGCCACTAAGCTAAGCCACTCTAGCAATGTTACAGCGTCAAATTTCCCTCTTTTATACTCATCAGGTACATCTTCCTCCGCTAATGGATCATCTTCTTCATCAATATCCGCAAGTAACCCAGATTTCAACTGACCCGATCTCCAGCCCGAGTACGGCGTCTCCTCCTCTAGCGGCGGATCTTGAAGCCTCGACCTTGTCTTAACTCTCGACACAAGCTCTGATTTCCTCTGAAACGACATGTTCGACGTGCACCTCAAAACCTGATCGTCTTCCTGCTGCTGCGTGTCTTGGTTCGTACGCATCGTCGCGGAGGAAGAAGACGAATGAGTAGTAGAAGAAGAAGGAAGCGAGCCGGCGAAATTCGTAGCAGCTCCTCGAACGTTGAAAGAGACTCGCAGCTCCCTCGACGCGTCGAATGATGTTCGAGCCGTTGATGTAGGCGTTAGCTGCGTATGATGACTCACGTCTTCATTGTCTTGATCCACGTCGAGTGTGATCTCTCCTCCTCCTCCCCATTGTCGATGTTCTCCTCCGGCCATTTTCGTCGGAGATTCCTCCAAAGGTGGCGGCTTCCCTGATCCGAAATCGAAACTTCCGCTTAATCTACCGCTTTTTCGGTTCATAGCGGTCCGATCTCTACCACTGGTTCCTGCCGCCTCCACGGTGGCATGGTCGGAAGGTTTGTTGTCTTGCCAGAATTTGTAGCTGGCATCTCGTTCCACGGGTGCGTTTCGGCCGTCGTCGAGGCTAGAACGTGCGCTCTCTGTTTTGGCCTGGTCCATGCTGGGATGGTGGTCGTGGTCGTGGAGAATCGGACGGTGCTCAGGGCTTGCCTCGCTTTGATCTCCGGGGCTTCGAATCTGTTTGTACGAGCTGTGAGATTTGAAAGAATTTCTGAAATCCATCGGAAAGTGAAAAGAAAGAAAAACGAAAACGAATTTACGAATTTTTAGAGAAGGAAACATAAACTTCGGCGCTTGTTATGATGCATGGCACAAAACATTATGTTGATTAAAAAGAAGCGTTACGTGTAATCGCATGGTATGTATTATACTATTATGTAATGTAACGCACTAAATTATCTTCGATTAAGAGATTCAAATCGTAAAAGTTGGGTGAATAAGAGTCTTCAATGGCAATAGCTTCAACAATTTCATTTCTATTATCCATATCTAAAACTTTTAACAACATAACCACAACACTTTCACTAGATATCTTTATTCAAATAATCAATAACAAAAGTTTAAGATATATGAGATGATTAGAACAACAACAACAACAAACAACAATTCAGATACAAACACTATAAGATTTAAAACCTAAAGACAGTGGAATTGGTGGTAAACGTATAGCTTATAAGAATAGAGAGCGTATATAAGATTTGCATATATACCTCTTAACCGAAGCTTTCTCCGGTGCCAGAGAGTTTCAGTATTTATCAGTCTTCTTCTTCACTTCCTTCATCTTCACTCTCGTCTTCTGCATCCTCCATCTCAACATCACCTTCATCTCCTAGAATCCACTGTTCAAGCTCATCTTCTTGTGCCTCTATGTGTTGGTGTATGTCTGCAGAGTCCCAGTCGTCCTCCCCATCATTCCCAAGCTCTTCTCCGCGGCAAGAGACCTTCAAATGCGGTCGTCTCCTTGCCAAAGCATCTACAATATCTCTGTTCACACTTCCTGTGATCCCTAACCATTTAAGCCTTGGGAAGAACGGTTTCTTTAGCCATTTGAATGAGAGTTGAGTGATGCCACCACAGTCGTAAAGATCCAGCAAACACAAGCTGCTTCCAGGACACTCGTCCTCGTAAACCCGTGTAGACGCAAGAGCCATGACAGAGGGATCCCCTATGAGTCTGCACTCTCTTAGTTGGAGTTTTGTGATCGGAGCTCCGGATTTCGCTAGAGCAAAAATGGCAGCGTCTGTCAGATTAGGAAGATTGGACAAGTCGAGCTCACGCAGCGCTAGTTTCGAGGATCCATCAAATAAGGTAGTCATGAATTTGTCTGTTAAGTTTCTGCAGCCTCTGACAGATAAAGAAACTAGAGAATCCCAAACTCCATCTTTAAGGTAAGAAAGCCCTGTGTCGCTTATGTCGGTGCCATCAAGAAGTAAAACCTTCAGTTTCGGTAGATGAGAGATGGCTTGTAACGCTTCATCCCTTATGTTTCTGCACCCTCTCAAATCAAGATTCTCCAGCTTTAGATTCGAAGCCAGCTTTTGAACTGCGTGTTCCGTAAGAAGATGGCACCTTCTTAGGCTAACGTGACTAAGCGACAGAGCAGTTGCTAAGATGTCATGGAAAACAAGATCCGTCAGTTTAGGTCCATGGTATATGCTGAACTTGGAGAGGCTAGCACAAGAGTGCAGGATAGTCTTGAAACCAGCATCCGTTACCCGACAAAACCCACCAAGACAAATGCTTTCCATCCCCAAGCATTTGTCCGCAAGAAACAGCATTCCTTGATCACTAACACGCCGGAAGTAAGTAGTGTGAAACTCCTGGCTACGGATCAGAGAGAGGTGCTTCAGCTTACCGTTTTGATTGATCTCCTGAAGCCCGAAATCCGTCAGGTCTGATATTTGTCTTGGATCCTCAAGAGGCGCATCTCTTAGGTCCAAATCTATCAAAGATGTCAGAGATTTCGATATTGCCTTAACCACAGCATCAGTAATACAATCAACTGAGAGGCGCAACTGCTGGACATTTTGGAGCACGGTAGATGCAACCCGGTTGCTGTCTTGCCCCGACGTTTCGGTTGATGTGAGTAGCTGAGTCATCATCCTTGACGAGATGTGTCCAAGCTCCAGATGGGTGAGTTTATCAGATAGCAATCCGAAAATGCGACCATCACCAGGACGCAAATACAAGGAGAGGTCAAACATGAGTACTAAGACCTGCAAAAAGACAACATTTATAACATGATTCCATTAAGCAGACAATCAACGGTAGAAGATACAACGTCAAGTCAGATTCTTTTAAGGATTCAAACCTCTAAATGAGAGCAACCATTAAGTAAATCCTCCAAAGCACCACGATTAATGGTTCGACCAACTTTCTCAGCCACTGAACCCAAACAGAGGAGCCTGGAGTTTCAAGAATGATAACCAGTTCATGAGAACAACAGCAGATGCATCAAAAGTTCAACAAGCATACATACACACACAAACCTTAAATCCTTGCACTTCCTTCCGATTTCAGAGATGAGATCGCCGCTGAAATCACGACAGTTCTGGAGAGAAATCTCCCTCAGAGAAGGACGCACCAATATATCGATCGCTGAGTTCCCAAGGCGTCCACAATCAAGCTTGAGGCTTGAGAGTTGCTGATTCGGAAACAACAATGGCCTAACAGTTTCCATTGACAGTGAAACATTCTGAAACCCATAAAAAACCACAGTAGTAGAGATCAAGAAACAAACTTTTCAAGAAAAGAAAAAAAAAAGCAAATTCATTTCTGAAACCACTAACTACATGTACAGATGTACTTATGTAATAAAAAACCGCAAGTGAATGTGTAAGAAGACAAGCAGATCAAATGAAATTAAGGAGATTTCGAAAATACTCACGAAGATGTGGAAGTTTGGAGTGAAGGTGAGGACACGAGTGACGCAGCTTTTGAGGGTTTTGCAAGTTGATGCCAAGGAGCAGAGAGAGGCAACGTCGAGTTTCGTCATGATAGTCTCCAGGAGAGCCGCCGGTAACATATCTAGGCTTCTCTCGACATAGCCGCCGTCGCACACGACGGTGGTAGCCATCAACGGAGTCTCTCTTCTCTGGACTACTAAGAAGAATTCCGACAAGAAAAAATGAAAAAGAAAAAAGAAAAAAATCGCGGAAATTATGGAGATCTCATCTCACACCTCTCTGGAGTTTTAGTTGTGTTCGATCTGATCCCAAACCGGATCCACTTAACAAGGAAATCAAAATATTTGATACGATCCAATACGGCAGCGTTTTCAGGAAAAGAGAGGAATCGTGGAACCTTCTTCTTTGGAAGTACAATTCCAGTAACCAGTTCGGTAGAGAAAGAAGTGTAAGAGCAGCATCTTCATTATCTCAATGGGATTCTCACTTCTCACCAATAGAAAAAAAATAAACGGGAAAGAATAGGTCTGGGCACAAGTATTGGTTACTCGCTGAATACTCGTGATTTGCCCCATACCCATCTTGCAAAAGCAAATACTCGTTTTAGATAAGTCCCATAACAAGTCGAATTTTTTTAATACTTGTTCTGTTTGGGCTTGTCTCGTTTATCTATGTTATCAGATTATTTAAAGTTAATTTTATGCTATATAAATTTATTTTCCATTGATTAATAACATACTGAAAAAATTTAATCTATTCCTTGATTAATATAGAAAAATAGCAAATAGAAAATTAATCTAATCCTGAAAAATAAAAAATAACTACGATTTAGTAGTATATGATGGCTGAGAATTTGTGAGTGGTTGTTTGTTTTTCTTGTGATTGTTTTATAGAAAACATGGATAATTTATATGTTTCTAGATTTTAACAAACTTGTTTAAGTATTTATGTTATCTCGCAAATACTTGTTTGATAAATTAGCAAGTCGCAAGACAAGACAAGTAACTTGTAAGTCGGCAAATTTTTGGTAAGTACTCGTAACTGCAGTTACTCGTAACTGCAGTACTGGTAACTGCAAGTACTCGTAACTGCAAGTACTCGTCTTTCACAAGGCAAATAACAAGGTAAAATCCATAAAAATTGAACGGGGTAAAATGGATTATAAGTATATCAAGAAGTTTGGGTACTCGCTCCGTGCTGAAACCTAAGAAAGAGAGTGAAGAAAGATTCTCATATGAGAACTTGTGAAAACTCCTACCCATATTTCACATGCTTTCTTTTAATTGGTGCAATCTCTTTAAATTTTTAAAAATTAATTATATATATCAAATTATATTAAAATATTTAATTTTTGAGAATCTCAAGATTCGTAACCAATGAGACTGCTGTAAAAGACCATTTAAATTGGTTTTGTGAAGTTGATTAAACATTAGAGAACTTTCTTACACAATTTATAATTAGAAACTAACAGCACCAATTATATATAGGTGAAAAGTTAAATGAACATTTCTTACAACCAATTTTTTAAAAAAAATTAACGAAACTTTCTTTATAATCAATCATTGGCTAATTTAGTTTGATTTTGCAAAGTCTAACTATATATTGGAAAATGTATGTGCTCAAATGACAGTTGGAAATAAAAATCAACCATTGCAATATGTTATGAATTAAATTAGTATTTTCCCCTTAATCATCTTAGATAAAGATTATTGCAAGTTTAAATAAAATTGCGATGGCATAGTTTGAACCGGTAGCAAAATGCTGAACCAAAGTCCGGTAATCGACGATACCGTGCACCCGTAACCGATCCGTGTCGGGTCGGATCGAATCTCATCGTCGTCTTTTTTTTTTGTCTGTTTTTCTTTCTCTCTGGTGATTTCTAAAGGTGTCGTAAAGCTATGAATTTATCTATGGTCGATTGGGCAACACTCCCGAAGGATCTCTTAGACCTAGTCTCGAAATCTCTCGAATCCTCCTTCGATCTCGTCCACTTCCGCTCCGTTTGCTCTTCATGGCGATCCGCCGCCGAGCCGAAGCGTCCTCTCCCGACTCATCACCTCCCGGTCCTCCCCGACAACGGTGCTAGCCTCTTCCCAGATTCCGCCGTCGGTTTCCGCCTCTCGCAGCGGAGTATCCTTCTCATCAACCCTCACGACGAACCGCAAACCAGCGAGGCGGATCTGTTCGGATGGCTGGTCAAGGTCGAGGAGGATCTCAACGGTCCTCGTAAGGTGACGACTCTCCTCGATCCGCTTAGTGATCGAAGACACTCACTTCCTGAGCATTTCCCTCGGTCTCTCGATACGTCGAAGCTTAAGATTCGCGAATTGGGTTGTGAGTTCAAGCTCCATTATTTCAATACCGTCGGTGATATCGTGAACAGTTTGTACTTGGAGAAAGCTGTTGTCAAGTATTTGGATAGCGACGCGGGGAGTTACAGATTCGTGTTGCTTACGATTCATGTCTCTGGGAAGTTAGCTGTGTTTAGGTCTTGGGATCGAGCTTGGACTGTGATCAATGACATGCCTTCTCCTTACGATGATGTGATCGTTTTCGATGGACGTTTCTTCGCTGTTGACAACAATGGGAGGACTGTGTTTGTGGATTTTGTTTCTTTGAAACTCGAATTGGCTGCGAGTCCTGTCTACGGCGGTGACAAGAAGTTCTTGATTGACTCTTGTGGTGAGATGTTGCTGGTTGATATGTACTTGAGCATGGAGGAGGTTGATGGGGATCCTGGATTCGCAGAGGATGTCTTCGAGCATCAAGCGATTTTCATGAATGAGAGGACGGTTAAGTTCAAAGTTTTCAAATTTGTGGAAAGAGAGATGAGTTGGGTTGAGGTTAAGGATCTTGGGGATAAGATGTTGTTCCTTGGCGATGACTGCACGTTTTCTGCTTCAGCTTCGGATTTGTTACCTTCCTGTGGAGGGAGTTCTGTGTTCTTTAACGGTAATGTCTTCAATGAGGATGACTTGGGGATGATGCAAGATCGAGACTTGGGAGTGTTTGATTTCAGGACTGGGAAAATAGAGCTGGTGCATAAACTCCCTCAATATGCCAATCTGTTTTGGCCACCACCTCGTTGGATTACTTCTCATGAGGTCAGTGGTTTCCATTTTCTCTTTGTCTAGGATTGTTTGCTTATAGTTTGTTGTGTATTGTAGCTATGGAAATTATGTGGCATTCTCCTTTGCATCAGTTCTTTTTGCAGTAGTTGTCTCTGAACAGACATTAGGTTTCTTGTCAGTTTCATGACCGTTGCTTTTCCGACATCTTTGATATTTCTGCCATGGTAGTCTCACTAAATTATGCTCCTTTATGTCAAACGTTTTACCATCTCAGCGTGCTGAAGATCATCCTGGAGAAACGTCATCAACATCTTGAAAAACTGTTGTCGTATGCTTTGGAGTTTACGACCTTGGAGATTCAACAGATACGGAGGTTAATAATCTCTCTGACGCTTGTGAGATGAAGAACCCATAGAGACTGTAATTTGAATCACATGTTTATGCTTGTGTTTTTTTTTTTTTTTTAACGAGTAAACGACCATTTCCATGTTTTCAGTAACTTTGCATTTGTACATAGAGAATCTTTCTTTGTAATCTTTTTTTTCTTTCTCAAAGATTTTGGAGAACCAAACTCATGGTTTCTCCAGAATATTTGTTACGCTAGCTGTAAGAGCCAATGTGACAACAGAACTAACTATATAATGCTTTTTTATGTGAAAATTCACTGAATTTTATAATTCTAGAACTTGAATTGGATGATGATGTATATAGTATACTATTGATGACAGAGCAATGACAGAAAATTTCCTATTTTCACACTTTACAAGTCTCAATTGGAAGAAAAAGATGAGTGGGCATGATGACATGGCATAAACCGGTTCCAAATTTCCAAACCGAAACCCGGTATTTGGTGATGCAAGTCTGGTATGTTCACCGTTCAAGGAGCATCAACGTTCACATCGGATGAGTCAAAGAAACATATGGAGAGCGAGTGATGTTGCTGGAAACAGATTTAACGGCGAGACAGAGCGAAACTCGTTAAACCAGTTCAACTCCCGGAGGCTGTCCGGTCAAAAAATGTCGGTTTTGAGACTACCCACTTGGCCTATCCAGACCGTCGTCCATGGCGGTAAATCCGAATTGCCTCATCTTCATCCCCTTAAAAGCATATTAATCCATTCACTCTCTATCTCTAGATTCTTTCGATTTTGGTAAATATGGTTTTAAAAGTTCCTCCCTTTTTCTGGCGCTTAATCTTGATTCTTGAATTGCTGTATGTCACTGATGAAATCGAAATCTGGGTTTTGATTCTGATGGGTGTAGAATTCATAATTCTGTGTAGCATTTGGGTTCTCTAATTGCTTGGAACTGAGTTTGCCATTATTTGTTTTTGTAGTTTTAGAGATTGGTTCTGTACTTGGGTTACTCATACTGAGCATTACACTATGCAGGCGTGGTTAATAGTACCAGAACCTTGACACTTGTATGTCCTCTTCCATTGCTCTCCAGACACAAAGCTCTGAACCAGATGATGATGATAAGCAGCAGTAGCATCTGCTCGCAACGGTTCCTTTTCACTCCGCCTCAGCGGCTGAGTCAAGGTATCCGTTACTGGGGAGAAGAGCTAAGAACATCAATGGAGGTTCGGTGCAAGGCCGGAGCAGTGCCTCTGATGAAGCAAAGCCACCGGTTTCTCTCCTCCCTGTCTTCCCCAGCTTTAGCCGGAGATCCTTCAGCTACAAACCGCCACATTAAGAAGTTTGTAGCTGCTTCTCCAAAATCAGTGTCTCTCAATGTCCTCTCTCATCTCCTCTCAGCTCACACAGCACATCCCCATCTCTCCTTCTTTGCTCTCTCTGTGAGTCTTTCTTTCGTTTCCTGTTTCTCTCAACCAATACGTTTGAAAGTGAACGACTTGAAATTGGTTCTTGTTTTCTTCTCCAGTTGTATTCCGAGATTACTGAAGCATCGTGGTTTGATTGGAATCCCAAGCTCATTGCTGATCTTGTTGCTCTGCTCAATAAACAAGAAAGATTCGACGAGTCAGAAACTCTACTCTCTACTGCGGTCTCAAAGCTGAAGTCAAACGAAAGAGACTTTGCTCTCTTCCTCTGCAATTTAGTTGAATCAAACTCTAAACAAGGTTCAATACATGGATTCAGTGACGCTTGCGTTCGTTTGAGAGAGATAAGTCAAAGATCTTCATCAGTTTATGTCAAAACCCAAGCTTACAAGTCTATGGTTTCTGGATTATGCAACATGGACCAACCTCATGATGCGGAAAGTCTTATCGAGGAGATGAGAATCGTGAAAATAAAGCCGGGACTGTTTGAATATAAGTCTGTTCTATACGGTTATGGAAGATTAGGATTGTTTGATGACATGAACAGAGTAGTTCACACGATGGAGACAGAAGGTCACAGAATCGACACAGTTTGTTCAAACATGGTTCTATCTTCTTATGGAGCTCATGATGCTCTTCGACAAATGGGTTCTTGGCTTAAGAAACTGAAGGATATTAACGTTCCTTTATCCATAAGAACGTATAACTCGGTCTTGAATTCTTGTCCTACGGTCACATCAATGTTAAAAGACTTGGATACTTGTCCACTTTCTCTTCCTGAGCTGCTTACTTTTCTGAATGAAGACGAGGTGCTTCTGGTACGCGAATTGACTCAGTCGTCGGTTTTAGATGAAGCCATCGAGTGGGGCTCATTAGAAGGCAAGTTGGATTTACATGGTATGCACTTGAGCTCCTCGTATTTGATAATGATGCAATGGATGGATGAGATCAAGGTTAGATTTAGTGAAGAGAACTGTGTGGTTCCTGCAGAGATTGTAGTTGTTTCTGGCTCTGGAAAGCACAGCAACGTAAGAGGAGAGTCACCGGTAAAAGCATTGGTTAAAAAGATAATGGTCCGTACAGGAAGCCCGTTGAGAATCGACCGGAAGAACGTTGGTAGTTTCATTGCTAAGGGAAAAACTGTAAAAGAGTGGATTTACCAATGAAGTTACTATAACTAAGAGTTTAATCATTGTTCGGTTCACAAGTCTTGACAGTATTTCAAACAGTACATAGAGCACAAGAATGTGATACTAGAATATGATGTTTTTAACAGTTTTTGTAACCAATGAGTTTTACTTTCAAACAATACAATGCAGTAACATCAATCACGCAGCCATCTATTTTGTTTCTTTTTAAAAGACCATCATCAATCACGTTGAGAGAAAAAAATGTTCATCAATCACTTGTTAAAAAATTAGTCATTACAGTTTACACAAGTTTGTTTTTGCTTTTGGTGCCTGCATTATTAGATAAGGAATCTTCTTAGTACCCTTCTTTTTTTCTGGGTAGTTTCGTTGATGTAATTAACTACATAGTTTTCCTTTTTATTTTTCCTTTAACTATTTTTCAAAAAAAGAAACAGAAAATAGAGAATAAAAACATAAAAAGAAGGATATGTTCCTTGAAATTTATGGTATCATCATACACAACCAAATATTTGATTTTTTTTTTTTGTCAATACCAAATATTTGAAATTACCATTTTTTACAAGGAAAGAGTTTACATTTTAAATTTTTTGTCAATTGCATTGCATCCCCTAATTAAAAAGTATGTCGGCTACTGATTGTCAGTTTACTGAATAGTGTATTGATTTTCTTGTTCGGCGTTTGTAAAGACAAAGGTTGAACAAAAGTAGCCTTTTCTGCAATTTCCCAGAAACTTACATATATTCCTTGCCGCACTAGTGGCTACTCACTACTATTTATAGTTGTTTGTTCTTTTGTTAAGAAAGGGAAAACAATATTTTTTAAATCGAACTTATCTGAATTACTATATATATTTATATAAAATTACTGAAATATCATTAAAAAAAATCAGTTTCCTACATAATGCTCACATTAGAATTTTCATAAAAACCAATTACATAGATATTTGAATTAAAATCATTATAACCATTTCTATTATTATTATTTTCTTTTTCTTTTACCTTTTTCAATTAATACTATTTATTCTAAATTATTACTTTTCAAAATAACCTTACCATCAAACACCAAAATTTTTACCATCAAAATGCATATTTTTGTTTTTGTTTTCCATATAACTCACTTAAATTCATTTACTTTTTCTTCCTAGTTATAAAAGTTAAAAATTAAAAGTTATAAATCTTGACTTTCATGACATGTATTCTTCTATACCTTCTAAATTCTAAAGTGTCATTCTAACTTCTAAAAAATTCAGCGAATATTTCATAGTAACAATTTTTTTTTTCTTACAACGAATTTCTTCTATTTAAAAACCATTTTTTTACCAGCAAATGCATATTTTTTTCTGTAATTTACTTAGAGTTATTAATTCTTTTCCTAATTATAGTGGCTTAATATAAATATTACCTTGACGGTAGTGACATACATTCTCCTATACCTTCTAAGTGTTAAAATTTTATTTTAGTTTCTAGACCTCCCTCGAATATTTCATAGTTGAACGAATAATATTCTACTCGAACACCGCTTTTTATTATCAAAATGCATTTTTTTCCTTGTATCTCACTTAGAATTAGTAACGTTTTTTCTAATTATAAGTATTTAAATTTAAAAATTATAAATTAAGCAATGTATTTTAAAAACTATGTATATTTAGATCAATATATAAGGTATTTTGTATAAGGAATAAAAATTTCAAATTATTTTCATACTATGTTTAATGAGCTCTTAAGTTACACACATTAGAAATTAAAAAAAAATATGTGTATTAGAATTATAATATACGAGATATATTTTAAAAAAGAAAAAATATATATGGAGATGAAATTCCACTAAAAAGAATAAACGTTCAGATAAGTAAAAAAGATTATGCAACAGATTTTTAAAAAGAGTATTGCTAGATGAAATGAAACTATATTTGTGTTATATGTGAGTAAAAACGTGAAAAAGAGAGTAAATATCAGAAGACGAATGAATGAATTTTCTGTTGTGTAAAATGAATGATTTTTCTTTCTTTTGTGTTAAAAAAATTAATATTACTAAATTGTTTGATCATGTAGCATAGTCGGGCACATAGGATAAAAAATATTTTGGACAAAAGTTTATTCATGCATTTTATGCTAACTTCGATGGATAGAGTATGTTTACCGAATCCGTTGTGGCGACATGAGTATCATGTATATACATTTATATATAATGATATTGAGACTCGATAGAATTGCATCTAATATGGAGATGATATCCTCAAATCAATATGTAATTATTTTGTACTATTTAGGTAATGGTCAACATCAATATTTCTAGAAAGATATCTCACAAAATTCGAATAAGGAAAATATTATTTTCAAAATAAAGAATCGTGGAATAGTCTGGTATAATTTTACTATATTAAAAATATTCTTAATTAACTGAATTATCTTTGTACATAAGATGTAGAGATATTTTTTCTTACTAAGAACATTATTATCAATAATATTTATATTTTCTATCATTAGTAAAATAGTATTAATCTCAACTTTATATAAACCTATATTTTAAAATTTATATGATACTGTTTGTATTCAATCATTTGTATTGTTCACATTTGAAAGTTGAAATCTGTACAATGCATGGAACATAACTCTAATAGTAATTATTATGAGAACTAGAATGTAAATAACACACAAAAATAATTTTTTTTAAAAAAAAATTAAAATTAATAAAAAGTTGAGTGTATGTCATAATTTTAGGCTATAAGTTAATCATAATGAGAAGAAGATTATTTTACTATATATAAATTGATTTTTCAATCGGAATCTTAAATTGACCAAAAACTGTAGAAAATAATTTACAAAATTCACCACATGTTAAAAGAATTTAAAAAATCTGCGTTAAAGATGGGCTCTTACAAAAGAAATAATAGAGTTCAAGGTTTTGTCCCACAGAGGCAAAAGACTTCCAGTCTGTGGAGGAGACTTCCAAAGTCAAGCTTAAGATTAAAAATGGTGGAAGTCCCACGATCAAAATGTTTGATTCTTTTTCAGATTAAAATATTTGATTAAAATATATTTTTAAAAATATACAAAAAACAGAGCAGAAAACAAAGGCACCAAACTAAAGCTCTGGTCCAAATCCTAAAGACCCCTTCTAAGATAAGAGCGTGTGGGCTCCATCCACTTTGATCAAGACCTTTCTCGTTCTCGTTAAACATCACAAACTTCCAAGAGTATGGACAAAAAGAAAAAAAATACATTTTGAAAAATTACACAAAAGACTTTCAAAATTCTACATGTTAAATCATACCTCCACATCTTCTTCTTGACTTGGTCTGCTCCCTCAAAGCACTGCCCCATCACACAAAAGAAAAGAAAATTCTCTCTCTTAACACATTGAGTCCTAGGTTGTATATAAATGTGCATTGCATTAACCAAGTGATATCACCAACAACCACCTTTTCACTTGCACGGGTTTTAAGAGAACCAAAACTTGGTAAAGTGTTTCTAGAGACAGTGAGAGATATGTCAAAAGAGATTGAGCTACCAGGTTTCAGATTCCACCCAACTGAGGAGGAGCTTCTTGATTTCTACCTCAAGAACATGGTTTACGGGAAAATATCGAAAGTCGAAGTCATTGGTTTTCTCAACATCTACCGTCATGATCCATGGGAGTTACCTGGTACGTACTGGTTGTAACTAGCTTCTCCATTTCCTTAAAGGTTATTTATCTTTAACAAATTATGAATTACGATCACAGGTCTATCGACAATTGGGGAGAGAGAGTGGTACTTCTTTGTTCCAAGGGAAAGGAAGCATGGGAACGGAGGGAGACCAAGCAGGACAACTGAGAAAGGATATTGGAAAGCAACTGGATCCGACCGTAAGATCATAAGCTTGTCCGAGCCAAAACGTGTGATCGGGCTCAAGAAGACCCTTGTGTTCTACAGAGGAAGAGCACCAGGAGGATGCAAGACCGATTGGGTCATGAACGAGTTCCGGATGCCTGACAATTGCACCTTACCAAAGGTACCTTAAAAACAAAAGCTCTGTTCGGAATCCGTTACTTTGTGATCAAGAAACAACTCTGTTTCTCATCTTGTGTTCTCTTTTGATCGCAGGACGTTGTTCTGTGTAAGATATACAGAAAAGCCACTTCACTTAAAGTATTGGAGCAAAGAGCAGAGATGGAAGCTAGGATGAATCAAACATGCCCAAGCTCTCCTCTCTCGTCTTCCGAGACCAATTCGTTCGCTGGAAAAGAGGAGGACTTGATGATGACCTCGTTCCCTTTTCCTCAAGCAACAGCCACGAAAGAAGCAAACGACATCTTAATGCTTCAAGGGCGTACAGGAAACTCAAAGAACGAAGAGAAACAGAGAGAAGCAGAGAGAAAGGAACCTTCTTCATCAGTGAAGCTGCCGTGTGGAGTCTTACCACCCCCGGAGCTGCAACTACCTAAGCAGGGATTCGAATGGGGACAAGACCAGTTCTTGAGTATAAGCCCATGGCTCCAGAATCTTACACCTATAGTTAACCTATTAAATTTCTAATGTTTGTAAAGAGCAAATCTCGTACTAAGATTAACTATTCTTGAGTGTTACCCCTCCTTAACCTGGGTAAAACAGAGCTTGTAAGATGTAAGATGTTTGGGTTTAGCTTAATAGTATTTTTATTTACTCAGATTTATGTATCTTTTGTAAGTTTGTAACATAAGAGAATCAAATGTAATCGATATTGAAATATGAACATGTCTGAATTTTGACTGTACTATACTACTATTCAACAAAAAAAAGAAACCTCAACTTTGAATCCATGGATGATAATTTCCCTCCACCATACGAAGATAGAGTTTAAATTCCATGGAAGATAGAGTTTAAAAAAAAAAATAAATAAATAAAAAAATTCCATGGAAGTTTCCGAGAAGAAAAGCCAGGGTAAAATTCATCAAAAAAGTCACTCCTATGTCGCATCAATAGATGTTGGATCTTGTCCTAATCTGCAACAGATCTTGCTCTTGTGGCCTTTCACTGACTTTTGTCAGTTTGTGGGACCTTGGAAGTGATGGTCCCATTATTGACCGTAGACTCATTAGTTTCTTCTTCGTCGTAGTCTGCTCAATGCGGGTGACCCATTAATTCCAATTCTCTGACTCCGACAGACAGGGAACATAAACCCTAGTGCATGGCAAAAACATTCCTTTTTTTTTTGCCCACTAAACGGTGTCGGTTCATCCATTAGAATGGAGGATTCACGTTTGATGATACAATCTCTAAGATATTCGTCAAGTTGTGAAATGGTTAGTCAACAATGTTAGAATGGCAAATGGTGAGTGAACAAAAACATAATATGGAATTTCAGTCTTGTCTGACTTTTCAAGATCCTTGATGGTTTGAGATTTGATGCCGACTAAACGCTCCCA
Organism: Isatis tinctoria; assembly: GCA_010577795.1. Lineage (NCBI taxonomy): Eukaryota > Viridiplantae > Streptophyta > Magnoliopsida > Brassicales > Brassicaceae > Isatis > Isatis tinctoria. The sequence goes on along the minus strand of CM021246.1, from coordinate 4,029,841 downwards.
TCTAATTCATACTTTTTTTGTCTGCAATAGAAAGGTATGATAATTTTGGTGTAAGTTTGGTCCAAGATTTTGTTGAGTCGTTGAACTAAAATTGTGATATTAAGATGGACCAATCCCTGTTTAAGTATTTATTGTTATGTTCTTTATGATTTACCTTCTCTATTAAGTAACTTCCTCAAGGTCTTCAGATCACACTTATACATGTATACTTTAAGCAGCAAAAGTCAAAGACCCAATTAAATAGAGACATTGCAAATTTATCTTTGAGAAGTAAATGTTTTGATTATGAGTTATGACTACTTCAAAGTACGGGTTAACTTATTAGGAATTTGATCTGTCAGAGATACGAGAGAAGAATGAAACAAATTTATGAAGTCCCTAGTGAGCACACGAGTGGTTCTCTTTTATGATTCATAATGTGGAGTTACCTTCATGTTTGGGTTTTGTCTCTTGAACTCTGCAACAAATGTGTAAATAATGTTTGGTTTCTTTCCAGAATGCAGACAAGATCCTTAAGTGAATGCATGCAAGAACGGTGCTGTTATCATCTTCTCCAAGGAGACAAGCCATGCTGGATATTCCATAAACTATGCCAACGCGTTTTAAAGCCGACCATGCACATTCATTTTCATGAGATCTTAATCTTATCTTTATATGTGACAAATGAGCTGTGTAAGGGAACATTATAGACATAGAAGTTCATGATTCAATATTATAAGTTTATGAGCACCAAGAGATTCCTCATGTCTCTCTTTCCCGATGATGTGTATATAAGTATTGACCGGAGAAGCATTGAGAAGGCAGAACAAACATCTTTAGCCCTCTCAACATCTTCTCTTTGATCATCATTAACAAGAGAGAAACAAAAATGTCTGTCTCCTTCCACGTTCGGTCTAACAGTTACCCCTCTAGACTTCACCCACAAGCTGCTCATGTCGATGAGCAGTTGGCTCGAATGAGATCTTCTGACGAAACGTCAACATCTTCAAGCTCTTCAATCTGTCAAAGACTTGACAACCTTCAAGAGCTTCACGAGTCTCTTGACAAACTAATACGCCTACCTTTCACACAACTGGCTTTACCTCAGGAGCAGAACAAAAAAGCTGTCGAGAAAATTCTCGATGGATCTCTCAGGATCTTGGATTTGTGCAACATTTCTAAGGATGCTTTGTCGCAGATGAAAGAGGGTCTCATGGAGATCCAGTCGATTCTGAGAAGAAAGGGGGAGATCTATCGGGAGAGGTCAGGAAATACTTAGCTTCAAGAAACGCCATAAAAAATCATTGCAAAAGGTCCTTAAGAGTTTGAAGCTCAAACAAGACCAAGAGTGCAACGACAAATTTTTGGCAGTGTTTGGAGAAGCAGAAGGTGTTACAGTTGCTCTGTTTGAGTCTCTCTGTTGCTCCATGTCTGGATCAAAGAGTTGTAGCAAATGGTCACTCGTCTCAAAGCTATTGAACCCGAAGAAAGTTACAAGTGAAGCACAAACAAACGAATTCTTAAAGGTTGACTCCGAATTTAAATCCGAGAAGACGTTGAAGATGGAGGATGTTCAGATCCTAGAGTCATGCATTCAAGATCTTGAAGATGGACTTGAATCTCTCTCTAAGTCCTTAATTAAATACAGAGTCTCAATTCTTAACACCTTAGGCCATTAAAGCCTACAAATTTTGTAAAAATAGTAAATATAATATAACATGTAAAAAGGAACACATAAACAATGAATACAAGATCTTGCTCATATAACTCTGTTCTTGTGACATCTCTTATTTTTTCACAATGATCATCAAAGAACGAAATCCTTTCCCGATTTGGAGAAGCTTCATACAGTTTATTACCCTCATATTTCACTCTTTAGTCATATTCTTTTATGGCAGAGTAAATTTAACAACGTTTACTTGTTCAACATACCATGTGGCATCTCTGAACCTCCACACGGTTGTCTGATATTAAAGATAAACCTAAAAAAAAGTGTGAAGTAATCCATTGTGTAGTTGTTAACATGCCGTGATCGGCGGATACGGATCTTGCTGCCACTTCATGATTGTGCGAGTTTTTAGGCTCGACACGTCAATTACCCTCAACGTGCACAACACCGCAATCATAACGGCATGTCGTTTGTAGCACTTCAAGGTATCGATCCACAGGGAGTAGAGCCTAGGAAACTGCACTTTCATACAGCCTAACGACTACGACACCGAAGATGCGAGACCCGGACTAAGCTAGAGCCAAACTCTTGTTGAGTTTGTGTTTTATAAAAATTAAGTGTGTTTTACAAATGAAACTTAGATGAGCTTATATAGGCTCATACTAAGTGGAGCTTACAAATAAAATACAATACATGGTGAAAATGGAGATGGTTGGTGAAAATAGAGATATTTGGTGAAAATGGAGATGGTTGGTGAGTTTGGAGATGGTTGGTGATATTGGAGATGGTTGGTGAAAATAGAGATATTTGGTGAAAATGGAGATGGTTGGTGAGTTTGGAGATGGTTGGTGATATTGGAGATGGTTGGTGATATTGGAGATGGTTGGTGAAAGTGAAGACTTCCGTCAGAATGATACGTCCCCAGTACATAAATCATAACTCTCTAACCACAGCTCTGATTGACGTGAAATGACCACCATTGGAAAGCTAACTCAATTGGCTATAACTTTGGTGAAGAGCGCAGAAGCTAATTCTCAATGGAAGATCTTCACACGGGTCGATCTTTCAAGTACTTTGGATTGTCTCCGAATCTTCATTTATTTCCTTCTTTTTTCACCTCTTTATCTCTTCTTAGTCTTCATTACTTGATTCCACCTTTTTGCCTCAAATTTCCCCAAAATATCTATGAATACATATAAAAATAAAAATAAACAAAGCCTTAAAAACACTAAAAATACAGCATATCACTTCATCAAACCCACCACACAGTTCCAAATATGCTTTCTTTTGATTAGTATAATCATACATTCGTAATGCAAACGTGTGCACACGGAAAGGCTTATTAATATTCACAAAATATTCAGACGCAGGAGACAAAGCCAAGCTGGAACTGACAGAAGCTATTAAGAGTGCTCGTGCGGTAACACGGTTTGTAAGATAATGAAGCTTACATTTATGGTCTTATGGGCATATTTAAGCACCTTCAACGTGATTAAGACCTGACTCTTTCACCAGCATTGTCTTTTGCTTGTCTTATGGCACATTCTAACTCTGGAACTTCACAGGGAAAAATATTATTTAAGTCCTCGAAGATAGGCATGAGATTTGCACGAGTGGCATTGCCTTCAATAGCAGACAAGCCAGACTGGAATACATCTCATTGCATAAAACTAAACTCAATGCATTAAGTAAATTGAGATGTAGTTGGAGGGACACACTGAGCATATATGGTGGAGATCTTTACCATTATTTGTGTATAATAAGAAGAAGATACCTTATGTCATCTTGAAAGGGGAACATTGTATTAATGGTGTGACTATTTTAATCACCATGAGATTCCTCTTGCCTCTCTTTCCTGATGTGTATATATGTATTGACCGGAGAGGCAATAAGAAGGCAGAACAAACATCTTTAGCTCTCTCAACACTTTCTCTTTGATTAATAACAAAGAGCTTAGATTACAAAAAAAAAAAATGGCAGTCTCTTTCCATGTTCGCTCTAACAGTTTCCCTTCTAGAACTCACCCACAAGCGGCTCATGTCGATGAGCAGTTGGCCCGTTTGAGATCTTCTGAGGAAGCCTCAACATCTTCCACCTCTTCTATATGCAAAAGACTTGACAACCTGCAAGAGCTACATGAGTCTCTTGGCAAGCTTATTTGCCTACCCGTCACACAACAGCTTCTAGCTCAAGGAAAGAACAAGAAAGTCGTCGAGCAGCTTCTTGATGGATCACTCAGGATCTTGGATTTGTGCAACATTTCTAAGGAAGCTTTATCGCAGATGAAAGAAGGTCTCATGGAGATCCAATCCATTCTAAGAAGAAAGCGCGGTGATCTATCGGGAGAGGTGAAGAAATACTTAGCCTCAAGAAGATCCCTCAAGAAGACACTCCAGAAAGAACAAAAGCCTTTGAAGGTTGCACAAGACGGAGAATCTTTGGCTGTCTTCGGAGAAGCAGAAGTTGTTACAATTGCTATGTTTGATTCTGTTGGGCTTTGGTGATGAAAATCATTGAGTTATAACTAGGCCCGCGACAGGGTAGTCACTAGGAAACGGGTTTGTTTTCTTTGGGCTTCGGTTTGGTTTAAACCGTCTTATCTTTGTAATTGACTTAGTATATAAAGCTAAGCATGTGGGGAATTAGGGTTAACACAAAATTTCTGATTTCCTCTAGGTTTTAGAAGGAGGCAGAGAGAAACCTAAAAGCTTGTAATCTGTGGTATAGTGGATTACTGGAAAAACTCCAGGCCGAGACGTAGGATCACACATCGTGATCTGAACTCGTTAAATCTCTGTGTCTTTACTTTATTGCTCAGAACAAACTAATATTCCGTGCAAAAGAGAGGTTCAATTCTCTACAAGTGGTATCAGAGCCAGATTTACTGGTTTCGGGAGCAAGGGCAGAGAGGATCGGCGGTGGTTGCTAGGTTTTTTGTTTGTGTGGTTGATTGCTGGGTTAAAGGCATCGGCGGCGAGTTCAGAATCAGGCGTCGCGTTCAGTGTCGACCGACACCCGTTTAGTATCGATCGACACCAATCAGTGTCGACCGACACCAGTCTCATTGTCGATCGACAACGTCTCTGAACAGAGATAAATTGAGGCGTGATGGATTCTAAGAAGACTTCGAAGGTGAAGATGGCTATCTTCGATGGGCAAGGAGATTTCTCCTTGTGGAAAAAGGATGATGGCTCATATATCACTTGCAGGTTTGAAGGATGAATTATCAACACCTGCAAAAGAGCCTAAAAGTCTGGTAAAGAAAAAGGACGAGTCTGAAGAGGATTTCGCAGAAAGACTTCAAGAAGAAGAAGCTAAGAGAGAGGAACGGGCTGAGAATGCAATGAACATGTTGACTCTCCATCTAGGAGATCATGTCCTCAGGAAAACAGAGGAGTGCACAACAGCACGTGATCTTTGGGCAGCACTAGAGAGGTTATATAATACCAAAACTCTACCTAGTAGAATTCATCTTCTGTATCAGTTTTATACATTTAAGATGGATGGATCAAAGTCAATCGATCAGAATGTCGATGACTTCTTGAAGACTATTTCAGAGTTGGCTAGTGTGAAGGTTACAGTTGCGGATGAGGTGCAGGCAATTCTATTGCTCAGTTCCTTGCCATCACAGTATGACTCCATGAAGGAGACATTGAAGTATGGTAGAGAATCTATCTCTATTGATGATGTGATAAATGCAGCGAGATCTAAGGAGACTGAGCTCAAGGCACTGGGAATATCAACTTCTCAGAAAGCTGGTGAAGCATATGTGGCTCGTGGGAGACAGTCTGAGAGGAGTCAGAAGAACTCCGGTGATAGAAGCAGAAGCAGGTCGAAATCGGGTTCAAGAATCACCTGCTGGTACTGCAAGAAGGAAGGACATAAGAAGACTGATTGTTATGCTAGGAAAAAGCGCGCATGGGCAATGATGATGATGCTGAGGCAGCAGTGGTCATTGATCAATCAGCAGGAGTTGATGCATTAACAGTCTCAGAAAGTTGGCATCATGAGAGGTGGGTGATTGATTCGGGTTGTTCATATCACATGACCTCAAGGAGAGACTGGTTGATAAGTTCGAGGAGCTCAACTCTGGACAAGTGCTACTGGGGGACGACTATTCCGTGGAGGTTAAAGGAATAGGTTCTATCAATATCAAGGCATATGGTGGCACGGTGAAGACATTGACAAATGTCAGGTATATTCCTAAGCTGAAAAGAAATTTAATATCTACAAGTACGTTAGATAAGCTTGGGTTTGATCATGCTGGAGGCAAAGGAAAGACAAGGTTCTATAAGAACGGGAAGATGGGTCTTCAAGGTTCACTGTGTGGTTCTTTGTATTGCTTGATGGAGAGACTGTGATAGGACAGTCAAACATTAGTGTTTCCAGGAAACCTGCCTGCGATGAAACAGTGTTGTGGCATAGAAGGTTGGGACACATGAGCATGAAGAATCTGATGATCCTGGCAAAAAGGGGCATCATTGACAAGAGGAGAATTGGAGAGATGGATTTCTGTGAGAGTTGTGTAATGGGAAAGCATAAAAGGCTGAGCTTCAACGTTGGGAAGCACAATTCTGGGGAAGCACTGAAGTATGTTCATTCAGATCTTTGGGGATCTCCATCTGTTACTCTAAGTTTGTCTGGTAAGCAGTATTTTCTGTCTATCATTGATGACTACACTAGAAAAGTATGGGTATTCTTCTTGTCTACTAAGGGTGAAGCTTTCACAAAGTTTTGTGAATGGAGGAAGCTGGTTGAGAATCAAGTCAGCAAGAAGGTTAAGTGTCTGAGAACAGACAATGGTTTGGAATTCGTGAACAAGGATTTCAATGAGTTTTGCAAGCAGCATGGGATTGAGAGGCACAGGACATGTGCATATACTCCACAGCAGAATGGAGTAGCTGAACGCATGAATCGAACAATAATGGAGAAAGTGCGTTGTATACTTGATGAGAGTGGCTTGGGAGAAGAATTCTGGGCTGAGGCGGTTAGCACAGCTGTGTACCAAATAAATAGAAGTCCCTCATCGGCCTTAGATGGCAATATTCCTGAAGAACTATGGCTGGGAAGAAAGCCTGGTTATAAACATCTTAGAAGGTTTGGGTCATTGGTCTATGTGCATGTAGATCAAGGGAAGTTAAAACCAAGAGCTATGAAGGGAATTTTCATTAGCTATCCAGAAGGAGTCAAAGGGTACAAGGTATGGCTTCTGGATGAAGAAAGATGTGTGATAAGCAGGAATGTAGTCTTTGTTGAAGATAAAGTGTTCAAAGACTTAAAAAGAAGGTGTTTCTGCGTCAGAAACAGGGCTGGAGAACCCGACTCCAGAGATGGTGTCGATCGACACACCTATTGGTGTCGGTCGACACAGGGCCGCAGAGAAGGTATCGATCGACACCCCCACTGGTGACGATCGACACCCTCCGTCTGAATCGACAGTTCCGGCTACTGAAGATCAAGGTGAAGGTTCATCTTCAGGTGGAGTTGTTGGAGATTCAGAATCAGATGATATACCTCAGGACTATCAGTTGGTTCGAGATCGAACTAGGAGAGTAACAAGGCTACCTGACCGTTTCAATGATTATGATTTGGCAAGTTTTGCTTTAATTGCTGCAGTTGAGATGAGTTCTGAAGAACCAAGGGACTATCAGGAAGCCATTGAAAGTAGGGATAAAACTTTCTGGAATGGAGGTATGAATGAAGAGATGGTTTCTCTTGATAAGAACAAAACCTGGAGGCTGGTTAAGAGACCCAAAGGAAGAAAGGTTATTGGCTGCAAGTGGGTATTCAAGTTAAAGCCAGGTATACCAGGAGTAGAAGAACCGAGATATAAGGCCAGGTTGGTGGCCAAAGGATATTCTCAGAGAGAGGGTATTGATTATCAGGATGTGTTTTCACCAGTAGTGAAACATGTTTCTATCAGGTTTCTTCTATCTGTTGTTGCAAATTTTGATCTGGAACTGGAGCAGCTTGATGTTAAGACTGCGTTTCTTCATGGTTTACTTGAAGAGGAGATCTATATGGAGCAACCAGAAGGTTTTGTGGTTAAAGGAAAAAGGATTATGTTTGCTTGTTGGAAAGAGCACTGTACGGACTGAAGCAAGCTCCAAGGCAGTGGAACAAGTGTTTTGATCAGTTTGTGGTTAGTCATGGGTTCAAAAGGAGCGATGTCGATCACTGTGTCTACATAAAGGAGAGTAAAGATAAGTGTTTCATCTACCTACTCTTGTATGTTGATGACATGTTAATTGCTTCAAAGGACATGAAAGAGATACAGACTGTGAAAGATCTGTTGAGCAGCAGGTTCGAGATGAAAGACCTAGGAGCTGCGAGAAGAATTCTTGGTATGGATATTGAGAGGGATCGTGAAGGTGGAGTTCTTACTCTGTCTCAATCTGGGTATATCAAGAAGATTCTTCAGGTATTTAATATGGATGAGTCTAGATCTGTTTCAACACCTATAGGTTCGCATTTTAAGTTGTCGGCTGTCAAAGATAATGAAGCTGAGACAATTATGGATGATATTCCATATGCTAATGCTATTGGAAGTATCATGTATGCAATGCTGGGAACTAGGTGTGATCTAGCATATGCTGTTGGCCTAGTGAGTAGGTTTATGAGCAAGCCGAGTATGGTTCATTGGTCGGCAGTGAAGGGGACTAAGATATTTGAAGGGTACTCAGGATCTGAAGATTGTATTCAGGAAGAACAAGGAGTTTAAGGTTGAAGGTTTCTGTGATTCTGATTTTCATCGGATCTGGACAGAGGTAGATCGATTTCAGCATATGTTTTCACCGCTGGTGGAAGTGTGATTAGTTGGAAGTCGAGTCTTCAACAGGTAGTTTGCACTGTCTACGACAGAGGCAGAGTACATGGCGTTGGGGGAAGCTACGAAAGAAGCTATCTGGCTAATGGTTTGGCTGAGGAGTTCGGTTTCAACAAGACTCGGTGGAGATCTGGTGTGATTCTCAGAGTGCTTTGAGTTTAGCCAAGAACAACGTTCATATGAGAGAACAAAGCATATTAGAAGAAGGATGCATTTCATCAGGGATATAGTTGCTTCTGGTGACGTGAAGTTGTCCAAAATCCCTACAGAGAGGAATCCGGCTGATATGTTGACAAAGGTTCTTCCTGGTGGATAAGTTTGAGAAAGCCTTGAGTTTTCTCGGCTTAGAAGAGTACTAAGGGCTGGTTTGTCTGGAGTTTCACATGGATGCAAAGATGAAGATGTTATACTCTGGAGTGATTGTCATCAAGGTGGAGATTTGTTGGGCTTTGGTGATGAAAATCATTGAGTTATAACTAGGCCCGCGACAGGGTAGTCACTAGGAAACGGGTTTGTTTTCTTTGGGCTTCGGTTTGGTTTAACCGTCTTATCTTTGTAATTGACTTAGTATTAAAGCTAAGCATGTGGGGAATTAGGGTTAACACAAAATTTCTGATTTCCTCTAGGTTTAGAAGGAGGCAGAGAGAAACCTAAAAGCTTGTAATCTGTGTATAGTGGATTACTGGAAAAACTCCAGGCCGAGACGTAGGATCACACATCGTGATCTGAACTCGTTAAATCTCTGTGTCTTTACTTTATTGCTCAAGAACAAACTAATATTCCGTGCAAAAGAGAGGTTCAATTCTCTACAGATTCTCTCTTCAGCTACATCTCTGGATCAAAGACATGTGGAAAATGGTCACTTGTCTCAAAGCTAATGAGCCAGAAAAAAGTTACATGTGAAGCACAAGCAAACGAATTCACAAGGGTTGATTCTGAGTTTCAATCTGAAAAGACCTTGAAGATAGAAGATGTTCAGATTCTAGTGTCATGCATTCAAGATCTTGAAGATGGAGTTGAATCACTTTCAAAGTCATTGATCAAATATAGAGTCTCAATTCTTAACACATTAGGCCAATAAAGCCTTATGTATATAACAAAAAAAAAAAGATAATAGAAACATATTCAAAGTCTCAAATTCCAAACATCTTTACTTATTTAATCCCTACTCTGACTCTTTAACCATCAAGGAACAAGTTCATTCTAAAACCAAGAAATCAGAAAAAAATTCACTATGAACTACTCTTGAACTCTCATATTACACAGTATCAACATTTAACCTCATGGTAAGAAAGTAGTTTAATAACTTAATCCACCTAGTCGGCGCTGTCTCCGGTTATTTATTACAATAAGATCACTGATTAATGAGATTATTGAGTTTCACACGTTAATAACTCTGTCAATATCTCTGAAACTTTTAAAGTCGTCGTGTGCTTTCACATGTTAAAGGAACGACGAATATGGATCTTGCCTGTCTGATAATGTTAAACTTTGTTTTCTTTTAAATCCACACGTTTTCTACAACTGATTACACGTTCATGTCTATGTAGCGGGAGACAAAGTACTGTAAATGATGCAACTAAAGTAAAGAAGAACTTTAACTTCTTAAGTCTCCGTGTTGCACATGTCAAAATCGATGAATAAGGATCTTGTCTCTATTATTTATAGTTCTAGCTAATATTGAAACGGCCGCGTGTATTTTCAAATTTTGGTAACTGTAACGGTAAGGTGAGGATCTGTTGTTCTCCACTCCACAATGGCCTCAATAAATGCTTTTTTCCACAAGGTCCCTAATCTGTGGCAATAAAAAATTTTAAAATAATATTTCATCCGTTTCTGAAAGTTAAATCTTTTTCTTTTTAAAATTGTGTTTTTAAAAAGATAGATTTTTTGAATTTTTATACATTTTATTGATTATTAATGGTAAATTGTAAACTTAAAAGATATTGAATTTCTTGAATTACTATTGATTTAAATTATTGGAAATTGTTAATCACATAAATTGATACATTTATTGTTAAGTTTTAATATGTTTTGTGCAAAAACACCTAAAAATCTGTTATTAGAAACAAAGGCAGTATTAAACTCAGTAAGCTAACAAGTTAAACAAACCCCAATCAATAACTTCTCAAACTTCTTCTTGTTTTTCTTCCCCACAGCTGCCACCTATGATTTTTTAGAAATTTTGTCTACTTTTAGTTCTGTCTTCCTTGTACAATTTTCTTTGCATCCATAACTTCTTTTAACAAAAATCGAAATCTGAGATGATATTGAAGATGGAGGATCTGCATACCCTAGAATAATCTATTCATGATTTTGAAGATGAACTTGAGTTATGATCCAATACAGAGGCTCAGTTCTTAACATCTCAGGCCATTAAAGCCCACAATTTTGTGCATAAAAGTAAATGTTGAAAGAATCCTAGAAACTCAATCAATACTATTTTGGTCTCTCTTGTCCATTCTTTCCCATTAAAGAAACACAAACCTTTTTAAAAAATAGTAGAATTTCGCAGAGCTTCAGCATATTCATGTTTAATTAATTAATCTCTATATCTGAACTTCCACACGGTTTCTTCACATGCTTTATCTATGGATATGGAACTTACCGTTAACTCCACCCAAAAGGCCAAAACAACCATTATATATTATCATAGTTTTTTTTTTTTGAAAGAAATTATATATTATATCATAGTTGTTTTAATATATTTTATTGATTAATAAAAGTATAATGCAAACGTGTAGATCACATTGGTAAGTTCACGTCGATCATCAACGATAGTTACATTATCTTTCTTCGCTTCTTTGAATCACAGAAGTTCAGTTTTCAAAAAAAGAGATAAGAATTCATATCTAAAAATAAAATAAATGTGGTTGTAGCGTTTAGCTTTCTTCTTGTATCCTCTTTCACCAACTTATCATTAAAATTTTGAAAACTTTACTCAAACATCAAAGCGCAAAAATCTGTCAAGGAACTAAAAAATAACTGCTGGTCGTTTGTGGTGAAACAGTTTACTATACTGCAGAAGACTTCAATCATCTGAATCCAACGGTCGAGATTCCTCCATTTTTAACAGCTTACTCGGTTTCCATATAACTAGGAGCATTTTCAACGTGCCTTAAACTTTAAATGCACATTCGTGGGATCAGCATTGTCCATGCATTGTCCTCTGGCACATTGAAGTCTGGATGTTCACGTGGAATGTGTAATAGCTGGAGAAAAGGAGAATAAACTATTCTTATTTAAGATTGAGAGATAAGGATGAGATCTGCACGAATGGCATGAGCTTTTAATAGCAGACAAGCCAGCTCCGATAGTGATTAGTCCCTCGTGCAATGAGCGAATCTCAATGCCTCTAAGAAAATTTAAGAACTGAGCTGTGAGGATGGTATTGGTTGGCCAGTGACAGAGATCTTAATAATTAGTTTTATAATAATATGAGATGCCTTTTTTCACCTTTGAAAGGGAACATTTGTATTGATGATTTTGATATTTTAACCACCATGAGATTCCACATATCTCTCTTTCCTGATGGTGTATATATATGTATTTCCCGGAGAGGCATTGAGAAGGCAGAACAATCATCTTTAGCTCTCTCTCATCACCTTCTTTGATCAACAAAATGGCCATATCTTTCCACGTTCGCTCTAACAGTTTCCCCTCTAGACTTCACCCACAAGCTGCTCATGTCGATGAGCAGTTGAATCGTTTGAGATCTTCTGGGGAGACGTCAACATCTTCAAGCTCTTCAATCTGTCAAAGGCTTGACAACCTTCAAGAGCTTCACCAATCTCTTGAAAAGCTTATTGGCTTACTTGTCACACAACAAGCTCTATCTCAAGAGCAGAACAAGAAAGCCGTGGAGCAACTTCTTGATGGATCTCTCAGGATCTTGGATTTGTGCAATGTTTCCAAGGATGCTTTGTCGCAGATGAAAGAAGGCCTCATGGAGATCCAATCAATTCTAAGAAGAAAGCGGGGAGATCTATCAGGAGAGGTTAAGAAATACTTAGCCTTGAGAAGATCCCTCAAGAAGTCATTCCAAAAGGTCCTCAAGAGTTTGAAGGTCAAACAAGACCAAGAGTGCAAGGATGAGTCTTTGGCTGTCTTTGGAGAGGCAGAAGCTATCAGCATGAACGTTTTCGACTCTCTCTTCTGCTTTATGTCTGGATCAAAGACTTGTGGCAAATGGTCATTGGTCTCAATGCTTATTAAACAGAAAAAGTTCTCATGTGATGTTCAAGCAAACGAATTCACTAAGGTTGACTCTGAATTCCAGTCCGAGAAAACCTTAAAGATAGAGGATGTTCAGATCTTAGAGTCATGCATTCAAGATCTTGAAGATGGACTTGAATCTCTCTCTAAGTCTTTGATCAGATACAGAGTCTCAATTCTTAACAGCTTAGGCCAATAAGCCTACAATTTTTGTATATCTATGAAAGAAAATTTAATAGAAACTAATTCATGATTCCTCATATACTTTTGCGTTATCCATTCTTAAATTGATTCTATTATCACCGAAACACATATTCATTTCAGAATCAAGAAAATAGCAATAACTTCAATAAACATATATACCAAATTCCAATGTCTATTGAGCCTCTAAAATTTCGCAGTTTAATCTTTTAAGTTGTAACTTGAATCCACCAAAATTCAGTTCCAAGATTCCTCATTATAATAAGATAATCATCTCTGAGTTCACACGCTTTCAGCAATAATTGCTCTATTCATGCCTATATCGTTAAAGAGTAAAAGACAATGGATATGATTCAACAAAAAGATAAGTCCATGTGTGCTTTCATATGTCAAAGCCAATGATAGCTTCTTCTTTTTTTTTTTCCTGTAAATGATTCTTGAACCAGCTGCCTTAAGTACAAGAATCTGTTTATTCTTATCATTTTGCAAAACGGAGCAAATGGTAATAAAAACAGAGCAAATATATCTGTGAACAGCCAAAATCAGAAAACGAAGAGAGAAAACAAGATGAGATAGTATTGAGAGTAGAACAAAACCAATTTTCTCTTTTGGATCAATTTGGCTCAGATTCAGCACCACAGATGAGAGGAGGTGGGAGACCAATCACACCAACTCCAAAAGTACACAAAATGCTTTGGACAATAAAACGCATATCTTGGAGTCATGCCTCTTAAAGATGGATTTAAAAGTAGATGCTCCATATATATGAGCTAACCAAAGCTACTGACAATTACTTGAATCTGATTCAATAGTAAGTATAGACAATCTGGTGGGATTTTGTTTGGTGTGTTTGCAATGGTATGTCAAATCTGTCTCGTTCTGGGCCAACAATGACTGATTTAGTCATGCTAAGGCTTGGCAGAAAACAGAGAAGTGCCTTGTCGGATAAGCTACTGAGTGGAATTTGAGATACGTAGTTGAATCTGGCACATCAACATGAAATGGTCAAGATGACGGTAAAAAACTGAGTCTTCTACGAGTCTTCCCTGCAATGATCATAGTTCTACGGTTGGCCAAACTTTTCGGCATCCTGCATAATAACTCTTATCCAGTCCCAATAGTTTGGAATTGCTTCCTTACATCTGATGGAGCAGAGGCTTTGTACGTTATGATTTCAACCAATTCGTTTAAGCATCAACTTGAAAAACAGAGGTTTCTTGTTTCTTTTTATGGCTTGTGTCACCTTGGGACTCATGGACTTGCAAAACAATAGGTTCTAGGCTGTATGAACATGAAAACAGGCTAATTAAATCAAATGCCGTCCTTAACATCTTAAGCCTATAATGCCAACAAATTTTCTCTGTAAATGAAAGAAAGGTTAATAGATCAAGAATTCTCATATATTTTTTTTTTGTTTTCTTAATTGCTTTAATTATCATCCAAGAATAAGTTCAGTCCGAATCAAGTAAACAACAACAACTTCAACCGACAAATTACTATTGACTATTGAACAATCCTCAATCTCACAGTTTAATCTTCAAGCGGTAAGAAGTAAACGTTAGTCCCCCAAATTCCACAGAGATGGATTTATTGTACATTTCAGAGAGATTAAACTCATCTGTTGCAGATGGATAAGACCTATATTCTTGGAGTTGAACCACTATCTGTAAGAATACCAAATCACCATTTATTCCCTTTTCAAGTTCTGGAGATGTTTGCCCCTCCAATTTCTTCATCATGGAAGTAGCATTCATCCCTTCTAGAAGTCGCACCACAATTTAACTGATGCCAGAAATCATAATCATTTCTTGAAGTTTTGTTTGAACTCGCATGCTCTGGCTCATTATCCTTCTTTCTTGGGGAGATATCGCCGATTTTCTCGCAAGAGACATCATCAGTATCATTTGGTGTATATACCAAAGTAAAGCCACATTTCAGCACTTGGCATTTTGCTACTTCATCTGCGCCATCAGTCACCTGAAAGCTGAGAGATGCCTTGGAAGGAATACATCCTTTCCCATGGTCTTCCACGTGACTTTTGTTGATATCTAGCCAACTTGTGTAGCCAACAAAAACATGTGCAGAGTCAATCTCCCGTGACTCATCGCCTGGTAAGCTCCAACCTCCAACAATGGAAGTAAAACTGATACATGGCCCATCTTCAGTTTCGAACTCGCAAGTGCATTTCACCAAGAAACGGTTTTTCTGTTGTTGGTACTCCGGAAATAATATAATAGCGCATAAAGCTATCCCACTAAGCCTATTGTCACACCAGTGCCGAGGTAGTTTTGGCTCCAAAAGTGATCCAAAAGCTTGGTGATCAAACGATGCAGGTACTTCACATCCAGGAAAACAAGTTCCGATTAAAGATTCCAAAACAAATCCCTGCAAAGTTATACCAAAACAAGAACATTAAAATGTGTACATCAACAACGAAGGTGGAACATTTTTCAGGTGAGAAAGAAGACTAGTACTGACCCCATTGTAGCGATTCAGAGCATCTGACATCAACTTGCTTTTCTTTTGAGTGTAAGATATGATATTACTTTTTGCAACTTGATCCAGTTTGTTGCAGTTTGTGAAAATGAATGTGCAGTGGATTTGCCCTGTCACCATGAGAAGGGCTAGAGGGTTTCCAACTTTTTCCAGTGAATCGCAGCCATGTGCATCTAAGCACTTGAGGTTTGGTGGAAGCACCGGAACAGATTTGAGCTTCTTGCAGTTCTTTATGTCAAGCCATTTCAGTTGATAAAGCTGGCTGATGTTATTCTGCAAGCTCTCGAGATCATTTCCACTTAAGCATAATGATAGCAATGAGGATGATATGCTGTTAATACCACTCAAACCGCGGTGTGCATGAGAGTTTGCCAGAGCTTGGTCTTGTGACTGACTGAAATGAGATAACTTTGGCATCTGCTTTATTGCTGTTCCATCTAGCAGTAAAATCTTCATAGTTTTCATGTTCTCCTTTAACTCTGGAAAAATCTCGAGCTTCGAGCAACCAGAGACTATTAGCTCCTGAAGAGATCTTATCTTTCCAAGACAAGCGGGAAGACTCACCAACGATTTGCAGTCTTTTAGATTTAATAAGAAAAGTTTCTGAAGTTTCTCAATGAAAGTAGGAATAACTTTTACTGCCGTCCCTTGCAAGTAAACAGCTTCAAGACTTTCTGATATTGCAGGAAATTCTTCAAGGTTCAAGCAGTAACTCAAGATGAGAGTTTTCAGAGATTTCAACTTCATTTCTGGAAGAGACACAAGGCGGGTGCATCCTCCCATGTTCAGGTAAACTAGATTCTCCATCTCTTGCATCCCTTGCGGCAATGTTGTCAAGCTTGTGCAACCTTCAAGATTCAGTCTTTTGAGATTTCGAGCCCCTAGTAACCCTGATATATCACACAGCTCACTCGAGTGACTGAGATCGACCCATTTGAGTTTGGATGTATCCTGTGACCAGAAACGGAGTCAAAAATTAGTCAACAAGAAAGGGCAAGAAAGTCACTTGACAGGGGATGCAAAGGCTCACCTTACTGTCCATCCAAAGTCGTGTAATCTTGCTGTAAGGGAGGTTGAGCTCAATAAGATTCTTCGGGTTTATGGCTTTTGACAGTTTGTTCATTGGGAATTGTAGCCAGTACAGATACCGGAGACTTTCCATTGAGCATTTAAGTCCATCAGGGAAGTTTAGCTTGCAATCAGAATCACAATCTCGAGAACACTGTGAGTTGTAGACTTTGAGGTATCTTAGATTGCACATCTCGCTGAAGATTTCAGAATCTAAAGTCAGTTTTTCAGTTAATTTAGACATGTCCAGCGAAATACCTATGATGCTGTCCTTTTCCTGACAAGTTAACAATACAAGTTAGAAAACAACATAACAAAGACTATAAAACTGTAAAAGTCCAATTACTGATGAGAACTTACCGACTTTTGGAGATTAGATTGATCATTTTTCCTTGGCTGGTTGTTAAGTCTCATTCTTTTTTTGGTCGCCATTGAAGCAAACGTATCATGATTACAAATCATAATGTTTTCCCAATTACTTTCAGCAGAGAAGGATGAACAAAATTTCTTAGCGAACGTAGAGAATAAATCATGCATTTCCACTCGGCCACTAGAGATGCTAATCAGTAACTTGTCTGCGAGATCTCTTACTTCACTAGAAGCATCATCATTAGAATCAGGATCTTCTGAATCCACTAAACTTCTAACGTAATACTCATCCCCTGATTTGAAGAAGCAGGCTACAACAAGGAAAGCTTTTTTTTGCAGCTCACTTAGTTGATCATAACTTACTCTCAATAGATCTTGAATACACGGGCTGGGAATTTGTGCCAGTGCATCAAATCTCTGTGGCCAGTGATTCTCATCTTTTGAGAGAAGCTCCTTACCCAATTTTTTGAGAGCTAACGGGTTACCTCTGGCATAATCCACGAACTTTGCGGAAAGATCCCTGAGATTCCCCGGGGAAGGACAGTTGTGATCTTCAAATGCATAAAAGCTGAATCGCTTTAAGCCGTCTGTGAGATCCAATCTTGGGACAGCGTAAGTATACTCGAGTTCGCTGATGGATGTCCTGTCACGCGTTGTAATAACAACCCTGCTTCCTTTCCTAATCCATTTATGGTTCCCGAGAAGGGTTTGTATCTGTTTCTTGCTACTCACGTCATCGAGAACAAGAAAGACTTTCTTCTCGAGCAGTTCACACTCCATGGACGCATAGTTCATCTCGTCACTTATCTCATTGTAAGTGTCGCTAAGCAACCTTTTCAAAAGTATCCTCTGCAGAGAATTCGTCCCATACTCATTCGACATCTCACGGATGTTCACCAAGTGCACGTGACGCTGGAACTTGTGTTTCCACTCTTCATACAATTTCTTCACCAGGGTGGTTTTGCCGATTCCGGGCATCCCAAGAACCCCAACAATGCGAGTTTCTCTGCGGCTAAGATCCAACTTTTCTTTTAATTCCTCAAGGCGTTGTTTTAGTCCAGCGAGCTTGTTTTCGTTATCAGAATCAACTATGTTCTTATTGTGGGGGGTAGAGCTTGAACCTGTGGAGGTATTCGTGCGAAGTACTTTGGTCTTTTGTTCTTCTTTTCCATTTTGTAATGCAATTTCCTTTAATACTCTCTGAATCTCCCCAACGATATCATCGATGAGAAGGTGTTCATCTCTGTAATAGTTAAAAGAGTAAATTAATTAGACGGTAAGTAAAGAAAGAGACATTACACTACATAAAATGCTCTTCCAATGAAAAGAATAGTACTAGACATAGTGCTAAAATTGTATAAAAAATTATAGTTATCATATTATATTTTTTTTTGGGTTTATATATGGTTTATATTAACTAGAACCCTTCTATATATTTAGATGATTATATTTCGGATTATAGTATTTATATTTTATATTTTTTTACTTATGAACAAAAATTATGAAATAGATAAGAACAAAAATTAAAATCATTTATTTTTGTTATAATTTTAGATTTTGAAGTTGGAAAATAAATTAACTAAACATATTTGAAAAGATACAGTGAATATTTGGTTACCAATTTCCTAGATTTTCTCAGATTTTCGCACAATATGTATTGTACCAGTAGTAGAACATATCAGAATGATGGAAGTCATTCTACGGATAGTAGAGCAAAATGGCAACAGTTAGTACATATATTCTACAATACTTAAGAAACGATAGAAAGCGTATTATACAAAATCTGACCGGATCGTAGAACGTAGAGTAAACAGTAGAATGCGTATTTTACGATTGGTAAACTATAGAGAAAACAGTAAAAAGTATGTTCTACGACCCGTAGAAGATAGAGTAAGTAGTAGAAAACATATTCTAACAGTCCGGAGACGGTTGAATATGAATTACTGTTGGTAGAATAGAAAATTATCTTCTATTTTAAAAATCAATTTTCAAAACAAAGTTTTTAATGTAGTATCATAAGTGTATTTTCTAATTTTTTTTATTTTTCTGATATTCTGGGTTTTAAACGTATTTATTTTGAATCTATTAGATTTATTTAAAAGGTAATGTAGTCAAGTTTTAATAAAAGTTCAAGAAAGGTGTATGTGGACAAATGTTCTATTTTTGACATATTTTGCCAGATCCCCCTAAAATATATTATAATTTGTTAAATTAATCTTATAATTTGTTAAACTGCAGTGACTTTAAATTAAAATAAAAAGAAAAAATATAACATAGAAAAGTTGAATGTGTATTTTTTTGATAAATTAAATTTACATTTAGTTAGTAAGAATACAAATGTGTAATTATTATATAAATAGATTAAAATAAGTAAATAATTTGAGTGATATTATACATGTTTACTTCTGCAGTTGATGAAAAAAATTCCTATATGTGATTAAAATCCAATGATTTTCTAAAATATTTTAAAATATACAAAATAACATATAAAAATTTAATATGTAATATCAATTTAATATAAAAATTTATATTCTATTAGAATGAATATAAGGGGATTATTTATATATGGAAAATTCGAAAAATATGGCAATGGTAATTGAAAGTTGATGTAAAATAATATTAATAGTCATTATTACTGATTACATACCATATATAATTCCTTAACATGAACTTATCTTACATTGTCTTATCAATCTCAGATTAAGAATTTAAATTTAATTTGATCAAGTCTCTGTTTAATTTGATAGCTATAAGAGAACTTCTATTAATTAGATTGACATAATGGTAAGGTTAATATAAAACTCCAATTCTAAAAATATATACTTAGAATTAGAAAAACAATATTTACTTTACTTTCAAACTAAATTAATGAAATTATAAAATATAACACTTGTTTTTTAAAAAAATATTTGTTCTTCAATTACATAAAAAATAGGCAAAAAAATACAACACTTTTCATTTTTTTTTGTAGGAAAATAAAAAAAAATTTGGTAGGAAGATAAAAAAAAAGAAAACAATGAAAAGTAAGCATAATTTAAATAGGAATAAAATATACTAAATATTTAAAAACATGTAAAGAAAACTTAATTAGAAACAAAATAATGAAAAACTAAGAAAATCAAAATAAATATATAATCATTACTCTTTTAGACTTCTTTACTGGTAATCAGCATTCTAAATTTAGTTTTTTTTATGAATGATATTTTTATTTTTATATCTTTCTTTTCACGGTTTTAAAATATTGATTTATACCTTTCATGTATATGTAGGACTGAATCTACTATATTAAATAAGAAAAATGATGCAATCTATTTGTTATCATTCTTAGATTAAATTTCATAAAATTAAAAAATAATTTGAAAAAAACAAGTGTTGCTGTTAAGTTGTCATTGACCATAAGAATTGAAAGAGCTGTTTTTTTTTGGAATAAAATTGTATTTACTAGACATGTCATTATATTATTTTATAATAATTAATTTTGTATTATCTTATCATTAACTTCTAAGAAATTAAATGATTTAACAAAAAGAAACTTGCATATATAATCTTCATCATATCAGCGTATAATTTATTAGTATTAGGGCTTTATATAATTATTATGTGGCGCACTAATATTGGTTTATATATACAAATAGAAAATGAGTATAGATTTAAAGGTTTATTTTAAAACCAGCATGGTACATTTTCACCTATATTATTGACCAATACTTCTTAGTACTTTCTAGCAATAACTCCATAAAATATTAATTTTAATTTATAGAGTTGTTGCTAGAAAGTATTTAATGTACAAACTGATTTTCTGATTAGGAACATACACACCAAAAACATGGTTTCTCTTGTATAAACACTTTGGTGTCATACTAGATAAATCTTGGTAGTTTTCCTTTTGCGGATTCGTATGTGTGTTGTATATTTGTTTGTGACAAAATATATATATATATATATTTTTTTTGGCGCCAATATATATAAGTAACAAAAGCAAAAAATATACGATTCTCTATCATAAATTTAAGAAAAAATGTCTTTAATTATAACCATGTTGTTTTTGTTGTTATATCTTATATTAAGGACGGAGTTTTGAATTCCATACCTCTTCCCGTCGTAATTGATGCCTATTATTGTGGGAAAAAACTTCAAAGCTTCAATCCATTTTTTCTCTCGCACATCATCAACATCCTTACCAAGCTTCTCTCTCAACTTGTCACCAAATTTTCCCATCAGTTCTCTAACGGTGTTTGGATCCACCTTGTAGAAGATGGGAATTACCACGAGTGTATTCGCTTCCATGCATTCCTTCATCTTCACCAGCTCATCCAAGCACCATGTTGACTCTGTGTACATTGAGGAGAAGATGGCCAGCGCGATCTTCGACTCTTCTATTCTCTTGAAAAACACTTGCAGCTCAAGGCCTTTCCGCTCTTTGGTGTCGATAAAAGCGTTGATCCCGTTCCTTTCGAAGGCTTTCCTGAGATGGCCGATAAAGTTGTGACGAAGCTCCTTTCCTCGGAAGTTGATGAACACTTGAGGTTGCTGTGAGGCCTCCATAGAAAATCTTCTTAAAAAGGGACTGTTTTTCATGGTTGGAATATATATTTGAGAAACAAGGCAAGTCAAGTTGTAAACTTGTTCAACCTAATTAAAAAGTCGTGTTTAATAATCTGTGGACCATTTTAACACGGGATGCCTTCATTTTAACATTTGATAATTTGGCAAATAGCGTAAATGACTATTAAAGTAGGAAGGAAAATATGATTTTAAGACTGAAATGCCTAATGGATGTCGTTGCCTTCAATTTATATGAACTTGTGGGAATATAGATGAACTATTAAAGCTTAAAATAAAGAAGAAAATATATCCTTATTTACGAAACTGGTACCTTTAATTGTAGGATTTTGGAACAAAACTTATGTAAGGGCAGGAATGTTTCTCATACACTTTTTTCTTTCTTACAAATTTGTTTAGCATACTTTAATACTATCTTGTTTCGAATCAGGAATTATTTCAACAGCATTTGAATTTTGCAGAACTATTTCGATAGATTAATTAATAGATATCAAGGCAGCATTATTTCACATAGATTTGTAGATATATAATAGATTTTGAATCCCCAATACGGTGCCCACAGTTCGTTTCCACTTGGCCACCGGGATATCCTGCTCCCAACTGGGTGTATGTGTAAAAACTATCGACTTGACCGGGGCTTCAGAGATATAGTCGGGTTTATCCCGGACATCCTGAATTATCAAAAAAAAAGGGTTCGATTCAAAGTCTCCTGAAAAAGTATTTTTTTCTAATGCAACTTGTGTTTTTTTTAAAGAGAAATGACCTAGAATGGCTCTAAAAAATATACAAAATACTAGATTAGCATTGTGAAAAAATGACTTACTAAATTGGCACTAATTTTTTACCAAAAGACATATTAACCACATTACATATTAGTAATTACAAAAATGCCATTTCAATATTTTAGTAAAATACTTTTCAAAAACTATTAAATTGAATTTTGAAATTGGGTTTTAAACTGATTTGTTTTAAAAAAAATCATTTACTAAAAAAATGATAAAAATTTATAAGAAATTATAATTTAAAAAAAAATCTAAAAAATTATAAAAATTATAAAAAATTACAAAAATATAAAAATTAAAAAATGTGAAAATTACAAAAATCATAAAAATTACAAAAATTATTTAAATTACAAAAATATGAAAATTACCAAAAAAAATTAAAATTACAAAATCAAAATATATAAAAATTACAAAAGTGTAAAATTACAAAAAATTATAAAAATTATAAAAAAATTATAAAAATTATAAAAATTATAATTTTTTTTTTGTAAATCAAAACAATAAGTCTGCCACCACTTTGAAATATAAGTCTGCCACCACTTATGAATATAAGTCTGCCACCATTTATAAAAAAATCTGTCACAAAAATCTGCCGATAACTAAAAACCTGTCGCTCTAAGAAAATCTGCTACTTCATTCGACAGATTTTGTGAAAAAATCTGTCGCAAAAATCTGTCATTCCAAAAAATCTGCTACTTCATACGACAGATTTTGTGGATAAATCTGTTTAGTCAAATAAATCTGTCGCAAAAATCTGTCATTCCAAAAAATCTGCTACTTTATACGACAGATTTTCTAGATAAATCTGTTTACTCGAATAAATCTGTCGCAAAAATCTGTCATTCAAAAAAATCTGCTACTTCATACGACAGATTTTGTGGATAAATCTGTTTTGTCAAATAAATCTGTCGCAAAAATCTGTCATTACCAATAAATCTGTTATATCGTACGACAGACATTTAGAAAAGTCTATCGAATAAAAATCTGTCACCGAAAAAAATCTGTCAAATTCTAAAAATCTGCCATCAAAGCTATTAAGGGTAGTATAGGCATAAATAGGCATAAACTTTTAAGTCAATAATTAAAAAAAAATTAGAGTCATTCTAGTAATTAACATTAATTTTAGAGCTAATCTAGTTTTTTTCCTTTTTTTAATGATGGTAGTAGATCCAGAAAAAGAAATGTCTCCCTGTTTTCTCTTTTATTTGTGAAGTTTTTTTTTTTCTTTTCGGAATGCCATCTTATTGGTCTGGCAGCTAAGTGAATTTTATTATGCAGAATGCCCCAAAACTGTGCTCTCATCGATCCAAAAGGTAACCCAATTAAAAATAATGAAAACTATAAGCCTCTCTTGTGTCACAACCACATATGACATATCTACCCCCATCAACCAAAGGTCTATCTCGGTCTTGGTAGTTGGTTCTGCTTCTTTGCGCAAAAAAGAATGCTCAACCCTAGTTGGCAATCTTGAGAGGATGCGTCAAAATTGGTATCTCTGATTTATCTCTCATTTTAGATCGGATATGATCAGATATTAATACGTTCCTTCAAATGATAGCTTACGTAGCGAATCATATTTCGAACCAAATCTTGCTCACTCTACGATCAGCAACATATCCTTTTGGGCAGCCCTACTTAAGCAATAATTTCAGCTCGTATGCTGTTTCAGTTTCAGATTCAGTTTCTAAGTTGTAATGATTTATAATTCAAAATCAGTTGATAATGAGTGTATTAGCAAATATTCCTTACATCTTACTTTAGATCTCATCTCATGTTAGAAATA
The DNA here is from genome assembly GCA_010577795.1 of Isatis tinctoria. NCBI lineage: Eukaryota > Viridiplantae > Streptophyta > Magnoliopsida > Brassicales > Brassicaceae > Isatis > Isatis tinctoria. Next base: position 4,005,890 of record CM021246.1, on the reverse strand, counting down.
TGGTTCTTAACATAAATGATGTCAAATAGTCCCAAGAACGAGTATGCGAGCTAGAACCCTCGTGCGAATTCAAATATTATGGGGCAGTAAATTAGCTGCAGATTAACATCATGAATAGTCACGTTCACACTCGTATTTCATAGGGCCATTGACCGAGTCATTTATTCAATATTTTCTATTGTCCTAATGTCATTGTGTGATACAGTATACACAAGACCATTGACCTAGTTATTTGTTCAATATATTCTATTGCCCTAATGTCAGTATGACATACGTAGTGATTGGTGTATCTCATCGCACACGTATATGCTTACTATTATTAATGTTTAGTAGACGTTTTCTCTTCGATATATGAGGTCTCTATTTTTATATGTTGGTATTATGTCAATATCAGCAGCATGGTGATATAGTTCATATATCTTTTTCCCTACAATAACAAAATATAGATTTAGGACCATATTTGTTTTTATTGCTAAGATGTTTACGTTTTGGCTCGTTGCAGCTTTTTCGTCTTTCACGTGTTTGTCAACGGTGCTTCCTTTCCACAATAGATGATCAACTTACATCGGAAATTTAAAGAAATTATATTGAGTTTTGTTTCAACTTCTTCTTCTGCAATCCCTTCCTCAGATCAAAATCATGACAGATGCCACAAAGTCAATGAGATACATGGTCTACATCAGCTTCCACGACGGTGAAGACACGATACGGTACTCCTTCGTCAGCCACCTCTCCGCCTCTCTTCGTCGGAAAGGCCTGATCTCATTCGCTTCGTCGACCTTTGTGGATAACTCCTACAAAGAGAGTAAGCCAGAGAAACATAAATTCAAGGCGTTTGTGGTGGTTTTCTCTGAGAAGTACGTGTTATCTTCAGAATGCCTCGATGAACTTGCGGAAATTGTTGATGGCCTGCGGGATAAGCAAAACGTGGTGGTTCCGGTGTTTTATAGCATAACTCAACCGGAAGTTGTGCATAAATCGCGATTGGACATATTGAGAGATGCATTTCCGCTGGAGAGTTACTCAGCCGAGCGGGTAGCCAGATGGATAGGCGCTTTGAAGGAAACGACTGACTCGTATAAACCAAGGTAACTAAACATAGATTAAAGCCGCTCTTTTTTTTTATTGGTTAGTGTCTTTTTTTTTTTGTGCCAATGAGTGTGTATTTAAAATTTGGTTATAGCTGTAAAAGAAATCTTGTTTTTATTGGTTATCATTGCTGTAAAAGAAACTATAGCTATCAAAATTTGTAAATAAAAATAATTTAGGAGAGTCGAAATCGTCTAAGGATATTAGAAAAAGGTAATGGACTTTTAGTATAATACAAAAAATATTTAGCCTCTAATAAGAAAAGCAGAGTAGACCAGTAATCGATTAGAAAAAAAAATAGTATTTACTATTTAATATTGATGATTTAGTAACATTTTACAAGAATCAAGATATAAGAAGATAAAAATTAGTAAAAAAGAAACTAGTTGAGTGTGTGATTATAAAAGAATTGGTTCTTTTCATCTTTCATCTCAAATCTTGCTTTTTGTAGGTTGAAATCATGTTTAACAGCTCTATTTATTCTATTTTATTTGTTTTTATTAATATTTATTTCGATAAATTCAGTCGAGTTAAAGCCCTTTATTATTATTTTATACAAGTCTTCAATATACTTTAGAGTTAACATATGTTCTGACAATGTTTTTAAAATCTGATCGGACAATGAACCGGACAATGCTTTGGGTCATGGGTCAATCCGGTTGAATCGGGTTTATAACATTTTTTATTAATTTTATATATTTATTATATATGTATATACATTCAGAACAATCATGTAAAAATATAATAACTCGTCGTTTTTATAAGACATAACAAATTTTTAATTTCAATATTCTTAAATTTTATGATATAAAAGCAAACACAAGTTACTGAAAATAATTAACCAAATTGTAAAATCTGAGCAAATCAACAATTCTACGTACAGTGTACACCAATACAATAAAAATACTTTAATATTATCAACCTCCAAAAATAAAATAAAATAACAAAGCACACAAAAAGTAAAGAAAACAAAAAAGTACACGTGTAAAATATAAATACTCTTCAAGTCTTAACCTAGTTTTAAAACATCTTTTTACTGTTTATCTCGTCCTCATAAAGCCTGCCGCCTGCAAATTTTTCCAACTTCTCATATTTTCTTTCAAAACTTCAACTACGAAATCAATAATATTCCTCAAAATCGTCGATAAAGTAGAACAAAGAATTGAGATATGAGTTATTGTTTCAGTTTTGTGTCAAATATTCTAAATTTTCAGAAAATTCGGTTTATCCGGTTTCGGGTTCTGTCCGGTTCACGGGTTTCAGCCGGTTTTTATGGATCACACGGTTTGATAGAAACACAGGTTCCACACTAAACCAAAACCGGCATATACACTGGGTCGCGGTTAGACCGGTCGGACCGGCCGGTCCGGTCCGGTTTTTAAAACACATTCTGACCAATAGATTTGACGGTGTTAATCACTCTATATGCATCAGAGCTCACGGCTCGACTTCCACTTCGTCTTTCATCATTTCTCTTGGTTTATGGGTTAAATTAAAGACATGACCCAAGCTTGCTAGTGTTTCGTAATAGCTAGTAGCGATGGATCAAGAAAATTATTGGAATAGGGGTACAAATTTCTCATAATATACTCATGTTTGGTTAGTACTTGATATAATATTCAGCTAACTTATAACTTTAATAATTGTGTTGGCCTCAAGCAGGATGGAGGATAATGGTGATTGTGAACTTGTGGAAGAGATTGCTAGGGATGTTCATGAAAAGATGTTTCATACCAAACGAATTGGAATCTACTCGAGGCTGCTTGAGTTAGAAAGCTTTCTTTGCAAGCAACCATGGGGTGTCCGCAGCATAGGAATTTGGGGCATGCCAGGCATAGGAAAAACCACACTTGCTAAAGCAGCATTTGACCAATTTTCTGGTGATTATGAAGCTTCTTGCTTCATCAAAGATTTCAACAAAGAATTTCATGTGAATGGTATTTATCATTTGCTGAAAGAATATTTTGGGGAAACTCTCAAGGAAGAGCTTGATATAAGTAGTTATGTTTCGAAGCCAGAACCAAAAAGAGTTCTCATCGTCTTAGAGAATGTCTGCAACCCTCTGGATGCAGATGCTTTTCTGAATGGGTTTGATTGGCTGGGTCCAGGGAGCTTGATAATCATTACCTCCAGAGATAAACAAGTATTCGTGCAGTGTGGCATCAATCAAATATATGAGGTTCAAGGTTTGAAGGAAGATGAGGCAAAGCAACTATTCACCAGATGCGCATTTGGAACAGATTGGAGAAAACAGAGTGGTTTCGAAGCTTTCGCACCTTATTTGACGTCAGTCATACAATATTCTAGTGGAAACCCTTTAGCTCTCAGCCTCTATGGAAAAACGCTGTCAAAAAAGAAACCAAAGGAAATAGAGACAGAGCTCCTTAGGCTCAAGCAAACTCCTCCGTCTTTGATTATGGAAGCATTTAAAACTAGCTACTATACACTTAATGACAACGAGAAGACAATGTTTCTAGACATTGCTTGTTTCTTCAGGGGAGAAAATGTGGATTATGTGATGCAACTATTCGAAGGGTGTGGTTTCTTTCCACATGTTGGAATATATGTTCTAGTGGAGAAATGTCTGGTGAGTATTTCAGAAAGCAAGATCCAAATGCATGATCTGATCCAGGTCGTTGCAAAGGAGATTTCCAATGAAGAGAGTGTGCATCTTGGGAGGCATTGCAGATTATGGGACGCTTCAATTATTCAACCACTGCTAGAAAATAAAGAAACCAAATCAATTGGGGAATCTAAGGTAAAATTATTAATATGTTTTATACGTAAAATTGATGAGCATTTAACAACATTTGATTTTCATTAATGATCAATTAATGACCTCTCTTCTGATTTCAGGGTGTTGAAGATATTGAAGCCATATTTCTAGATACATCTAACTTGGAAATTTTTGTCAAACCTGATGCTTTCAAGAGTATGCATAATCTTAGATTTTTGAAGATTTACAGTTCCAGTCTTGAAAAGCATCAGGGACTTCACATTCACAAAGCTCTTGAGTCTCTTCCAAATGAGCTAAGGCTACTCCATTGGGAGGATTACCCTCTGAACAACTTGCCACATGATTTTGATCCTAGGCACCTTGTTGAACTCAACTTGCCTTACAGTAAACTTCAGAAACTTTGGGGAGGAATAAAGGTAAACAAAATTAGATTCCATTAGGACTTCTACTAATATACAAAAGATATAAGATAATTGTCTCTTCTGTCAATAGTCTTATCATTTATTTTGTAACTTTTTTTTCAGAATCTCAAGATGCTGAAGACGATCAAGCTTTTTCATTCCCAAGAGCTAGTTGAAATTAACGATTTTCTAAATTCTCAAAATATAGAGGTAATTGATCTCCAAGGCTGTACAAGATTGCAGAGTTTTCCAGCTACAGGCCATCTACAACATCTCCGAGTTATTAATCTTTCTGGTTGCGTAAAGATCAAAAGTTTTCCAGAGATTCCACCGAATATCGAGGCATTGTATCTTAATGGAACAAGTATAAGAGAAGTACTAACATCAAGTACAAATCTCTCCTCGCAATGTAGGAATTGCAGAGATCTTTTAAAAGTCAGATCATCTAACCAAGAGCTAGACAAGCTTATTTGCTTGAACTTCAAAGACTGTCTTCATGTCCAAGGATTAGATCTTCTAAGAGTTCTTGATCTCTCTGGATGCTCAGAGCTCGAAAAGATTGAGTATTTCCCAAGGAACCTGAAAGAACTAGATCTTTCTAAGACCGCTATTAGAGAAGTGCCATCATCAATCGTTCATCTCACTGCACTTGAGGTATTGGATTTAACTAAATGTAAAAGGCTTCAACACTTGCCCCAGGGAATGAGTAACTTAACCTCTCTTATTAAGCTCATGCTAACTGGCTGCTCAAAGCTTGATGGTATTCAAGATTTGCCAGCGAACCTGAAAGAGCTATATCTTGCTGAGACCACCATAAGAGAAGTGCCGCCTCAATTTGTCATCTCACTAAACTTGTCATATTCGATGCGGATAACTGTAAAAAGCTTCAAGATTTGCCTATGGGAATGGGTAAATTAAACTCTCTAGATACGCTAAAATTATCTGGATGCTTAGCGCTCGAGGACATCCATGATCTTCCACGAAACCTCAAGATTTTAAATCTAGCTGAGACTCTTATAAGGAAAATGCCATCGTCGTTCGAAGACCTCACCGAACTGGTTTCACTAGATTTGAATCATTGCAAAAGGCTGCAACATCTTCAGATGGGATGCTCTAAATCTGTAGTCAGGGTTGAGCTATCTGGCTGCTCAGAGCTAGAGTATATTATGGGTTTCTCACTTCTAGACATGGGACAACTTTCTATAGATGGGACCGAGAAGGTGATGTTATGCGGTCCCCCTCCATGCAATGTCATCTTAATCTGGGAGAACTGGAGAACATTTCATGTCATGCCAAGGAAAAAGAATGGCTCCAAATGTTTTCTCACGCTTGCACCATTTTTAGCCACGCCATATCGATCAAAGCTGCCTTCTTCATTGTTTTCTTCCTTGGTGTCAAGTATGTATGCCTTGGTGTTGTTGTTTCTCAGTAATGCATACCTACTTGACATACCCCAAGAGATATGTCATTTTCCTACACTAAAGACATTGGATCTTGGCGGAAATGGGTTTAGCAGACTTCCTCGAAGCTTGAAGCAGCTCTGTAATTTGGAAAGCCTTATATTATGTCACTGCAGAAACCTCAAATCAATCCCCGAGCTTCCCCAAAGTCTAGATATTTTGAATGCACATGGTTGTGTGTCTCTCAAGAATATTTATAGGAGCTTCGAGCAGTTTCCTAGACATTGCACGTTCAGCAATTGTTTTAATCTTTCTTCAGATTTAGTCAAGAAGATTTTAGACACTGGTGTAGCTCACTTGGCCAGAGAGCCTACCCAAGTACGTACTGTCTCTTTCTCTCTCTCTGTAAAGATTGTCATATATATATTCGGAATATTATGTTGTATCTTATTTGTTTTTCCTTGCTGAAACAGAAACTCATCACAGCACCAGGATTCAGTTTATCTGTTCCGGCATTCACTGGTCTGAATTCCATCTTTCACTTGCGACGAAGTTCATCAGTGAAGATACAGTTAACTCCTATTATAAACACTCTTGTGGGGTTTCGAATATCGGTTGTAGTTGCATTTTGGGATGACACCTACAATGCTGCTAGTTTCGGCATCAGGTGTGTCTGCAGATGGAAAAACAAAAAAGGTCTCTCACGTCAGCTAGAAAATATTTTCTATTGTTGGAATCCAGATGAAGTTGCTCAAAATGTTATAAAAAATCACATGTTTGTTTTCTGTGATGTCTCAATGCATCCGGGTACTGCTGATGGGAATGACCTTGATATATTGGATGATATGGTTGTATTTGAATTTTTCTCTGTTAACGGGCAGAACAGGCTTCTTGATGATTATTGCACTATTACAGAATGTGGAGTAGATGTGATTACTGCAAAAACGGACAAAGCTAGTGATGACTTGAGGGGTTCTGTCTTAGAATCCATGAATCTATCCTCTTACTTATTACCATCATCCAAGAAGCGAAAACGAAGTCTTTCTGGATCAAAAGACAATGAAATGGTACATCTGACTTCTTCATTGGCAATTTCTTCAATAAATTTTTTTGTCTCTCTCTCTCTCTTAAATGCTAGCAAAAACGGCATGTAATGATTCAATACGATTGATTTTCTTTAGGAATACAGCAGGTTGATATTGTCAGAAACCAAGACGACGGTAGCTGCTGATATGGCTTCTCTTTCTTCATCTTCTTTGTCTCATCGTCCGAGATACCACGTTTTCTTGAGCTTCTGTGAAGATGTCCGAAGAACCTTTGTCAGCTATTTAATAAAGGAATTTAAATGGATAGGAATCACTGTGATGTATACTGGATCAATGGGAGACCAGTCGATGAGTGATCCTGAGGTCACACAAACCATAAAAGAATCAAAGATATCAGTTGTCATTCTATCAAAGAAGTATGTTTCCTCAAATAGGTGCTTGAACGAATTGGTGGAGATCTTGACATGGAGGGAAGAAACATTGGGATACCGAGTGATACCAGTTTACTACGAAATGGATCCATCTGAAGTAAGGAAGCAGACCACAACTATTGGAAAGGGCTTGGTGGAACCTTGTTGGGGAAAGTAGAGAAGCCAGAGTTGAGATGGATGAGAGCTTTAACGTACATTGTCGATATAGTCGGTGTATCTTCACAGGACTGGTTTGTATTAAATCTCTTATGCATCATGGTTTTGATTGATTTTGGTTGTTAGAACTAATATGCATGAGTCTTTAAGCAGTATGAGATATATGTGGTAATAGAAAGGATATATATATATATATAGAGGGTACAAGAGAAAGTTTAGCTCTATGTAGTACTTTATTAGCAGTTATTGTACATCATTTAATTGGAGATTTGTTTTTCATTTTGTCAGGGATGACGATGGGAAGATGATTGAGAAGATTGCTAATGATGTTTCAAATGAAGTGGATGTCAAGGAATCAAATGAATTTGGTGCAGCGTTTTATAAGGAGAGTAAGGAAATTGAAAAGTTTGAGAACAACATCTGGGATAAGTTGAATGGTGTGCGCATCATCCCGAGTTGGTATATGTATGTATTCTCTTTGATTTATATGTGTCTTCTTACTTTAAGATCACGCATTTTACTATGAGACATGATCCCAAAATGACTACGTTCTCCCTCCTGTATATATATAATTATAATGAAGACTTTGAAGTAGTATTTGGCCGATGAGCGCTTGTTCGCGCTCTTCCTTTGCTAGGTCTAACTCGTCCAGAAGTATTACAAGGTGGCATGAGGCCTTGAATTTATCTGGCAATTTTTTTTGGGGCTAAAATATTTAGTGTTGTCCTTTCAATTGTGGCATGAGACCTCTTTCTTCTTCTCGTTGAATAGTAAAGATCTCAAATATATGAGCTCAGTGTCTCCATCCTCCTATATCTCCATTTACTTAATGCAGTGAGATCAGTTTCATTGTACTGAAAATATATATATATTCAATGCTGGCTTGTCTGCTATTGAAGGTAATGCCACTCTTGCAATTCTCATGCCTCTCTTCAAGGAAATAAATATAGACCTCTTAATAGCCTCTAGATTATTTTGTGATATTTTATAAGTCTCCGTGTGCTCTTAACCTGTTTTCAATGTCGCACACGGTTTCATTATGAATTTATGATTATTATAATCAAAAGAGGGCATATTTATAAAAAAACTGTGACAAGTAGCGGCAAGATCCGAATCCGTAGATCATGGCATGTTAACATATCCACAATGGATTATCTTTTAAGATGCCACATGATAGGTCGAACAAGTAAACGTTATTTTCCTCTGCCATAAAAAGAAAATGTTTCACTGCGTAAGATTAAAGAGTAAATTTAAGGGTAAGAAACGGTTTCAAGTTTCGGAACTGTTCTGCAAGCTCTTTGATGGTTATCATCAATCGTGAAACAAGAAGAAATATCGCAAGAACAGAGTTGTTATATGAGAAAGATCTTGTGTTCATTGTTAATGTGTTCCTTTTTACAAGTTATTATATCTACTATTTCTACAAAATTTGTAGGCTTTAATGGCCTAAGGTATTAAGAATCGAGACTCTGTATTTAATCAAAGACTTAGAGAGAGATTCAAGTCCATCTTCAAGATCTTGAATGTATGACTCTAGAATCTGAACATCCTCCATCTTCAAGGTTTTTTCGGATTGGAATTCGGAGTCAACCCTTGTGAATTCGTTTGCTTGAGCTTCACATGTGACATTCTTCTTGTTCATTAGCTTTGAGACGACTGACCATTTGCCACAAGTCTTTGATCCAGATATGTAGCTAAAGAGAGAATCAAACAGACCAATAGTAACAGCTTCTGCTTCTCTAAAGACATCCAATGATTCTTCGTTGTTGTCTTTTGCGTGTGCAACCTTTAGAGACTTTTGTAGTTTGTCAAATGTCTTTTTGACAGATTTTCTTGAGGCTAAGTATTTTTTCACCGCTCCAGAAAGATCACCGCGCTTTCTTCTTAGAATGGATTGGATCTCCATGAGACCCTCTTTCATCTGCGACAATACATCCTTGCAAACGTTGCACAAATCCAAGATCCTGAGAGATCCATCAAGAAGCTGCTCGACGGCTTTGTTGTTTTGCTCTTGAGCTAGAGCCTGTTGTGTGACGGGTAGGCAGATAAGCTTGTCAAGAGACTCATGTAGCTCTTGAAGGTTGTCAAGTCTTTGACAGATTGAAGAGCTTGAAGATGTTGACGTTTCCGCAGAAGATCTCAAACGAGTCAATTGCTCAGCGACATGAGCAGCTTGTGGGTGAAGTCTAGGGGGGAAACTGTTAGAGCGAACATGGAAAGAGACGGCCATTTTTTTTAAGTGTGTGTGTTTTGTTGTTTGTTCTTGAGAGAGCTAAGAAGTTTGTTCTGCCTTTTCATTGCCTCTCCGGTCTTACATATATACACCACAACGGAAGAGAGACAAGAGGAATCTCTTGGTGCTAAAAAAAAAATCATCATTAATAAAATGTTTTTGCAATGTGCCTTTTACCAGGTGACAAAAGGCATCTCATGTAATATAAAAGTAATGGATCAAGATCTCCGTAATATGAGTTGTCTCTCTCTAACCATCCTCACAGCTCAACTCTCCATTAAGATTCCTTATTGCATATTGTCACGAGTGACAAAAAGACATGTCGCTAATGTGTCTGAACCATACCGGTTGTTTATGGAGTACAATGAGTTGTAAGGACGGTTGGAAGATGATAATTACTCTCACAAGTACATGCATACAAGTACAACGACCGCATTGCCTACCTCAGATCTTGTCTCCCTTTCTGCTCAGCGACCACAATACGTGTAAGTACGGAAATAGGAAATTAGTAATCCGAAAACGTATGATCATTCAAATTTGTGACAAACATTGACATATCCAATTCTTGCCACAGATGTGTGTTCAAGTTCTTGTTTTTTATTGATGCGTATTATCTTGGTCCAAGACAAGTAGGTCGCTAACATTGTCGCTGTCTATGTTCTAGTTCATGCATAATACATATTTACATTCAACCTTTGTTATAGAGTTAGCAAAGCAGTCTCTGTGCAACCTCCATACCCAAACAGAAAATCTTCACACAAAGTAGAAATGAGAATAAAAAAAGCAAGCAAGCCTCATTTATCTATTTGCCCAAAAGCTATCTAAAATATGGTCACTGCAAGAGATGAAAATGGAAAATCATCACAAATAGATTTGTAAACGTTTTGGTATTCTTATCTCAGAATTTACACAAAACGTCTCGATCGGAAACAAAAGTATATAAATCTGAAAAAGAAATCAAGATTCCTCATGGGTGCTGTCTCTTGGCTTCAAGAAGAGTTGCTTCTTTCAAAGTATCAGCAGAATCAGTGATCATATTTAATTTGGATAGTGCCACAGACTGCAAGTAGAAGGCAGTTGGCCAATCAGGAAATACTTCTTGTGCAAGCATCCCATCGTAGAGTGCTCGCTCTGGTTGATTGCAGAATAAGTAGCAGAGGCTACGTCTCGCATAAACACTTGGGTACACCTTTCTTCTAGTATCAACGAACTTTGGAAAAAAAAAAAAAAACAGATTTTTTACTAATATGCAAGGGAACATGCAGAAGGGAGAAGATACTAATAGCTACCTGAGAATAACAGTCAATGGCAGTTCCGAAGTCTTTGTCTAGGAAAGATTGATCACCACGTTTTCGAACTTCTTGAAGATCTTTTACCGTTTGTGTCCATTCTTCGAAAGATAACTTAGCACATGAAAAGAAAACAAGATATAGTAAGCCTCTTTGTCGTCAAATTAGCTGCAGAATCATGCTTAAGTTGATGAGTTTGGTTACCTCCATGACCTCCTTGTCATCTTCATATTCTGTCATTGCCAAGATTTTATGAATAGCTGTGAGGTCCATTCTCAAACAAGCCTCTCCTAGTGGAGAAAATGGAGGCCAAGGTACCTCCCTATGATTTTCCATTTCAAGCATATTATAAGATGGAGCCTGCAAGAAGAAGATCGGTTAACATGAATGCAAAAAAAAAAATATAAACAATGCAACTACGGTCACAATAACACCCTTACTTTTGTTCTAGTTTGCAAGGTTTGAAGTGTTGTAAGAATGTATTTTGTGTTGAGGCTTTCTCTATCCTCGTACTGCAAACATCGAGATGCAAGTTTGAAAACTACAATAGCCTCTTCTATTGAGAACTTTCCCTTCAGGTTTGGATCAATCAAGTCAATAACACTCTTCCCATGTATCAGCTCAGGAGCCTAAAAGTATAAGATTGATTACAAAGTCAAGAGAAAATGGTTTATATCTACATATCAGCATAAGAAACTAGTAAGCAAGCAAGGGAGGTTTTGAGCATGATCACTTACATGGTTTGGAGGAATTTGCTTTCCACTTAGCAAATCCAAAAGAATAGTACCAAATCTGAATATCACATTTTCAGGGTCCACACTTCCTGCAAGGAGGATATACCATCACATTCTGATAATAATAACAATGTGGAAATATAATCACGAATGATTACCGGTTGTTCTTTGATCATCCATGGTCTTCTTCATCAAGCCAAAACAAGAAACGCAGGCATCACCATTCTTCAATATCCATTTAAGCAGCAAAAAAAGTTGAGCATTGTTAGACCATGAAAAGGCATACGCATGAAAATGATCTTGAGAAGATAATCATTGTACTATGTATATACCTCATCAAACAGAACCGTATAAGCAGTTAAGTTATTGTATGATGCAAAACCTGCGGTACCACAATAATCCATTGCTTCAGCTATACAAGAGGCTACTCTCAATCGCATATCCCATTCCATGGTTTGGTTTTTCCCTATGAATGTAAACAAGATCTGATTCAATATATTCTACAAAGCATATATATAGTGCAATAATGATACGTGATAAAGAAAAAAAAAAAATTGTCTCTCTCTAAACCATTTTTAAACATAATCATGCAACCCTAAAGAACCCAATGTACGTTATATGTAAAGTAAAAGAAGAAACGAAGAGGATGAATCGTACGATGGAACAAATGCCTAGCAAGAGTATCATATGGCATGAACTCGGCGACGAGAAGCCTTTCATCTCCATCGCAACAATATCCAATCAGATTAACGACTCTCTTGTGTTTTAACCCTCCAACCCTTTGTGCCTCCTCCTGAAAAAACAAATGCAAAAAAACATAACCAAACCCATCGGAAAAAAAAGCAATCAGTAACCGTCTCAAAAAATGATAAAACTTTTAAATGATACCACAAACTGATTAGGATCAGGCCAAGCCATGTTGTTAAATTTCTTAACAGCGATCATCAAGCCACGATTCTCCAAACGGCCCTTGTAGACAATATCGGAAGACTCCCCTCCTGTCTCTGAAACAATGTTTTTAGAACTAAAGTTTTCGGTGGCCATGTTGAGATCGGAGAAGGAGAACTTTGTCAACGGTGGATCTCCTTCTCTTTGGTTTTGGTGGGCCTGCTGTTGGGGAGGATCTTCCATGGAAGATGAGTAGCAACACCCCATGGTTATTTTTTTCAGCGGGCAAAACGAGAGTTTCAAAAGAGTGCCTTTTGTTTATTGGTGATTCTTGGTAAAAGAATTTAGATTTTTATTTTGTTTTCTTGTTGTGCTTTTGACTCCGAAGCTTGGTGTCTCTTTGTTGCCATTACAATAGTCTGATTTTATAGCATTAATAACTAACAATGACCATCATATTCGTGCCTAAATAAAAGACTTTCTATCTTATTTGTCACTCTAAGGGCTTTTTTTTTTTTCCTAACTTGGTTTTTTTTTTTCAGGCTCATTAGATAGATAGGATTTTGTATAGCCAGAATTGACATAAATTGTGTGATAGCATTTTCGTAAATAGATAACACCGTTAATTAGTGAGTTTAGAAAAACGCGCGAAAACGTAATCTTTTGAATTTTGTTTCTGTTAAAAATTTGAATTTTTTTTTAAACTTGAATTTATTTTGTAAAATGAAAGTAAAAAAATTATACAATTTGGCTATATCATACCCTTTATTTTCTTACCCTTTTCTTCTTTAATTGTCAGTTATGGAGTTATGGGTCAACTCTGACCTGCATTGGGTCGGAAACTAATAGATAGTTTCCATGTCTGAAGTGGTGACAAGTGGATTTTTACAAAGCCAAAATTTGCCCAGTCCAAATTCTTCTTTTGTTAGAGAAGTTTTTCAATTTAGTTTTTTCTTGGTGGATTAGATAAATTAATTTTAGTCAATATTCAATGTTGTACATCGAGTAATTATGGTAAAAACCACATTGCTAAATACTATATATTTAATTTTTCCAACACATGGATTCTTCATTAAATTCAAAATTCTCGGACATGGAATCATCAGCAACTGGAACAATATGTTAATCATGTAGGACTAATGTTTAAGAGATCATGTATCTTCGATATTTTCACAAGTAATGGAGAATACATCGTTAAGTTAGGAAACTATTCCTAACGAACATATATATACATGCATGAGCTCTCACATTAAGTCTCCTCAATACAGGCAGACTGAGGAACAAGAGGAAGAAGGAATTTACAAAGCAGCATGAAAATTGGATATCACTTTTAAGTTAAAGACTTTCTCGGTGAAGATTGCGCATAATAACTTACTAATTGCACTGATTAAGAGAGGATGCGAAGTATGGTCACAATATCAATTATGTGGAGAAGCATCTGAAACAGTTAATCACATCATGTTTCAACGTAGAGTATCCAATGAAGTGTGGGAACTGGCACCATTGAGGTCTCCACCAACGCAACTTCAGTCACAAACTTTGCATCAGAATCTTTATGCATTGCTAGTAACTTTCATCTACATCTCCGGGCAGGACCAATTTCTTCATATACAATACAATCATATTTATTGTGTGCTTTGCGTGATTAAGAAACATAATTAATAAGAAAAATAAATAAAAACAAATTATTTATCCACTTCTTGTATTCTTCAAAAAACCATCTTCTCAGACCATAAGAATTCAAAAGAAAACAATTTTTTTCAATTTTATTGAAGAATTCAAAGAGAACTCTTCTTTCCTAATTGAATTTAATAAATTATTTTTTATTTTTTATTTTATTGGAGAAGAAAAGAATATGTGAAAACATAATTAATAAGAAAAATAAATAAATAACAAATATTTTATCCACTTCTTGTATTCTTCAACAAATCATCTTCTCAATTTTTTTTCAACAAATCATCTTCTCAATTTTTTTTCAACAAAATTTAAATTATTTTGTTGTTTCTAATTTTTAATTAATTATGTTTCTTACTCACGCAAAACACACAATAAATATGATTATATTGTATTAAAACTCTCAAAAAGTTCGAGTGGCCTAGTGGCGTATGTATCTCCCTCGCCATCTTCTAGCCCGTGGTTTGATTCCTCTCAAAAATAAATTGTTTGTTTTTATCAAAACGACGTTGTTTTATCTGATTAATAAAAAAAAAAACTTAAACTGAACCAAACCGTTCGTCTACGTGTCATCTTGATAAACCATTTTATAATTGTTGTTTTGTTGAAATTGACCATATTTTAATAGATCATGTATTAAAGTCAAAGTTTTAGTTAGTTTATGTAGTTTTTAGCATGTTTTAATACTTCGTCTATGAATAAACAGGCGAGACATAGTTTATAGGGAAATAGGCTGAAAACCCGTGAAATCATTAAAAGATTTGAAGTAGAGTAGATTTTAATATGTTCTTAACATATTTACCTTATATGTTTAGGAAAATTTACATAATATGGATGTTAGCATTATAAAGTAGAAGACACACAACACAGACTGTGAGACGTAGGAAAATTATAACCCATTAGAATTTGACATGTGTAACAATTAAGTTATATCTTGACAAGTGTCATATATTAATTTAAGATAATAATGAATTATTTTTGTTAATTATTTAGATTCTAATGAAAAAGTATTAATGATTTTAAAAACAAAATCTATAAATAAAAATTAAGTAGAATATGAAAAAAAAATATATTATAAATTTTCCTTTTTATTAATTATTTAGCTTTTCTTTTTTGGCAAAAATTATTTAGCTTATAAAGAAAAGAAAAAAATTTAAAACTATAAATAAAAAATAAGTAGATTACGGAAATTTTATGGCTACCTCATAAATTTTTTTGTGTTTTAGGGTTATAGTGTTTGTGTTATGGGTTCAAGTTTTTGAATAGTCACAATTAATATACTCGTTTGCCCATATAACCATTCAGAAGAGTGCGCCCTTGGCTTCAAGTGTTTCTTGAAAATCTCTTCCTTTGTGTAAATCCTCTACAGAAAAATCGGTGAGGATATCAAAAGGCAAGCGATCCGCCAGGAAGTCTGCTGATGTACGAGTTTTAAACCCTATTTCCTACTGCAAGTGCACAGCAAATCAGAGTAGTACTTAGGGGTCGATCCCACGAAGACCAAGTTCACACTATGGATTAATAAGCTAAAATCAAGAGCTAAGAGATTCAATATTGGGTTGTAAGAAATCGTGACTAGCAAGTTACTAAAACAAATCGGTTTTAACTATTATAAAGCAAGCGTTAGGTCAAGGCAATTCGCAGGAAATTCAGAGCAAGGTCAAACAACTATTCAGGATTAATATTAAGAACAAGTCCAGAACTCAAACACGATGATAATATTAATTCACTCTCGTGATACTAACAACTTTATCTAGCAACCTAAAAATCCTAACTCTCGTTGGCATAAGATTTGCAGATAAGCATTAATGATCAAGTTTGATTTGTTCACAATTCTCCAATACATCTACTCTCGCAGGTAATGAATAAATTGCTCATCTAGATCTCTTCTAGCAACCTAGCAACTCTCGCTGTCTAGATAAACCTAAGATCATAAATAGATTGGCCAAATCGATTTAAGCACTAAGAGCAACCTAGATGAAGACTACCGAATTTGAATACCTATTTGTGTTCAACCCTAGCTCATGAATTCCTTGAAAACTTAACCTAACTAATAGATCTACTCAGACATAATTAAAGATGAAAGAAACAAAAAGATGATATGAAAGAATGCATCAAATCGATATTAAAATAAGAAGTACTAGGGTTCAGAAATCTTCTCCAAATTGTAGCTTGAGATCTTCTCCTTACAATATAATTCCAAAAGCTAAGAGGTAAAAACAAAAGATAAGATATATAAAACCTAGGACTAAAAGGGAGTATTTATATTAGGTGTCATAGGCGGCTGGAAGGAGGCTGGGCTTCTAAAAAGTCGGCGCCAATGATTAGGGTAAAACCCTTCTTTTGTTCTCTCCGCGGCGAGCAGGTGCTCACTTGGTGGCTGAAGTTTGCGAGCATGTGCTCGACGATGGAGTTGGTGATTCTTCATCAGATTTTCCTTCTTTTCTTCAAATTGATTCTTTTCTGTTTCAAGGGTTCCAAATGCTCCAACTCCATTTTCAGCTCCAAAGCTACCTAGAACTCCTAATACACTCAAAAACTCTAGAAAACAATTAGATAAAAAGGGTTAGAAAGGGTAAAAATCCCAACATATCAATTCCCCCAGACTTAGATCTTTGTTTGTCCTCAAACAAGACTAAAATCAAGACTTAGAGAAATCGGTGGAGACTCACAAAATCTCAGAAACCAAGAGTAAACCAATTTCATCAGACCACATACCTTAGAATAGAGATACATTGCCTTACCGAAAACCTCAACAACAAAGTTCACCAACCTCAAACCATATGGCTTACAATCCCAGAAAAATCTAAGTTCAAGACAATAGACTCTCTACATTCATTTAGAGGTGGCGTGAGCTTCTTGCTAAAGACACTAGCTAAGTGAAACGAGGTTCGGTAAAAATCAGGCTAATATTTGAGAGTGGAGCTTGCGAGTGTTTAGGGTTACCTTGATTCAAGAGAGTGCAGGATATCGCACAAAACGGCAAGGGAGAATGGACTCATTGATGTCCACAACCTTTAATTCACTCTCCTCCTTAATTCGATTTTATCTCCATTCCTCTTTTTCTTTCCTTGCTTTTCTTGCGATTTGCTCATGCTTCGGGACACACATTTTGAGTTACTAACTCGCCACCCCATATCCTTGAGCTACTAGCTCGGTTTTTCTCTCTCCTTTTTTTTTTCTTATATATATATATATATTTTTTTTTTTTTTTTTTTTTTTAGAGAGTTACCTTGTGGATAAGGGGGCTTTACTTGTGTGTATGTCCTTTGGCTAAGAGTGATCCTTCCTCGTCCTTATACCCCAGCAGGTCGTTTAGGCTTGTTTCTTTTCTGGACATCGCTGAGCAGGTGCTCTAAATCAGCGAGTATAGCGAGCATGTGCTCGTGAACTTTTTCAGCTTTCCCCTGACATCTTCTTCAGCGAGAGTGAATCAGAGGCTGCGTTAGTCCTTTTCTCCCCGACCTTTTTGCACATATCTGCATAGATGAGAAATAAAAATACGAATGCATGTGGTATAAATAGATGGTTAGGGTCAGGGTGAGGTGCTAACTAAAAGCTAACTATTCAGGATCAGCAAGAGTGGCAAATGGGATAAGAAGTCCTGAATATATTATGTAACACGTTTTCTAATCCTAATGCCGATAACAAGAAGAATTAAAGTCCAGATTATGTCCATATAAAATAGAGTCTAAAGCTTATCCGATAAACCTTAGAGGGATTGAAGTTTTCTGGCCTGAGGAAAGATCCGAATGTGAGAAGGCGTCGGCTCGTCTCTGTACTCTAAATTCTGCAGCAATGTTCACTAGAAAATAGGTCATACTCACAAATGGTTAGAACTCATCATAGATTTTGGTCATAATCTCCAGAAGTTGTGATTTGACCCTTATAACAGACTGACTCAAAATAAAGAAGATAACAAGAAACAAAGTGCAGACTCGATAATAACCTCCCCCAGACTTACTTCACACCGTCCCGGTGTGAAAATAAACTAGAGGAGCAAGCAAAAGAAGACAAATAAAACAAAGAAAGCAAAAAGAAAAACGGATAAAACAAAGAGATAGAGATAGGTACGGTGCGTCAATCGACAGGTGGGTCCTCTGGGCTCTCGCTCCTAGCTCTGCCGGTACGTCTACGGCGTCTCGGATGGCGCTCAGAAGGGCTCGTCGCAGCAGCTGCAGAATGCTGGCAACAGCCACTGGAAAGGCGCTCTAAGATCCGCTGCATGAGGATGTTGTTCTTCCTTTGTGAAGCCACCATCCAGCGTCGGTACTCAGCGGTATCTGCCTCGTCGGAGATGGGGGGAAGGTCGAACTCGCCGGTGGTAGCGGATGTAGAGGGGCGACGAGACTGAGGAGGACTGTGGATGAAATCGTCCTCCAGAGGAGGCATAGGGCCGTGAGAAGAGCTGGCAAAGTCCTGGTCTGAGAGAGAGCGTCGTGAAATCGTCCAAGAGAAGGACTTTGTGTATGAAGCGCATATCCTCGATAGAGCAAAGCTGTGTCTTTGCTGGGTCCGGGAGGTAGATGTGCTGCGGTAGCCATTGAGACCTGTGTACTGATAGAGAAGCTGATCTGATCGGGAGGGGGAGAGAATGCGAGAGTGGAGCAGATGCCTAATGTCCATACGCTCGCCCTGCTCCACGTAACTGAAGTAGCAGAGCTGGACGTGCGCGATCTCGAAGAGTCCGGTCAGAAGGCTGCCAATCCGCTCTGTTTGCTTCGTCTTGCGGTCCTTGATGCTGCATATCAGCTCGGCGAAGTGCATGCCAAGGTTGGAGCGGTAAGACTCCGGTGGTGGTGCGCCAAGGAGAAGGGTGTTGACTCCATGAGAACCAACAATGACGTCGCTGCAACCAAGATACAGCAGGATCATCTCTTCGGTGTGTACCTTGTTTCCGGATGGGCGGTTGAGCAACATGTTACTGAAGATCCGGGCGCAGATGCGGAGAGCTGGATGTCGGATGCAGGACTGAGCGGCGGAGTTCGAGGAGTAAGGGCCGCGACCAATCGTCTCCCAGAAAGTCTTTACTTCCTTGAACCGTGTGGGAAAGTCGAGGCGCTCCACCTCATGCCTGAAACCGTACATAGTGGTGAAGTTCACCATTGGAATGTCAAATCGTCGCCCGCCGGCCTTGAACGTGAAAGTGGCACCAGCTAGAGTCCGGTTCTCGGGATCCTGGTGAATGATCCGTGCCGAGGCGAGACACTGACGGACAAGCTCTGGATAAAGTATCGACTCTTCAAAAGAGAATGCAAGGCAATGGGCGTTGGAGAGGATTCTAGAGACGGTGTCGTGCAGTCCAAGCATCTCCAATGTCTCGCGGCAAACAAAACGCGTCGGTGCAATAGTGAGCTTCAGCATCTGATTATAGTAGGATGCATCCCGTTGATCCCATACTCGTCGGATTGAAGAGGCAAGTTGTCGTCTGGCAGGGCAAACGGCGTGTTTTCCGGCGAGGCCACGGGTACAGCCACGGCGAGGGGATTGATTCCTTGCCCTTGCGACTTTGTTTCGGAGCCATTGTACCTGCGCAAAACAAAACGACAAGTATGAGCCCATGGGAGATAAATCGCGTATTGCCGATAGAAAACCAACAACCAAGCAATCCACATTCAGCGAGTCCTATTCGAGGTGTAACCATGGATGATCAAACCGAGAAGCTAGTCTAAATCCCTAAATCGACATCAGTTTCCAAACCGCCATTAATGGCTCAGCAAAGCTTTTCGAGGTTGTGCATGTGAAGTCTAAAGTGCGAAATCATGGCCAATCATGCGAAATCAGTGTAAATAGATAGAGATAGTGTCTAATCTAACCAGTTTACACAGAAGAGAGAGAGATTTCGAGACTTCCCTTAACCATGGCGGACTGAAAAATCGAGTTTTGAAGACGTACCGTGCTCGGTTGTGGAAAGCGATGGAAGATTCGAGAAGGGCGAGAAGGCGCACAGAATCGACCCAAAATTATTGAAATCGGTTGAGTTTTGAAAAATATGTGTTGTGGGGATTGGGGGGTTTGATATCGGCGAGAGAGAAAAAGAGGAGAAGAAGTCGGGGGAGAAGAAGAAGAAAAAGAAAGGAAGAAAGAGAAAAAGAAAGGAAAAAGAAAGTAAAAGGAAAAATAAAAAATTTTTTTTTTATTTTGGAAAAACGCGGGATTTAAATCCGTTTTGAAATTGCGGAAAACTTACCTGGAACGAGCAGGTGCTCGGAAGTCGCCTCGGATTTAGCAGGTGCTCGTTTCAAATCGCCGATTTTCCATTTTTTTTTTTTTTTTTTTTTTTATGTCTGAAACAAAGAAAAACAAAACCAAAAATCAATAGCAAAGGAAAAATAAAAAGAAATATTTACACTTACTAGTGGGTTGCCTCCCACTCAGCGCTTGGTTTAAGTCGTTAGCTTGACTTGGTGAGCTGATCAGGCTTGTGGGGGTTCGGCCAGGGGAAAATCTTCCCCTTCCTCGAGTTGTGTGTCGGCAAGATAGGGCTTCAATCGCTGTCCATTAACCACGAATTCTTCGCCTTTGTTGTTAATAAAGCAACTGCTCCATATGGGCGGACTTCTTTGATAGTGAACGGTCCTGACCACCGTGAGCGCAGCTTCCCAGGAAATAACTTCAATCGAGAATTAAAGAGCAGGACTTGGTCAGCTGGGGCGAAGTTGCGAGCCAAGATACGCTTATCGTGATATGCCTTAGTCCGCTCCTTGTATATTTTAGAGTTCTCGTAGGCGAGATGCCTAATTCCTGAAGTTCATGCAGATGCATCATCCGTCTCTCTGAAGCTGGCTTAATGTCATAGTTAAGGAACTTGACTGCCCAGGCGGCTTTGAACTCCAATTCAACGGGAAGATGGCAAGCTTTTCCATAGACAAGGTTGAAAGGCGTGGTTCCTAATGGCGTTTTGTAAGCTGTCCGGTATGCCCATAAAGCATCGTCCAACTTAGAAGCCCAATCCTTACGAGTAGTACTCACGGTTTTCTGCAGGATACTCTTGATTTCACGATTTGAAACCTCGACCTGCCCACTCGTCTGCGGATGATAGGGAGTTGCGACCTTGTGCTTAACACCATTCTTGCGCAGAAGAGATTCAAAGATCTTATTGATGAAGTGAGAGCCTCCATCGCTGATAACCACTCGTGGAACACCAAATCTGGGGAAGATGATGGATTTGAACATCTTAATCACGACCCGTGCGTCGTTAGTAGGGCTTGCAATAGCCTCAACCCATTTGGACACATAGTCCACTGCGACAAGTATGTACTCGTTCCCAAAAGATGAAGGAAACGGGCCCATAAAGTCGATTCCCCAGACATCAAATACTTCAACCTCGAGAATGAAGTTCTGTGGCATCTCATTGCGCCTGCTAATGTTCCCCTGTCGCTGGCAGGAGTCGCAACGCGAGACAAATCTCTGCGCGTCTCTGAACATAGTCGGCCACCAGTATCCTGCCTGCAGTGCCTTGGAAACCGTTTTGAAGGTGGCGAAGTGGCCTGCGTATGATGAGCCGTGACAGTGAAATAGAATGTCCGGAATCTCCTCTTCAGTTACGCACCTCCTGAAAACTCCATCGGGGCAGTGCTTGTACAGGTAAGGCTCATCCCAGAAGTAGTGACGGATGTCCTTGAGAAATTTCTTCCTCCTGTACCCTGTGAAGTTCCGCGGTTCTTGATCAGCAGCTAGGTAGTTGGCTATCTCTGCAAACCAGGCGTAGAAGAGCACTTGGTATGTGTAGCTGTGCGCAGAGCTCTCGCTGAGCAGGGGCTCGCTGGGTGGGAGCACGTGCTTCCTCGATATGGAAAACGCCGATGGAATAAATCTGTTCCTCAGGGAGATTGTCATCAAGAGGCGTTTCCACATCAATCCTCATCCTTGACAAATGGTCGGCAGCTCCATTGTCTATCCCCTTCTTGTCCTTGATTTCGAGATCGAATTCCTGCAAGAGAAGAATCCATCTGAGCAGGCGCGGCTTGGCATCCTTCTTTGTTAGCAAATACTTGAGAGCCGCGTGGTCAGTGTGCACGATGACTTTAGATCCAACGAGATAGGAGCGGAACTTCTCAAAAGCAAAGACAACCGCTAGAAGTTCCTTCTCGGTTGTGGCATACTTGCATTGTGCGTCATCTAGAGTACGGCTGGCATAGTAGATAACATGAAGCTTCTTGTCCTTTCTCTGTCCGAGAACTGCTCCAACAGCATAATCACTAGCGTCAGTCATCACCTCAAAAGGAAGGCTCCAGTCTGGAGGTTGCACAATGGGTGCGCTGATGAGGGCTCCCTTGATCGTGTGGAAAGCTTCGAGGCATGCATTATCGAACTCAAACTTCACCTCCTTGCAGAGTAGGCGTGTAAGAGGCCTGGCGATTTTTGAAAAATCTTTGATGAAGCGTCTGTAGAAGCCGGCATGTCCCAGAAAACTGCGGATCCCTTTAACTGATGTTGGCGGCTGCAAGTTCATCATGACTTCGATCTTGGCCTTGTCTACTTCGATCCCATCCTCTGAAATCCGATGTCCGAGCACAATCCCATTTCTGACCATGAAGTGGCACTTCTCCCAATTAAGAACCAGATGTTTCTCTTCGCATCGTTTGAGTACCCTGCACAGATTAGACAAACAATCAGAGAAAGAGTTCCCGTACACCGAGAAATCGTCCATGAATACTTCCATAATGTCTTCAATCAGGTCCGTGAAGATGGACATCATGCATCGTTGGAAGGTAGCTGGGGCGTTACACAAACCAAACGGCATGCGCCGGTAAGCGAATGTGCCGTAGGGACATGTAAACGTTGTCTTCTCCTGATCGTCTGGATGAATGGGTATCTGAAAGAAACCTGAATAACCATCTAAAAAGCAGTAGTATGGATGGTTAGCGAGTCTTTCAAGCATCTGATCGATAAAAGGGAGAGGAAAGTGATCCTTGCGAGTTGCAGCGTTAAGTTTGCGGTAATCTATGCACATCCTATGTCCGGTTACAGTCCTAGTTGGAATTAGCTCATCTCTATCGTTTTTAATGACAGTGATTCCGCCCTTCTTAGGGACTACATGAACAGGACTAACCCAAGTACTATCAGAAATAGCATAAATCACCCCAGCTTCTAGAAGTTTCATTATCTCCTTCTTTACAACATCTTTTAGATTTGGGTTTAACCTCCTCTGATGTTCTATAGAACTCATCGATTCATCTTCTAGATGTATTCTATGCATGCAAAGATCAGGTGAGATACCAGGAATGTCAGCAAGCGAGTAGCCTATAGCCTTTCTATACTTCCTAAGTTCACATAAGAGTAAGGCTACTTCTACGTTGTTCAGGTCAGCATTTATAATCACAGGGTAAGTAGAGTTTGTTCCCAGGAACGCGTACCTGAGCCCGGCTGGAAGAGTTTTAAGCTCCAATTTAGGAGCCTTCAACTCGCTCCAGGGGCTGTCGATTGGATCAAGGGACGGAGCAGGTGCTCGCGGAATTTGAGCGGGTGCTTCATCTTTTTCTGCGGTTTGCTCCTCGTTGTCCAGGCTCATGTAGGCAACCATCTGTTCCATTCTACGGCTCGAATCTAGCATCTTGGCATGGCTGTCAGCTTCTTCACTCATGAAACCGTGTTCCCTTTCAGCTAGGGTGAGGGCGGTTTCGAGAGGATCCGGGCAGAGAATTTTTCTTCAGCCCTCCTCATAGACGTCGTCTACACCTTCCACACAAAAGTCTGTCCGTCCAACATGGGTTTCTTTAGTAGCTTATCCATCTCAAATGTCATAACCATGTCTCCCAGCTGGAGATCGATCACTCCATTCTGGACGTCTATAATCGCACCAGCTGTGCATAGGAAGGGACGTCCTAGAATCAGAGGATCCTTAGGCTCCTCGTCGAGCTCCAGAACCACAAAATCGGCTGGGATTAATGTGTCTCCTATCCGCACGTATATATCTTCCAGAACACCTTTAGGGAGCTTGGTTGATCTATCAGCAAAAACCAAGGAGATGCGCGTGGGTTTGAACTTGGTGAAACCCAAACGCTTGGCAACCGAATAGGGCATAAGATTCACGCTGGAGCCGAGATCGCATAGAGAGCATGAGAAAGTCATTGGGCCGATTGTGACTGACAAGACAAATCGCCCAGGATCTCCTCTCTTCTTTACGACCTTGTTCTGAAGAACGGCGCTGCACTCCTTTGAAACCGTCATCACCCTTTCTTCCTCCACGATTTTTCCAGAGACCAGAGTCTTCATGTACCTTTTGAGAGCCGGTATCATCTGAACTGCATCAGCGAGAGGTAGCTTTACTGTAAGATCCTTAAGCATCTCTCTACATTTTGCATCTTCCAAGTCCTTGCGAGACTTCTTGGGTGGCACAGGGTAAGGAACCTTAGGCTTGTACACCCTTTCTGGAATCGCCGAGTTTTTAGAGGTAAGTGGAGTGGTCCGACCGAGCACCTGCTCGGTTGAGCTGTCAAGGTGCTTGGTGGAATCATCCTCTAAAGTGTCGAATGGTAAAGGTGTAGATTCAGCTTGCGTCGAGCTGTTACTTGTTTCTCCGGTTTCATAGGTGCCTTGACCCGATCCGAGCAAGTGCTCGTAGTCGGCTTCTCCTCCCTTGCCTTTGTCCGACCGCGAGGTTGATCTGTCTTGGAGTGTCTTCCCACTTCTCAGCTCAATGGCGTTGACAAACTCCTTCCTGGGCGCCTCAACTTTTCCAGGCAGAGTCCTGGTGCCCTTTTTATAGACTCAGCAGTCTGAGCAATCTGAACATCCAGCTGCTTCATATGCGTCCACACAGCTTCGTACTTCCCATTCAGATCTACATACATGGTGTCAACCTTAGCATTAATCTCGGCTGCGGCTTTCTGTTGTCCAGCTAGAAGTTGTTGCATCATGTTTTTCAGCTCGTCTTGAGATCCGGATGCTGGAGAAGGAGGTCGCGGATTCTGAAATTGCTGAGGCTGTGGGTTCTGAAACTGGGGTTGCGGATTGTTGTATGGCTGCCTAGGTTGATTTCCTCCTTGAAATCGGTTCTGGTTAGGGATGAATGGCCGGTTCTGGCTCTGGTAGTTGTTGGAGTAGCCTCTCTGAAAACTCGTCTGAGGCTGAGTTCCTTTCTTAGGGTAGACTTGATCCTGAGGGTTCTCCACATTGTTGCTTCTGTAGGACAGGTTTGGGTGAGAGTTGAAACCTTGGTTGTTGAAGCCACGGTTTTGCCCAAAACCTTGTCCACTCACGTAATTTACCTCCAACTGATCATCACTTGTTTCCTCTCCAAAGACCTGGGCGATGGGCTCTTCTCCATGCTCATCCACGAAGTGGACCGACTTTTGGTTTCCCTTAAGCAAAAGGTTAACCTTGGCTGTGAGCTCATCTATCTTCTTTGACTCCACGCTATTGACCTTTTTTCTGTCATATTCCGGAGACTTGTTGCTGGAGCTTGCTGCGAGGTTCTCAATTAGCTCCAGGGCTCCTTCCTTTGATTTGGTGTAGAAATCTCCATTGCTGGCGGCATTGAGGGCGTTTCTGTAGTCCCATTCTACTCCATCATAGAAAGTACTGAGCAGCTGCTCATCGCTAAAGCCGTGATGAGGACACTCACGCTTATACTCCTTGAAGCGTTCCCACGCTTCGTTAAAGTCTCTCCGGGAAGCTGCTCAAACGTGGATATCTTGCTCCTTAAAGCTGCGGTCTTTGACTTCGTGTAGAATTTGTCCAGGAAGGCGGATCTTGCATCAGCCCATGTCGCTAGAGAGCCTGGTGGCAGAGACTTCAACCACCGCGAAGCTTTTCCCGCAAGAGAGAATGGAAAAGCTTACACTTCAGGAAATCTGGAGTCACACCATTAGAGCCGGTTGTGCTACAAATCTCCTCGAAGTTCTCGATGTGATCCATCGGGATTTCAGCAGGTAGGCCATGGAAGAGATGTTGCTTGACAAGCGCAATCATCTGAGGCTTGATCTCATAGTCTTGCCTCTGAATGGTTGGAGTGACAATGGCTGAGCGATCCTGGTAGTAAGCATGTGCTGCGTCTTTATCCCCAAACGCTGGTTGCTGAACAAGCTGTCGCTCTTGTTGCATGCGCAGCTGCTCCATGGTCGCCTGAAGAGTTCGCAGCTGAGCTGCCATGTCCGCTTGTTCGCCCATCTCCGGATAGTCGGTGTCGGTTGTTTCTGGTTCCGGAACAGGTGTGTTACGTCTTTGCCTGTTCTCTCGTTCCCTTCTTGCTAATTCGTCGTTAGATAAATTGACAAGATTCTCGTTATTCTTGCTCCTTGTGCTCCTGGTCATACACCTGAAACGCAAAGAAGAAGAAAAACAGAAAACGAGTTTAGTGGTGTTCTTAGTCTAATGACCTAGCCGTAAACCAAAGGTGAATTTTTGGTCCCCGGCAACGGCGCCAAAAACTTGATGTACGAGTTTTAAACCCTATTTCCTACTGCAAGTGCACAGCAAATCAGAGTAGTACTTAGGGGTCGATCCCACGAAGACCAAGTTCACACTATGGATTAATAAGCTAAAATCAAGAGCTAAGAGATTCAATATTGGGTTGTAAGAAATCGTGACTAGCAAGTTACTAAAACAAATCGGTTTTAACTATTATAAAGCAAGCGTTAGGTCAAGACAATTCGCAGGAAATTCAGAACAAGGTCAAACAACTATTCAGGATTAATATTAAGAACAAGTCCAGAACTCAAACACGATGATAATATTAATTCACTCTCGTGATACTAACAACTTTATCTAGCAACCTAAAAATCCTAACTCTCGTTGGTATAAGAATTTGCAGATAAGCATTAATGATCAAGTTTGATTTGTTCACAATTCTCCAATACATCTACTCTCGCAGGTAATGAATAAATTGCTCATCTAGATCTCTTCTAGCAACCTAGCAACTCTCGCTGTCTAGATAAACCTAAGATCATAAATAGATTGGCCAAATCGATTTAAGCACTAAGACAACCTAGATGAAGACTACCGATTTTGAATTCCTATTTGTGTCAACCCTAGCTCATGAATTCCTTTGAAAACCTTAACCTAACTAATAGATCTACTCAGACATAATTAAAGATGAAAGAAACAAAACAGATGATATGAAAGAATGCATCAAATCGATATTAAAATAAGAAGTACTAGGGTTCAGAAATCTTCTCCAAATTGTAGCTTGAGATCTTCTCCCTTACAATATAATTCCAAAAGCTAAGAGGTAAAAACAAAAGATAAGATATATAAAACCTAGGACTAAAAGGGAGTATTTATATTAGGTGTCATAGGCGGCTGGAAGGAGGCTGGGCTTCTAAAAGTCGGCGCCAATGATTAGGGTAAAACCCTTCTTTTTGTTCTCTTCCGCGGCGAGCAGGTGCTCACTTGGTGGCTGAAGTTTGCGAGCATGTGCTCGACGATGGAGTTGGTGATTCTTCATCAGATTTTCCTTCTTTTCTTCAAATTTGATTCTTTTCTGTTTCAAGGGTTCCAAATGCTCCAAACTCCATTTTCAGCTCCAAAGCTACCTAGAACTCCTAATACACACTCAAAAACTCTAGAAAACAATTAGATAAAAAGGGTTAGAAAGGGTAAAAATCCCAACATATCATCTGCACGCGAAACTCAAGCCGATGGCATAGCTCAGTTCTTGGAGCAGTTGAACCTAGAGTTCAGTAAAGACTCAGCCCAAACAGAATCAAAAGAAGAAGGTGCCTGTGCTAGACTTGATGGTTGGTGTTTTGACATTGTCATTTCTAATTTTTAACCCTAGTATTTTTTTTGGTATACCTAACTTGTGTGATCAAAATTTTCTCTTTCAGAATGTGGACTACCACATATCATTCTTCTGATTAAGAAAGAATATAGCTCTATATTTTATAAAATTACGCGACATTTTATGGAGTCACGCTGACAAGATCTTATTGTTTTGATTGTTAGAAGCTGAACGAGAATAAGGAAAGACTGTTAGAATATCACAGCACAGATTGTTAGAAACTCACAAGAACTGATTCTAGTCAACTTACCCTGAAACATGGACGTGAATGGGTGTAGCTGGAGGTAAGAGTGGGTTGACCAATGGTAAGTCCGAGAACTCTTCCAAGTTCTGTGCTCCTCTCCGCAATGGTTAAATTAGCTGAGGAAGATACAAATTAACAATACTGAACTAGCAACAGAAAAAGTAAAGAGGAGAGAATTGCGAATGCACCAATAGCTAGTCCGAGAGCTTCAAGGTCGTGGGCAGCAGCTGCTGCATGTAGGGCTTCAATGTTGTTTATCTTCTCCTGTGTTTGCCATTTTGGGATATAACACATATAGTAAGTTAGCGATTTCTGGTATGCTATTGTGGAAAATCGACGATAGATATGGTTTTTTGATCTGAAAAGAACATTGAAGCTACAACTTTTGTCTTCTGAGACTTGGATATTTTATCGAGGCCTAGTCGGAGTTAAGGCATTCAAAAATAGTACACTGATTTACTATATATTTAGATTTTATACGTTTCATATTCATATTTCTAAATAAAAGTTAAAAAATCAACTTAAAAGTGTAAATTATAAAGAAAAAAATAAACTTATTTTCTCATAAACATATCTACATTCATTATATAACTCAGAGATTTCCGTAATTAAATATTCTAACAGTGTATTAAATCACAAATTTGAGCGATTTTTTCAATTTTGGCTAAAACAGAATGCAAATAATGGATTTTTGATTTAACTTGGCGATTTTAGAATATCTTTCAGATATGTATGTTTAAGCGCTTAGGCGGACGCAGATTGACCAGTAAACTTAACAAATATTGACCAGTAACGTTTTTAAATTCTACAGCTTTTCTAGAACTCTTGGACATATGGCAGAACGTGCAAAATTTATAAGCAGCTAATTCTTTGTGATAAAGTCAAATTCACCAATAATGGATCAAAACTTAACAAATCCTACAAAGTAATTAAGACAAAAAAAAGAACAAAGGAGAAACTGGAATAATATAGAACAAAGGAAAAAGTAGACAAAGTCTTGGGTCAGTGAGTGAAATTGCATTGTGAAAACTCTTTATCATTGCGAAGAAGCTTTCAGTAAGAAGAGAAGGAGTTCTCAGATCAATTATAGAACACCACCTCAGAGAACAAATTAGGGTTTTGGTGTTTTGGGTTCAAATTTTTGAATAATCACAATAAACTTGTGAAAATTTTGTGGCTATCTCAGAAGAATATTTTTTTAAAAAAAATCAATAACTCAATTAGCTACAGACAGATTTGTGTTAAAATTGTGACTAAGCTGCCAAGGTTTAGTCACTTTTTTCAATGTATTTAATCAACCACACATTTATCATAGTAAAAGGTGAATAATTATCCATGTTACATTTTATAGCTGAACTGTTGCTAATTTAATCACTAAAATGTAAAAAACTATCCACATTTTTCTTTTTTTTTTTCATGGTTGATTTTTTTTTGTGAGTATTTTAGAGAAAGTCACGAATTGACCTTTTTTGTAGCTATGCAAAAAAATTCTATTAGTGTGTTTCGGCTGAGCGGAAGAAAAAAAAATGAGGAAAAAGTGGTAAAGAAATACCAACCCAAGAAGAAAGCAGTCGTACGTGTCACCAGTGCAACATGTAAGAAGATGAGCAGCCCTTCACAGTCTTACAAGTTGATTGGATAAAGAATGTTGTTGGTAATGTTGTTAGAAACCGCCTCTCAACGGGGGATAGAATCCTGAAATGGAACACTGGCCAACGAATTGACTGTAGCCTGTGCAACAATCCAATGGAATCACGGAACCATCTGTTCTTTGTCTGCCCATATGCTTCTACGATCTGGAAGAGGCTGGTGTCGAAGATCTTGAGCACTGAGTATGTTGAAAGCTGGAACCAAGTGGTGAATCTCCTCTGCACTTTCAACCGCGATCGACTCACTGTTTTCTTGTTCAAATACGTCTTCCAATCTGTTCTTTACCATGTGTGGAGAGAAAGGAACAAAAGACGGCATGGAGAGCAACCCATTCCTGCAACTCAACTCGTAAAAAGTCATAGACAGAAATGTTCGAGATAGACTTCTCAGTATCATCCGCCGACGCGATCCAGCTTATGAAGAGGGTTTGGTGAGATGGTTTGAGTACACCTCAAGCCAATAAACCACATCTCTTTCTGTAACTTTCATTTCAAAGCTCTCAACAAACCCAGTAACACACAGATGTAAAAAACTGGTATTTTTCTTTTGAATCAAATTTAACATTTTATTCAAAAAAAAAAAAATGTTGTTAGAAACCTCCATATAACCATTCTGAAGAGTGCTCCCTTGGCTTAAAGTGTTTCTTTAGAAATCCCTTTGTTTGTGAAAATCCTTTGTAGAGAAATCGGTTGGATGGTGAATGGAAAATTGAAGATACAGAGACTATCAGATAGCAGACGCAGGACATCAAAAGGTAAGCGATCTGCCAGGAAGTCTGCACGCGAGACTCAAGCCGATGGTATAGCTTAGTTCCTGGGCAGTTGAACCTGGATTTCAGTAAAGACTCAGCCGAAACATAGAGTGCAAATAGTTGCAAATAAAAAAAAATCTAAAAGAATAGGATAGAGAAAATAAAAGAAGTGGAATTAACCACTTTTCCTCTAAGCGATTCTTCTCCTATTTGGTAGAGTAAAAGTTTTAAGAGGAATCAGACTATTTTCTTATTTATTATATGGGTCCCACTAATATTTAGAGTAATGCTAAATTAAGGTAAATGGTAAAAAATTAGAGGAATGCAAAGAATGGTGAATTCCACCAAATTTTGTTCTTAGAGTGTTATAATCAAAGAAGAAGAGGGTGTGCCTGTACGGGACTTGATGGTTAGTGTTTTGACATTGTCATTAGTAATTTTTAACCCTATTTTAGCTCTTGTTTTAATAAAATTACGTGACATTTTATAGTCACATTGACAAGATCTTATTCTTCTGATTGTAGAATACCACTATTCCAGTGTTGATGAGTATGGAAATCGAAATGACGAAATGACCCAAAGAATTTACTTTGGCTAACTTTTGTACAGATTCGACAGAGAGGCAACCATAACAACTTTATAAAGTATATTATGTGCAAACGGTCATATCAAGAAACCGAAAGTTAGGAAATATGAACACATGAGAAAAAAACTCTTCACACATTCCTCCTATTAAACACATCTGTAACTTGCATCATCTGTGGCAAATTATCTTACCTTTCTTCTCAACCATCCAGGCCTTAACTAGAGCACGTTCTGTTAACCGAGCACTGGCCCTCATCTTTAACCCATGTCTCACCACCGGTTCTTGCCCGAGGCTGAGGAAGATGATATGTTAACTTCCCCTGTGCCTTTAAATACAAACCATAGATGAACCAGGTCTGGTCCTCGGGTCTGCAGACCATGGCTAATCATAAACTCGATGCCTTAGTCATGCACTATTGTCCTCCATGGTTATCCATTAGTCTTCCTCTGATTCTTGAGCGCTGCTTTCTATTTCAGCAGCACGGTCCAAGAGATCATCATAAGCTCTCATAGATTCCGCTGAAAACCTCTCCATAGCTTCAAATATACGTCGAAGACTGCCCTGTAAACTTTCGTTACTAGTGTCGCTTGGGTAGACAATGTTATCTTCTCCTGGACCGACCACAACCATTTTCCTTTCCAGTTCTTGAATCTCTTTCTGTATTCTCTGTTCCTCTCGGTCCATATTCTTTGAATCACCACCAAGACCTATCATCCTCTCTCGGGTTTCTAACCTATCTTGTTCCCAAAGACGAAGCACACTCGTTGTGAACCTGCGCATGGCCTCGATGACTTCCTTCTCTGATATTCTATCCAAAGCTTGCTCCCACTGGTTACAGATCACGAATATCATTGGAGCCCCAATACGACCAGGAGAAAAAGGAACGATTCCATCAGGAGTTTCCTCAGGTTCATAGATAAGACATTTCATAAGCCAACTATTCAGTCCTCTTACAAAACCCTTTTGCGCACTAACCCAGCTGGAGAATCCCAGAATCCAATTCATAAGCTCATTCCCAAGCATCCTTGTAGCCTCGAGATGATCATCACCGATTTTTTTGCTCGCTTTAATGGAGCCTAAACCTCTGGCTTCCTTGATAGCCTCACACTGACTTTGATGGCAATCAAGCATGGATTTCCACATTCTGCTAAGCCTAAAAGAGAGAAATGAAGAATAAGAAATAAGAAACTGATGATAGTGAAACACCGATTACATCTAAACTTCTTCCAGCTTACCCTTTGATCAATTCGTTTAGTTGCAGCCATAGCTCTTCATCTCTAATCTTGTTAATTGTAACGGATACTTTGTCAACAACTTGAATCGCAATCCTTATCTTCGTTGACAAACTTCTCACGAATCTTCGTGTTGACTCTACTTTTGGAGCCTCGGCACCTCTTTCATCCAAACGCTTGAGCTTCCTTAACTTCTTCTCGTGCAACAAGCGCAGTTTTTCCTCAGCCTGAGCCGCACACAAAACTAAAGTTCAAACCACAAAAGAGTAACAAACTCAGTGCCCTAAGGCAGAAGAACATACCTTGACTTCGTCGTAAAGCTTCTTCTCCCAGAGGCGTAGCTTGTGCAATGTCGAAGAAAGATTACGAGACCTTAACGCAAGCTCTGCCTCAATGTCTGCGTACGTAGGCGCAGCCCTCGAAGAAGAGGCTTCAGCTTTATTGGAGGTTGATGGTTGAGACGCTGACACCACGGACGGCGATGGAGTAACTCCGTGCGTCATCTTCGACGAAACTGCTCCAATACATTCACATACCAGTTTTTAAGGAATTACGAATGGTTCAAACACAATAAAGCTGCAAATTTTACTTTTATATCACAGATAGTAGAGGCAACAGAACCATATATTGACACGAATCCATAATATATATCCAAAAAAAAAAACTTTCTGCAACACAATCATCAAAGACCAACAAAAAAGGAAATAAGAGACATAGCAAATGATGATGAAATCTACCATTTTTGCGACCATAAGGTTGCTTGCCCACTTCAAGCATCACTGCAACCTCACTTCCTGACTCTGCGGCTCTCAAGAACTGAGCTTCTATCTCTTTCGCAACCTCAGACACCCCACGCCGGACGCCGCCTCCTCCACCGCCACGTGGCGCCGCATTGCTCCTCCTCACTTCATCACCACCACCCTCAACAACTTTCTTCTCCACGACACGAACCTCGTACTCCTTCTCTTCTTTCTCAACCGACACACTAGGTCTTGTCTGAAACAGAGAAGTCTGACCACCACCGCTAGTGCTCGCACCACCGGAGTTACCAGGCGGCTCTCCCTTGTTTTCCACGGTGGCGGCGGCGGAGGGAACCGGCGGTCTCCCGGAGACGAGTTTCTGTTTCCCTTGTACTTCCTTGACAACCTCACGATGGAAATCGTCTTCCAAATCCGGAATACCCTCTTCCTCTCTAACCTCTCTCGAATCTTGAGTAAGACTGTACGGCGCGTAATCGAAAAGGTTCAAGAAGTCCCAACCCTCCGACCTCGGTGGCGGCGGAGGCGGTTTCGACGACGATGAAGATCCCAAGTATGGATTACTCGAGTTTGGAGGATAAAGGTAAGGATTATAGTTAGAAGTTGATGACTCGCCCATCATGTAAACTCTCTGAGGACTCGAAGGTCTCTGCTCGTAGACAACGGAAGGAGCCATCGAACTATTCTTCATGTAGTTCATATGCAAATACGAACCAGGAAGACCCGAATCCGGGTAACGGGTAAAACCCGGATCCTCGTCGTCTTCGTCGAGATGATGATGCAGAGGAGATGAGTGATCAGAGTGATGCAAGGAGTCGACTTCGTCGGAATCCGAGTCGAACTCGATATGACCCGACCCGGAATCCGAGTTATCTGACTTGGGTTTGGCTCTTTTGGGTGAATCTTCTTCTTCTTCTTCTTCGTGAGAGACTCCTCCGGCGAAGCGGTGGTGATGGTTGATGAAGGTGTGAAGAGACTGGCCGATTAGTTTCAGGGACTGTGTGTAGGCGACGTGGGACTCGGCTAGA
This sequence comes from Isatis tinctoria, assembly GCA_010577795.1. Classification (NCBI taxonomy): domain Eukaryota; kingdom Viridiplantae; phylum Streptophyta; class Magnoliopsida; order Brassicales; family Brassicaceae; genus Isatis; species Isatis tinctoria. The sequence continues at coordinate 3,971,837 of CM021246.1, read as the reverse complement.
GCGTAACGCTGCTGAATCGCCGTTTCGAGGAAACCGCAACGGTCGCGACAAAGCGCAACCGCCGGAAGATCGTCGAGCTTGGAGGTCGTACAACCCATCAAATCAGTTTTCTGAAATTCTCCAGAGATTCGAGAATCTGATAGTACAATAATGAAAAAAAAATTTAAGGTTTTTTTGTTTTTGTTTTTTAGGAAGTTAAAGAGAGAAACTTTAAAAGTTAGGTGAGAGAGGAATTAAGAGAAGTAAAGTCTATATGAGGTAAAGATGGTGATAGAAAGTAGAAATAAAGTGAGATTTAATATTATTTTCTCGAGAAAAGTTGTTAACTTTTAAAAGAAGTATTTTTAAGGGTACGAAGATTGAGAGAATGAAGAAGAAAAGGTAAAGTTAGAGAAGAGGTTACAGGAAGAACAGAGAGGGAATCTTTGCTTAGGTGTCTTTCATTCATCTCTCTTGTGGTAATTTACAAAAATTTCATTTTATAATTAAGAAACTGAATGTGTAATTCATGGAGGAAAAGTTTGTATTTAAAAATGAAAGCTTTTGATGTACATGCAGTAGTACTTTAATACGGATTCAGGTAATTCGATTTCTTTTTATTTTTTTCTTTACGTTGGAGGACTAATTCTATTTTGGCTTGAGTTCGATTTGGACCAAAACCGTTGAATTTGATTAGTATAAGATCCTGATTTTGGTGGGCGGAGGCCAAACTTTCCCTTCTTCTTCATCATACCTTCACGGTCTCTGTCACAACTCTCTCCTCTGAAAACCCTAAACGGTGCTACGAAGAAGTATCATCTTCAACCTTTCAGGTCCAAGCTTCTCGCCTCCTCTAAGAGATGACTCACCGCTTCACACAAACAGAAAAAGGAAAAAACAAGGCCCTCACGGCACCCTCTCCACCGCGTCTCCGCATCAAAGCTCCTGCAATGGACACCTCAAATCTGGTCAAAGAAAATGCTTTAACCTTAGCCGGAAGGTTAACTAACCCAAAGAAACAACGCATGTGGGCTCTCCTACCCTATCTGTCTAAAAGATGGGGAATCAAAGGAAGTGTAATGGCTTCAGACCTGGGCAACGGCCACTTCCAGGTCAGATTCAGTGACCCAGACGACATGCTCCGAGCTCTAAACAACAGACCCTATCACTTTGATAGGTGGATGATAATCATCCAGAGGTGGGAGCCCATAATATCCCCGGATTTCCCATCTGAAATCCCCTTTTGGATCAATATAAAAGGCATTCCCCTACACTACTGGCAAGAGGATCTTATTAAAAACATAGGTATGGGGTTGGGAACCCTAGATGACTATGTCGTAACCCCCACTACAGCTCGAGTCCGAGTGTCTTTGAACGGCCTACAGCCTATCATTCTGGAATCAATTATAGAATTTCCAGGAAATCAAGAAGCAACAGTTCACCTCGAATACGAGAAGCTTGAAGGCTACTGTACCCTGTGCAATCTGCTCTCCCATGAAAAGGCGGACTGTCCGTCAAATCCTCATCATCCATACGAGCACTCAGTCAGATACCCTGCAAACCAAAGATACAACAGGTTTCAGAACCGAGAAATTCACAAGGATCCATACCCCCATAGCGAAAGGACTGACAGACAAACCACTGCAAGACAGGCTCAACATCATGACAAGGGGTCAAGGCAAACTCACTACAATCAGAGAGATTCATACAAGGAATCCACTCCCCCACGGAGGTATAGACATCACTCCCCTACAGACTCCCACCCTTACAGAAGAAACCCGAGCCAAACTACCCCTCCTTCTAACCGAAACACCAATCTAAGAAGAAGTAGCCTGTCTGGCTCACCACACAATTCCAGGGAGAGATTGGAATGGAGGGTAAAACCTACCCAACGACAAGGGACCTCACCCAGAGGAACCCCAAACAGACCGAACATACAACTAACTCCCCCACACCACTACCCTCAAGGTGAAGTTGAGCACCAACTCCTCGTCCATAATCCTATTCTCAATACGGAGGCCATAATGGAAGATCTACAGGAAGTAACCCGTAACTACATCAACTGTGGTAATGCTAAGGAAAGTGCTGCAAGATGTGCTCGTGTCCTGGAAAGTGAAACTAATGGTTTAGTTCAAGAAACCGCGCTTGCCCTCGCAGCACAAGCTCTATTGAGTAATAACCATTCTCCTGTAATACCCCCCCTGACCACACGTCTAGAACAAACCTTTGGGGGTACAGAGGTGGGCACTTCTAACCCTATTCCGACTCAGAATCCGGAACCCTTACCAGAAAAGCGCAAAAGAGGCAGACCACCCCTAGGCGCCAAGGATTCAAACTTGATCTCTAAGAGCAGAACATCTACGAGGAAAAGAAAGGTTCGCCAAATTCAACTATCCCCTTTAGTAAGAAACTTATCTCTACGACTCTCACCGCGCAGAAGAACCAACCAACTTCAGCGCAATACACCAAATTCCAGGGACCATCCTCCCCCACCTACAAGACGAGATTCCTCAATCTCGAATCAGGCAACCACCTCTGCAACACCAGCTAGCCCAAAAGGAGATGCGGATTTTCACAATCCGCCTCGCTCTCTTCCTTAAACCTTGTAGCGTGGAACTGTTGTGGTTTAGGAAACCCCACAACAGTTCGGCGAATCCGGAGTCTGGAAAAGAAAATCCGGCCGGATCTAATTTTCCTAATGGAAACGAAAAACGATGATTCCTTTGTTCTGGATAAACTCAACTTTCTAAAAATGGAAAATCATCACCTGATACCTCCTCATAGCCCAGGTGGTGGCGGCCTGGCCCTGTTTTGGAGTGATAACATCCAAGTAAAGGTGGAGAAAGGCTGCAATAACTACATTCACACATGTATCACTTTCAAGGAAATAAGTTTCAAAGCCTCATTCATCTACGGAGAACCTGATCAGTCCAAAAGAAGAAATATGTGGGAAGAGATTTCGAACCTTAATCAGAAAAAGGAAGAGCCCTGGTATCTAACAGGCGACTTCAATGATATAGCTGAACATACCGAAAAGAATGGCGGACCGGACAGAACAGAGGGATCCTTTGGAGTCTTCCGCACCTTCCTAGCCTCAAATGACTTATATGATCTTCAACACTCTGGGAATCCCTTGTCATGGCGAGGTACCCGTGGAGATCATGTAGTGTCCTGCCGACTGGACAGAGCAATTGCCAACAGTGTCTGGTCCGAGAAGTTTCCATCCAGCCATTGCAACTACCTTAGATACGAGGGTTCTGACCACCGACCTATCCTCACTTGTCTGGACTCATCAAAAATCAAAAAGTATGGAATCTTCAGATATGATAGACAGATGGCCTTTTTACCAGAAATAACTGAATTGGTGAAACAAACTTGGATCTCACATCCCTCGGACTCGGTGAAGCAGCGCCTGGACAGATGTCATTCTGCCATCTCAGCCTGGAACAGAAAACATCATCAAAACAGTCAAAAACTGATAGAAGACTTAAGACAACAACTGGACATGGCCATGTCTACAATCTCAACTCCTACAGACACCATCCAGAACCTGAATAAGCTCTTAAGCGAAGCTTACCAGAAGGAGGAAGCGTTCTGGCACCAACGTAGCAGGATACTTTGGCTCACCCTTGTGATATGTTGGGATTTTGACCCATACTAACCTTATTATCTAATTGCTTTTTAGAGTTTTTGAGTTTATTTCAGGAGATTTTAGGTAGCTTTGGAGCTGTTATTGGAGTTTGGAGCATTTGGAACCTTTTGAAAAGAAAAGAACAAGAATTGAAGAAAAGAAGGAAAATCCTGCAAAGTATCACCAACTCCAATCGGTGAGCACATGCTCACATATTTCGGCCACCAAGCGAGCACATGCTCGCCGCGAAAAAATAAAAAGAAGGGGATTTAACCTAATGATTGTAGCCGACTTTTAAGGGGCAGCCACCTCCCAGCCGCCTATGCCTCCTGTTATAAATACTCTCTTTAGTATTAGGTTTTATTTTATCTTTCATATTATATTCTATTCTCTTTGCTTTTTGGTTTTTATCTTTCAATACCTAGGATTTCTATTGTAAGGGAGAAGATCTCTGCCACAATTCTGAGAAGATTTCTGAACCCTAATCTCTTTTTAATACCGATTTCAATGCAGTCTTTTTATATTATTGATTTGCTTTCTTCTTTTATTATGTCTGAGTAGATTTCTTAGTTAGGTTAGGGTTTTCAAAGGAATCCATGAGCTAGGGTTAAACACAAATAGGCAAACAAAATCGATGTCTTCACCCTTGTTAATCTTAATGCTTGAATCGATTTGATCACTTGATTCATTGATCTTAGGTTTAATTTAGACAACGACAGTTGCTAGGTTGCTAGAAGAAACATTGGTGAGCAATTTATTCATTACCTACGACAGTAGATGTATTGGAGAATTGTGAACATATCAAACCTGATCTATAATGCTTGTCTGCGATTTCCTAGGGCCAACGACAGTTAGGATTCTCTAGGTCGTTAGATAAAGTTGTTAATGCCACGACAGTGGATTGATATTATTTTCGTGTTTGAGTTCTAGACTGGTTCTTAATCATAACCTGAATAGTCGTTTGACCCGTTGCTCTGGATTGCCTGCGATTTATCCTAACCTAGCGCCTTTTATTAATTGTTTTCACAACCGATTTAGATTCACTCTTGTTAGATTCGATTTCCGACCTCATATTGCATTGTCTTAGCTTTTTATTTAGTCTTAAAAACCATAGAGTAAGCTTGGTCTTCGTGGGATCGATCCCTAAATACTACTCCGATTTGCTGTGCACTTGCAGTAGGAAGTTAGGGTTAAAACCTGTGTATCAAGTTTTTGGCGCCGTTGCCGGGGACCAAATCATTACCTTTGGTTTTCGGCGAAATTTTTAGTCTAAGATTTACTAACTTGTTCTTCTTTTCTTCTCTTGTGTGTTTCAGGACAATCAGGAGATAGCAAGGTTCGAACGGGTTGATTAGAAGCAGAAGTCGGATCCAGCCAACATGGGCGACGAAACCGACAACCGAGCTGGCAGTGGCTATGTAGCTGCTGAAATTCGAAGGATAGAACAGCAGATGCAACAGTTGCAACAGCAGCTACAACCACAGCAAAAGCCTGCCATTGGGGACATTCATGCGCCTCATGCTTACTACCAAAACAGAGCCGCCATCATTCCACCCACAATTCAGAGGCAGGACTACGAGATCAAACCTCAGATGATCGCATTGGTGAAGCAACACTTGTTTCACGGCTTGCCTGCAGAAAATCCGATGGATCATATTGACGATTTCGAAGAAATCTGCAGCACAAGCGGTTCGAGTGGTGTACCTCCGGATTTCCTGAAGTGCAAGCTTTTTCCTTTCTCTCTTGCGGAAAAAGCTTCACGCTGGCTGAAGTCATTACCACCTGGATCTTTGGCGACGTGGGCTGAGGCTAGATCGGCGTTCTTGGACAAGTTCTACACCAAGTCAAAAACCGCAGCTCTGAGGAACAAGATATCCTCGTTTCAGCAACGCTCTGGAGAGACCTTCAACGAGGCGTGGGAGAGATTTAAGGAGTATAGAAGAGATTGCCCTCATCATGGGTTCAGCGATGAGCAGATCCTGAGCACATTCTATGATGGTGTTGACTGGGACTATAAGAATGCTTTGAATACAGCCAGCAATGGCGATTTTTATACAAGGTCCAAGGAGGGTGCGTTTGAGCTGATTGAGAACTTGGCTACAAGTTCTAGAAATCGCTGCCATGAGTATGATGAGCCTAGATACGTCAACAGTGTTGAATCGCAGAAGATTGATGACCTGGCAGCAAAAGTGGACCTGTTGTTGAAAGAAATCAGAGAAGTGTCCAGCTTTGTGCGAACAAAAGGGATGAACCGTATGCTGAGGTGAACTACTTGAATGGAGGCTATATGGAGAATCAGAGCTTTCAAGCTCAGGCGTCTAACTCCCATGACGAGCTGAAATCTCTTATGCAGTTGGTTCTACTCAGCCAACAGAAATCTGCTAATGAGATCAATGTCAAGGTGGACAGCATGTACAATGATCTCCATAGTAAGTTCGAAGCTGTTTGCACTCACGTGAAGAAGCTTGAGATTCAGATTGGTCAAACTGCTGAGGCATTAGGAATTCTTCCAGGAAAAGTAGAGGTGAATCCTAGGATCGGATATGTCAATTCTGCAATTCAAGCTGAGGAGCATCCGCTCAAGGGAGAAATATTTTCTCATGGCGTAGAAAAGAAGATGGATTACGCCTCATTATCTGGAGTACCTGCCTCTTACCCTCGTTTGATTGATCCTGGCGTAGAAAAAATGAGTGAGCACTCCATCTCTCCGACAGAGCACATGCTCGCTACCCTCGAGCACATGCTCCCCCGAGATGCTCCCACCAAACCTGCAGGAAGTCCTCCAGCAAGGGTTTACATTCCTAAAGTTCCTTATCCAATTCCACCTAGAGATCAGAGGGGGTCTATCAGTGCAGAGAAGCTAGCTGATTTTAAGAAGATGGTGAGAAGGATTCCTAAGGAAATCTCTTTTGAAGAAGCCTTGGAAAATCGCCCCATACTTGATTTCTTTTGGAACTGCAGAGAGACTCAGGAAGAGATTAAAGCGATCTTTGTAGAAGCAAGGAGTACACCACCATTGAGGGTATTGCCTAAGGTTGAAGATCCTGGAAAGTTTTTGGTCCCATGTTCCATTACAGGAGTTAAATTCAAAGAAGCTCTTTGTGATTCTGGGTCTAGTGTCAATCTCATGTCAAAAGCTCTTGCAGAGAAGTTGAAAATCTCTGAGATAAAGCCTAGTCGAATGAATCTTCGATTTGCGAACTCCTCCTCAACAATATCGTCTGGCAGCATTCACGATCTACCTGTCCAAATAGGGGATTGCCTGATTCCAACCGATTTTCAGGTTGCGGAGATGCGAGAAGGGTATGATATGCACTTGCTTCTCGGAAGACCATTCATGGCTACAGTGGGTGCAATCATTGATATGCCTAATAAGCGAGTCTGTTTTTCCAAGATCGACAAAACGGTTTTCTACAAAGCCGTTCCTACAGAAACCACCACACACGCCTCTTGCATCTCAGCAGTGGATAGAGAAGAAGCACATGCTCCAATCCCGCTAGCACCTGCTCCACCACCCGGGAAATTTAGGGCGAAGGCAAAGACGCGAGAAAACGTGCAGAGCAAAAGGATCACGGGAGGTCCTCAAATGACTTTGATCCCTCAAGGATATGATGGAAACTCGGTTGACTACAAGGTGAAGTGCAAAGGTCGTCCTAAACCTTTCTCTAGAATTAGAGCTATTCTTCCATCAGAGTTGAAAGAGAAGGGTATTGGTGTTGTGAATGGAATGATGAATAAGGTTTTGAACGTAAGGATGCCTGATTATGGAGTTTGTTTTGGAGCAAGCTCTGAAGCCCCACCTGATTGATACATGGCACCAAAGTCAAGCTAATGACTTAAACCAAGCGCTTGGTGGGAGGCAACCCACTGGTAAGTGTTTTTTTTATTTTATTCTCTTTTGCTTTTGATTTTTGGTTTTGGTTTTCTTTGTTTCAGAAAAAAAAAAAAAAAGGCGAGCACCCACTTATATTCCGGAGCACCTGCTCCGCCTTGCTGCTCTGCCCTGCAGACCCAGGTAAATTTTCTACACCTCTTCTCTGGCTCATTTTCACACCGAGACGGTGTGAAGTAAGTCTGGGGGAGGTTCGTACCTTGAATCTTACTTTACTTCGTGTTTTTGAGTCTTCTTTATTTTCTTTTTTAGAGTCAGTCCATTTTATTGGGTCAAAATTTTGATTGGGATTTATGAACTATCTCTTAGAATATTGAGCTGGCTGTTTTTACTTAGTGACCATATCTTTAGGATCCATTCAGCTAAGACTAATGAAAAATCCAAAGTCTGACCAGTCCACTAGAGAGACCCATATTTCCAGCGATTTTACAGACCTGAGCTATTTACGGAGATCTTTCAAGTGTAACTGGTGATCAAAGAGCTTGATTCTCTCATTCATTCCTGACATCTGCGGCTGTAGTGAAAAGCCTATGGTACTCCTCTCCCTTATTCTGAAAATCCTGAGAAACAAATGAAAAGATGAGATGATTTTCTTTTGAGTAAAGGGGTAGGAAAATTTCCCATGACCCCATTATTTTACTTTGAAAGGAATGATCACACAAAGGTGGAAACGAGGGAGAGGAAAATTTCCCATGACCCCATTATTCGTCACACCTTTGCAATAAAAAAAAAAAGAAAGAAAGAAAATCGTAAAAAGAAAAAAAAAAAGAAGATCAAAAGATCAATGCAGAGTATGAGAAAAGAATAAGTCTGGGGGAGAGAAAGAGTACCAAATAGGTGGATTACATGGTTGTATTTGTCAAGGTATAGTATGGGAAAGAGTCTATAAGGTTCTTGGCATTGGAAGCATTGTTAGTCTCTATGCAATGATGGATAGTGGAAGAAGTTGAGATTTTGTGGAGTCAATCTGGAAAAACTGCGATGTGGCTAAGGAGAAGTACATGGTGGTCGATTTTTGGATCGGTTCATAAAGAATGTGGATTACAGGTTTAAGGAGTTGGTGCGATTATTCTGATTGAGATTGTGAGATCCCTGTTTTCGATTCTTTTTCTCGGTTTAGGTTTTAGTTTGTTTGAGGACAAACAAAGATCTAAGTCTGGGGGAATTGATATGTTGGGATTTTGACCCATACTAACCTTATTATCTAATTGCTTTTTAGAGTTTTTGAGTTTATTTCAGGAGATTTTAGGTAGCTTTGGAGCTGTTATTGGAGTTTGGAGCATTTGGAACCTTTTGAAAAGAAAAGAACAAGAATTGAAGAAAAGAAGGAAAATCCTGCAAAGTATCACCAACTCCAATCGGTGAGCACATGCTCACATATTTCGGCCACCAAGCGAGCACATGCTCGCCGCGAAAAAATAAAAAGAAGGGGATTTAACCTAATGATTGTAGCCGACTTTTAAGGGGCAGCCACCTCCCAGCCGCCTATGCCTCCTGTTATAAATACTCTCTTTAGTATTAGGTTTTATTTTATCTTTCATATTATATTCTATTCTCTTTGCTTTTTGGTTTTTATCTTTCAATACCTAGGATTTCTATTGTAAGGGAGAAGATCTCTGCCACAATTCTGAGAAGATTTCTGAACCCTAATCTCTTTTTAATACCGATTTCAATGCAGTCTTTTTATATTATTGATTTGCTTTCTTCTTTTATTATGTCTGAGTAGATTTCTTAGTTAGGTTAGGGTTTTCAAAGGAATCCATGAGCTAGGGTTAAACACAAATAGGCAAACAAAATCGATGTCTTCACCCTTGTTAATCTTAATGCTTGAATCGATTTGATCACTTGATTCATTGATCTTAGGTTTAATTTAGACAACGACAGTTGCTAGGTTGCTAGAAGAAACATTGGTGAGCAATTTATTCATTACCTACGACAGTAGATGTATTGGAGAATTGTGAACATATCAAACCTGATCTATAATGCTTGTCTGCGATTTCCTAGGGCCAACGACAGTTAGGATTCTCTAGGTCGTTAGATAAAGTTGTTAATGCCACGACAGTGGATTGATATTTTTCGTGTTTGAGTTCTAGACTGGTTCTTAATCATAACCTGAATAGTCGTTTGACCCGTTGCTCTGGATTGCCTGCGATTTATCCTAACCTAGCGCCTTTTATTAATTGTTTTCACAACCGATTTAGATTCACTCTTGTTAGATTCGATTTCCGACCTCATATTGCATTGTCTTAGCTTTTTATTTAGTCTTAAAAACCATAGAGTAAGCTTGGTCTTCGTGGGATCGATCCCTAAATACTACTCCGATTTGCTGTGCACTTGCAGTAGGAAGTTGGGGTTAAAACCTGTGTATCACCTTGGAGACAGAAATTCAAGCTTCTTCCATGCGTCCACCAGATCTCGTACGACAATCAACAAATTTACGGTCATTGAAAATGAGGAAGGGTTACCAGTGTATGACGAACAAGACATTGTCCGAGTTATTAACAACTACTACCAAAACCTCTTCACCTCCTCGAATGTAGAGTGTGATCTGATTGTGGAACAGGCTCTGAAACGACGAGTTGACGAGGAAATGAACGACACTCTCTTGTCTACACCATCAAAAGAAGAAATTAGAGCGGCCCTTTTCTCCATCCATCCGGACAAAGCTCCTGGTCCGGATGGTTTCTCGGCTAGTTTCTTCCAAACGAACTGGACACACATTGGTACGGAAATTGCTGAGGAAATCATAGTGATCTTCAATACTCGAAAGCTGCCGGACTCCTTCAACAAAACACACATCCGCCTGATTCCAAAACAACGGAGCCCTAAGTCCATGACCGAATACAGGCCTATAGCTCTTTGTAATGTATATTACAAAATCCTCTCTAAACTACTAGCGAGAAGACTAAAGCCTATATTACCTCGACTTATTTCGGAGACTCAGTCGGCTTTCGTGGCTGGGAGAGCAATATCGGACAACGTGTTGATCACCCACGAAACACTGCACTTTCTCAAAACATCAGAAGCCACAAAGCATTGCTCAATGGCGGTAAAAACCGACATGAGCAAAGCTTATGATCGACTGGAGTGGTCATTCATAGCAAAAGTGTTCAAACAACTCGGATTCCATCAGAAATTCACTAACCTGATCATTCAATGCGTCTCCACTGTCTCCTACTCCTTTCTGGTCAATGGCAGCGCACAAGGAGAAGTCCAACCCCAACGAGGTATTAGACAAGGGGATCCCTTATCCCCCCACATCTTTATTCTGTGTGGGGAAGTCCTATCTGGACTCTGCAAAAGGGCACAAGAAAATGGTTCACTACCAGGAGTTAAAGTGGCACGAGCTAGCCCTAAAGTGAACCATCTGCTTTTCGCAGATGATACAATGTTTTTTTGTAAAACAAGTGAAAAGAACTGTGAGACACTTAACTCAATTCTGCGGAGGTATGAAACCGCCTCTGGGCAGTTTATCAACTCCCTGAAGTCGTCAGTGACCTTCTCAAGGAAAACACCTGTGGAAGTCAAAGAGAGAGTCAAACAAAGCCTCGGTATTACACAAGAAGGAGGCCAAGGGAAATACTTGGGAGTTCCAGAACATTTTACAAGGAAAAAACGAGATCTCTTTACCCAAATTGTTGATCGGATACGCATTAAAGCGGCTAGCTGGTCCTCAAAAAGATTATCCAAAGCAGGGAAGCTGACAATGATCAATGCTGTTCTCTCGGCCACCCCAACCTATTCCATGTCCAACTTCAAGCTCCCAGCGGGCTTATGCAAGCGTATCCAATCAGCCATCACCAGATTCTGGTGGGATGATGATCCGTCTATGCACAAAATCAGCTGGATCTCCTGGGAAAGAATTGCAAAACCAAAACGTCATGGGGGTTTGGGAATCAGACACATACAGGAATTCAATGATGCGCTACTAGCAAAATTATGTTGGAGACTCTTAACAAACCCGACCAGCCTAGCTGCAAGAGTACTAATGGGGAAATACTGCTTTGACAAAACTATCCTAGAGGTAGATCACCATTCCAATTCTTCCCATGGATGGTATGGAATACTTGTAGGCCGCAATGTCCTCATGACAAAACTGGGAAAACTCTTAGGAAATGGTGAATCAACATCTATCTGGAATGACCCGTGGATTTCACTAGAGGAGCCTATACGACCTATAGGACCACCACCCAGGCAACTAAAGAACTCAAGGTATCAGACCTGATTGATGAATCCGGGAATTGGATAAGACAAAAAGTATTGGAGATCTTACCAGGCTATGCTTCTCAAATTCTATGCCTCCGACCAAGCTCAACAGGAGCACCAGATTGCTATGCCTGGCTACCCGAAAGCTCAGGTGTGTACTCTACAAAGTCCGGCTACAATTCAATCATAGACCTCCAACCGGAATCGATGCTGAACACTACAGGAATCACAGAGTTCTCCTGGATTAAACACATCTGGTCAGGACCTTTTTCACCAAAGCTAAAACTATTTGTATGGCAATTGGCGCAAAACGGAGTTGCCTCAGGCGAAAATTTACTTACCAGAGGTCTCTTGGATCTAGCTGGATGCCCCCATTGCGGAGATTTAGAAACACTGAATCATATGCTCTTTCACTGCGAATTCGCTCAACAAGTGTGGAGGCTCTTGCCCATATCGACAGTCTTTGATCCAAGTACCGCTTCAGACTTCAAAACCACTCTAATAGCAGCCAATCAGTGGACTCCTCTCCCACCAGTAGGTACTTCCTCCACCCATCTATTTCCCTGGATCTGTTGGTATCTGTGGATTGCAAGGAACAATAAGGTCTTTGAGACCAAGCAGAGCTCTCCTGACGATACGATAACCAGAGCTGTGGTGGCAGCCAGAGAATGGTGTGAAGCGCAACCCCATAGCAAACATACCCTGAACGGCAACACCCGACGATCGGCCCCTTCCTTTCCCGTAATCCCGACTTCTACCCATCTATATCAAACGGACGCAGCTTGGGACCCTGTATCCAAACATGCAGGACTCGGATGGGTATGCCTCAATGAAGCACAAGGAACCAGATGGACACACAGCTCCTTCGAACCTCACGTCTACTCCCCAATCATGGCCGAAGCTTTAGCTATCATCTCAGCGCTTAGGAACGCTCGAGCGGTGGGCATCTCCATCCTCCACCTTCAATCCGACGCTCAGACTTTGATCCGAGCTATCACAAAACAAGAGAAGATCAAGGAGATCTCCGGATTGCTCCTTGATATCCAAGCTCTTGTATCGACTTTCTCGTTTGTGTCGTTTCATTTCATTCCTCGTTCAATCAATGGTGAAGCCGATAGGCTAGCCAAAACTGGGCTTCTAAACCCTTGTAATAACAATTTGGGCCTTTGAGTCTTTTAATATATCTGATGTTCAAAAAAAAAAGATCCTGATTTTGGTCGTCTTTTTCTTGCTAATTTGTTTTATTTTGATTTGGTTGTTAGACCATATAAAATCTTTTAATTATTAGTATGAGTGGTAAGGTAGATAATGATTGAATCTGTAATAAACTATGCACTAACTATAATAAGTTATACAATAATCACACGACACTTTCATAAATAAAAAAAACCACACATTTCTTGTGACCGAAGGGTACAAAAATGATGATTGGAACAGACTTGTAACCAGGCGGACGCAGAAATATATTTTGTCTAGGGCACTTATAATTATTTAATAATATAATTAATAATAATACCAAAATTAATTAAATAATATTTAATAAAAATAATTAGTGTAATATAATATAAATATTGAGTTGAAAGAAAATTAAGATTGTTAAACAAAAATATTTCTTTTGACTATAAGGTATTTTTAAAAGTATACATCATCGTCATGAAAAGAGTTGAAGCAATAGACATCCATCTTCTAGATTTCTAAACAATTTTGACCGACTAAAAAAAACAGAGTTGAGTTTCACCAATCACCATAGTAAAAGGAACTGAAATCTCATAATGTTTCACAAAGAGAACTGAAATTATTATTATTTTATCCACAATTATTATTATTTTATCCACAATTAAATTAGTGAATCAGTAGAACAACTGTCAGAAAATAAACGGATCTAGTTCGGATCCTGCCGATCTCCTTTCAAATCATTATCGGAATATCCCAACGGCTATAGTACTAAGTTGATTTCAGAAAATGGAAATATTGGATCATTGAATGAACCCAAAAAAGGAAATTACAACATTTTCGCTTAAACAAAATGTGTATATATATATACATACCTGAGCCTTCGTTGTACTCACTATTCATTATTATTGCTAATCCTCAACTTTCTTGCTCCTCAAAGACTCCACAAAACCCTAAAGGCATTTTCTTTTCTTCTTCTTTTGCGTATTCTTCTTCTTCGACAAAGATGAGAACAGACAAATTGTCTGTGAGGAATCAAATCCGTTTCAAGAAATCGTCTTCCTCTTCCGCTGCGAAGAAGAACACGGATTTGTCTTCTAGAGAGCGCACCATCTTCAAAAAAGCCTACGAGCTTGAGACTTTGTGCGATATCGAAGTATGCGTTCTCTATTACGGTCACGACGGAAACCTCATCAAGACTTGGCCCGAGGATCAGTCCAAGGTCAGAGACATGGCCGAGAGGTTTCACAGACTTAGCGACAAAGAAAAACTCAAGAAAAGCACCAATCTTTCTCAATTTCTGAACAAGAAGATCAACGACGAGAGGAAGACATCTCTCGGTACCAACGACAGTAAACTCTCACACAAATTCTCGGAGTTGGAGGATTCTTTACGAACTCAGTTACGGATATTTCAAAACAAGATTCCGCTTCTCCAACAGACCGAGCCAGTTCAAAACCAGAGCCTTGTGGCTTCTTCGTCTAGCTTCCTCTCAACGGATGGTATGTCTTCTCCGGTACTAATCAATGATCCACTGATGAACTTGTCAACGTCGCTAATCCACGATCAGAGCCGTGCGGCTTCATATGGCTTCACAACAACTCATTTATCTCCAACGCTAATTGGCCATCCTCATCAACAATGGACAGAACCATTAACCAATCATCTCAGTGGTGTTTACTCCGACAGCTTCGCAACTGATTCATTGAATCATCGCCAGGGCAAGTTCTCATTTTTTCTGTACAACCATGACGAAGGTAGCTTCTCTCAACTCGCTGACCAAGCCACGACTTCTTTGAGTACGGGTTTACTTGGGTCGCAAGTGTTTCATCTAGGAAGCTGCAGCAACAAAATTGATCTTCCCGCCATGATTCCTCCTTATCAGATGCAGGCACAAGACCCACTTCTCAACTTTGATCAGTATGTGGCGTCGAATCAGACACCATCTTTTCTAGATCCAACGATGATGTTTTCTACTTATAATTAGGTCTCCAAGTTTTTATTTTTGGTCATATTTGCATCGTAATTAGTATATTCTCAAGTGAGCTTAACACTGTAACAACAGTCTCTACTCGAGGCCGATTAAGAGTTTTGTAAGAAATCGATACTTCTAGTCTTTTATAAGCATGAATGCTAAAAAATTTAGGCTTTCAGTATTGGTTTCTTCTATTTTGGTCATATTTGATTTTGTTATTATATTCTTAGGTTCATAAATTGATTTTAACTCTGTAACAACAGTCTCTCCTAGAGCTCGATCCATAATTTTGTAAGAAATATTTAGTTAATCTAATCATTGAATGATTATAGAAAAACATGTTCGTGGCCATTCCATGTGGCATTATGCAGCGTACATAGATATAGACATAGTTTAAGAACAATGTAGGCTCTCTCTCCATTATAAAAGGCTTATATGAAGAAGGCTCAATGAGATTGAAGTTGAAATCAATGATTCAGATGGTTAAAAGACATTGTCGACTTGTAGTACAAGAAAGCTTTTGTTCACTGTGAAGAAAAGGCTTGCGTTTGGTTCAAGATTCAATCTCGGTTCATTTCCGGTTAAAGACTGATTTTGAAGCAGGTTATATCTAAGCAGATGAGGTTCTAGCCACCTACGGAAGAGAAGCAGTTACAAGTCTGCTAATGAATCAAAGAAAGAAACAGAGTACCCTTTTTTTATAGATAGAATGAAACAGAGGATTTCAACTTCTTCTTTCTTGCACTCATGTGATTTCTCTTTGCCTCTTTTATACTGTTTGAACTTGAAAAAGTAAAGGGAAACTGAAGAAATGATACACAAAGTGATGTATCAATTCAAGTAAAGGGAAACTAAAGAAATGATACACAAAGTGAGGTATCATTTCTTTGAAGATCAACATATAAATAAATCTTTATCACATGCTATATATATTTCTCTTCTCTTCATATACTTGAAAAAGGTTAATGCATTCTTCTCTTCATATACTTTATGAGTTCCTGTAATCACACTTCCTCCCCCGAGGTACTGTTGATTGGTTTGTTCAATGTTGAAGGAGGAACATCTTTTGTCATTAGGCTCTGCAAGAACCAGATCATCTGCGCATGGGTGAACAGTTTGGTCCATCATGATTTCATAGACAATCGAATCAAAGTGCTGGTGAAGGATGAAATGACCATACCGACGACAAGGAAATGCATAGAAGGCTGAACCCAGGGAAATAGAATGGTGCATCTTTGGAGAGGAACAACGCTATACAGATTAAACCAATGTTTAGTGTCAAAAGATTGAATGAAACTTAGCAGTAAACTGCGTTCTTACGGCTTCACGAACCTGTCAATGGACTGAACGCAAATGGTGCCACGACTTTCCCAAAGGACTTCACTCCAGATATGCATCCTTGCACTTTCCCCTTCATCGATTCAAACATTGATTAAGATCTTTCTTTTTGTGGAGGTTGATTCAACAAAACCAACATTCAAAGGTATATACTAGTTTTTACCTGTTCACCGGGTCCAACTAGTTTTTACACAAACCTGTATCCAAAAAATTGTTCAAACTCTACAGCCTTGTGTGGCTGACCATACCATTCTTCATATTCTGAGATATCACGCAACCGGAAGTCCTAAAAAAACATATTTTAAATAAGCATATCACCAGAAGAAAGAAAAAGAAAAACGAAAAACATATCTTCAACGCATTACCGCTGAAAGATCAACGATTTTTAAAGTGGTGGGCACTGGGCAGTCCCTTGATGATTTCCTGTTAAAATACACACTCATTTCCGTTCAGCTACCAAAGGCTTAGAAACAAAACTTGCAATAGAAGAACCAAAGAGGAAATGGACCTGAGTTGTTCCGTGAGGCAAACAGCAGACTACAGCATCCACAGTAGAGAAATCTGCATCCTTTACGGATACCAATCTAGGTAGTTTCTGAGGACAGAAAGAAAAGGTTTATAAGTCATTGATCGCTATAAGCCATCACAAAGCATCACTTGTACCTGAGCTCTGAGGTGGGGGAAAACGCTTTCCATTGACTGCCCAGCTTTTCTATCTGCAGTCATCAGAGTGACACCGAAATGCGGATGATTTGCAAGAAGCCTAACGATCTGCCATTCCACAATCCAAATCATTTGTTAAAACCAAAACTTGTTTGCTCATGTATTTGCATAAAATTTTGGATACCTCACACATGAAACTTTTCAGACGTACTATTCTGGAACTAAGACATCGGTGACTATAACAGAACTAAAACTTCACATGTTTGCATAGGCTAAAAGCAAGGAGGCCAATAGACATAAAGACACGAACTTGCAACAAGATGCATACCACTACTTAAGCTCTGACTAGTTCCAAAATCGAAGAGGTTACTAAACACAAGCAAGATTCCAACTTGAAACAGAGAAGTTGACATAGTACAAAACCTCCGCACCAGTGTAGCCACTTGCACCAAGAAGACCAATACGAATATCCTTTTTAGAGCTATTGGCTGAAACTCTGAAGCTAATTGAAGATGGCCTCTTCACTCGCTTATCCGCTACATGAATCTTCCTTTCCCCCTTTTCGGAACAGAAAAAAAAAAAACAATTGAAGTAAAAACACAGATATTTGTATAATCAATATTGAAACTGGAAATGGAAATGTTACCTTGAACCAGCATCCTTGTTCGAAGCAAATTGAACTGAATGTTGACGCACTACTCATTCTTGATTGGTGTCTGCAACAATCAAGAATCAACAGGACTGGTATTTTCTTTCTTCTGCAACAATCAAGAATCAACAATCAAGAATCAACAATCAAGAATGAAGGATATTTAACTCCACAACAAAATCATGAGCCTGGTGTATGTCTAAACAGGAAAAAAAAAACAACAAATAAAGCGGACAATCAATGCTCTAAGATAAATGTGACTCCAAGTCGAAAGAGATACACAACAATATCCAAGAATCACCAAATCGAAAGACCAAAATGTTGCAGGAACAAAGTTAATCGGAATTGCATAAACCAATAGTAACACTAGTCACCAAGTTCCAAGTGATCAATACGGCCAAAACTTCAAACAAGAACAAAAACATATTGCGAAAACCTTAGGCAATGGAAAACAAAATGATTCAAAACAAGAACAACAATCAGACTTTCATGAAAAAATGATTCTACAACAACTAAAGATTGAATTGTCTCATAACCCAAAAGAACCAATCGAACATAGAATCAGAAGAAACCAAAGAAGTAGAAAAATCTCAAAATTTAACATTTAACCAGCAAAGTAAGAGTTAAAGAAAAGACAACAAAAAGATCCCAGTTTCTGACGAGCCTCATAAATCCAACATTACCCATCTGAATAAGAATACAACCGGACATTACCTATTTGTCTGAGAAGTCTTGATCGATGGGTGCCGGAGCAGGAACTCAGTGAGAAAAAAAGTGAAGCGGCGAGCGAAGAAAGAAGACAAGGGTTGTTGAGAAGTGTAAATTTAGCGTAAGTTTAGAGAGGGGCACTTTCGTCATTTACTACATTGTACTTTACCTGAACATGTGTTTCTTTACGAGTTACTGAGTGGAAATGAGATTCGTGTGGTGTGGAGCAACAAGACAAGATTGCTTCACCTGAGAAACCAAAGCAAGAAACTCAATAACCAGATGCAAGAATCAAGCTTTTAAGACACACACAACAAAAGAAAAAGAGTTTGAGATTTACCTTTTCATGGGTCTCTCTACACAACACTCCATCGTCACTATCAACATCCTGCAAAAGCATGAGTTGAGGTTTGTAATTACATCACATGATACCGAAACTTCATTTCACCAGTTCAGCTTAAGATCAAGATACACAGCAACATGGAGAGTAAAAACAGCCACTCGTCAGATACTTATCTCCTAAGTAACAAGTAAGAATCCTAAGACAAAAGTTTATTAACAAACATTTACGAATGCAACTTAAGTTTGTGACTAATATGTAAGAACCCGTAACAATACCTTAAAGAAGGAAATATCAGAAACACTTGAACATTATCATCACGAAAAGAGCTGAAGCACTAAGACATCCATCTTCCAGATTTCTAAACAATTTTGACCGACTAAAATAGAACAGGGTTGAGTTTCATAAAAGGAACTGAAATCTCATAAATGTTTCACAAATTTAGCATAAAGTCTGAATCTTTTAGGTTAACGACAATTAAAACCGAGAATCTGACTTTTGGGAAATTTTGCGTAGAACCTGAGACGGCGAGAGATCCGGTGAAACGAAACAATCTCAGCACAATGTCTTGGATTGATTTGCAGAGCGTCACAATCTGAACTATATCCCAAGGGAAAAAAAAAAAAAAGGATTTTTCTCCAATTTCTTGGGAAGCAAACCAAAGCGATTTTGTAACAGGATAATCTGGTCTATTAGCTATTTGGTTTTATACATTTCGGTTTAGCTATTTTACTATGTATTTCGGTTTGTAAGTTTGGTTTAGAAAATACTTATATTATGCTTTTCTCCTTTGTACGAGATCAATCAATGAAAATAACAATTTTCATAAATCCCTAAAACTCTCTGGTTCATCATCTTCATCACTTCCACCATATTCAACATCTTCGAGATCTCTCTTCTACCTCAGTAGAGATCTTCTAGGTCTGAATATATCGACTCTCGTGATCTTCAGTGATCGCTGGGTTGGATTTATCTTGGGATTTCCCAAACTGTTACATTGGTATCAGAGCCTTACGGTTCTCAGACCCAATTAAAAAAAAAACAAAAAAAAAAGCTATGGCAAACAAGCACCAGATCCCAGATGCTGCTCTTCTCGAGATACTTGAAGCCATCCAAGATTTGCGAAGCTGTTTGAGAAACCCAAGTCCGACTATCACCACTGAAGCGAACGTAGCTCCGTTCTTCGGAGCGATGACGACACGGGCTTCGTTCGTCGGAACAGTTGCGAGCTCAGGTTCGTTTGTTACAGCTATGACGAACTCAGATCGAGTTCCGGTTACAACCCCACCACCAATCAAACCTCCAGAACCTCCAGATTTCTTCAGATCGAGACAGATTTCAGGGAACAACGCTGCATCTGAGTTCCCAAAATTTGATGGAACCAAATTTCGTGAATGGTTAAATCGGTGTGACCACTTCTTCTCGGTAAACCGTACTCCGCCTGAGATGAGGGTCCGTCTCGCTTCTCCTCATATGGAAGGTAAAGCTCTCCAATGGCATCGTGAATTCATTCGCAGTCACTTTGGTATATATTGGACAGATTATATTATTGCAATTTCTGCTAAGTTTGGTGGTCTAGATGACGATCCTATATCCGAGTTAGTGAATCTGAAGCAATTTGCTGATTCTGTGGAGATGTATTTGAAGAAGTTTGAGTGTGTTTTAGCAAGGACATCGCTACCGATGTATCAAGCACTCAATATCTTTCTAAATAACATGAACATTCATCTAGCTTCATATGTTAAGAAGTTTGACGTCATGACAGTCGATGATGCTGCAAGGATAGCCAAGTTCTATGAATCATCCTTACAGCGCACACCCGCTACACATACACAAGCTCCCTTCAATCCTTACCAACATTACAGACAGCCTTACAACCTACCTGATTTTGGCAACCGTAATGGACCTGATATTGAGTTTAAAAGAGAGAGTGATGAAAAAAAAGATGGGAAGCTCCAAGGTATGCAACCTGAAGAGCATGGATCGGATGGTAAGCATGGGCATGGGGGTCCAAACGATCGGATTACCGCAGTCAAAGATGCTCAGATGGAGAACCGATTTAGCCCTTCTGCGGATAAGAAATTCTACTCTACGGTAGAAGAGGTTTATGGTGACGATGCTGAGATCGTGGTTATGACTAAAGATAAGCAACCTCTTGTAAGTGATGATGGGGAGTCTTCTGGTGATGAGAAATTAGGTGAAGTGTCTGCTACAGAAACTATTGATAAACATGTGGCTAAGTCTCGTAGTAAGATGCTTATGGAAGAAGAGCTTTTTGATTTTAATGAACTTAGAAAGTCACAACTAGGAAGATGGCTTCACGGCAATGGAATCTCAGCTTTTGTTAGCTCTAAAGTTTCTCGCGAGTTACTGGTTGTTTGTGATAAAGCTATTTCGCAGTGTCACATGAAGCTATTTACACAGCTGAGCGCCTCTAAAATCGAAAAGGAGATAATTGGTAGTATGATTCTCTCTGAAGTGGCAGAAATTTTTGAGAAGCTAGCAAAAACATGGCAGTTCAAGTTCAAAAGTAGCTCAGTTAATACAAGGTTTATGCTGCTTGGCTTCTCCGTTGATGGGAGAACATGTGTAGAAGAGTTGCAGAGTTATATCTTGGTGAAACCTACATCTAAGAGTCTTAAGTTGCTGACAGTTTATGAATATTTCGAGATACAACCATTTTCAGGTGTTACCCAGACTCTTGTTGAATCACCAAACGCCAACCATGTTTGGAAACCTGGTGGATTTTTATGCGTACTAACTTGGCGAAATTGGTCACAAAGGGTTCACAGTGAAGGTTTAGAGGTTATTCAAGCTCTGTGGGTTTTGCTAGATAAGAACAACTCGGGAACAGAAGTCGGTTCACCTTCATTGGACTCCCTTGAGTTCGTGAATCCTGTCATAGCTTCTAATATACACAAAAATCCTCTGCTTCCTGAAACTGAAACTGATGATAATGAAGCAGTTGAATTCCCTGTGGTGATGAATGAAATCTTTGGCTTCGAGGTATTTTCAGATTATGATCAAGAAGAGCAAGTTTGTAAACGGGTAAATGAAATGATTGGATGCACAAGGCGAGGATCAGCAGTACCTGTGGTGAATCTCGTAGCAGAAGAAAGTAGCGACTGTGGTGATGCGATGCACCTAATATTATGTGATGTGAAGTTCCACTTAAAGCACAAATGGAGATTTAGGCTATTACAATCATTTTCAGAGCTGGGATTCTGTGTGGAGAACATTGTGCTCATCACAATTCCTGAGGAACATGTATTTCTCAAAGCGAGGAACGTTTTATTGACTTGCATCAAGAGTGGTCTGCTACAGGCTCAAATACAACAAAGGGAGAAGATGAGGAAGTTCCATAAGTTTCAGGGATTCAAGTACAAAGACAAGGGTCAAGAGAGAGACATGACACAACAACATGTTCTCAAGATCAAGATAGGACAAAGCAGAAAGTACAGGGAAGTACTAAAACCAAAGCATCATCCAAGGACGATTACACAAGAATTAGAGTTCTACTTCTGTGACTTTAAGGATCACGATCACGAGTTGCAGGTTGTCTATGAGACGTCTCAGACTCTACAAGAGTTATGTCTTCTAGTAAAGCATTTCTCTTCCTTGTTGTTCTTAAAGAGAGTT
This sequence comes from Isatis tinctoria, assembly GCA_010577795.1. NCBI lineage: Eukaryota > Viridiplantae > Streptophyta > Magnoliopsida > Brassicales > Brassicaceae > Isatis > Isatis tinctoria. Next base: position 3,949,644 of record CM021246.1, on the reverse strand, counting down.
GAAGTTTGTTGTGAGATCATGATGCTTTACAAGTTCATCGAACTCATCAATGACCTTAGGTACTTGGTGAAGAGCTATTTGACTTCTATCTTCGCTGCTACAGGAGCTAATATGGTCAAGATCGCCATCATTACAATCCTTTCCTATGAAGTGTTTCATTCACCAAGGCCACCAGACCTTTCCTGCTGCAGAGAGAATGCAGAATCTTCAGATATTGGATCAGCGTCAAGGACAATGAAGCAAAGCAGCAAAGGTTGTTCATCCTTGAGGACAAGGATGTTGTCGACGAGGGAGTATTGTAACAGGATAATCTGGTCTATTAGCTATTTGGTTTTATACATTTCGGTTTAGCTATTTTACTATGTATTTCGGTTTGTAAGTTTGGTTTAGAAAATACTTATATTATGCTTTTCTCCTTTGTACGAGATCAATCAATGAAAATAACAATTTTCATAAATCCCTAAAACTCTCTGGTTCATCATCTTCATCACTTCCACCATATTCAACATCTTCGAGATCTCTCTTCTACCTCAGTAGAGATCTTCTAGGTCTGAATATACCGACTCTCGTGATCTTCAGTGATCGCTGGGTTGGATTTATCTTGGGATTTCCCAAACTGTTACAGATTTGCATTATCTTTGGCCATATTTGAATCAAAGTCTCTTTCCTTTAATTGAAGAGAATTGAAATTATTATTATTTTATCCACAATTAAATTAGTAAATCAGTAGAACAACTGTCAGAAAATAAACGGATCTAGTTCTGATCCTGCCGATCTCCTTTCAAATCATTATCGGAATATCCCAACGGCTATATTACTAAGTTGATTTCAGAAAATGGAAATATTGGATCATTGAATGAACCCAAAAAAAGGAAATTACAACATTTTCGCTTAAACAAAATGTGTATATATATATATATATACATACCTGAGCCTTCGTTGTACTCACTATTCATTATTATTGCTAATCCTCAACTTTCTTGCTCCTCAAAGACTCCACAAAACCCTAAAGGCATTTTCTTTTCTTCTTCTTTTGCGTATTCTTCTTCTTCGACAAAGATGAGAACAGACAAATTGTCTGTGAGGAATCAAATCCGTTTCAAGAAATCGTCTTCCTCTTCCGCTGCGAAGAAGAACACGGATTTGTCTTCTAGAGAGCGCACCATCTTCAAAAAAGCCTACGAGCTTGAGACTTTGTGCGATATCGAAGTATGCGTTCTCTATTACGGTCACGACGGAAACCTCATCAAGACTTGGCCCGAGGATCAGTCCAAGGTCAGAGACATGGCCGAGAGGTTTCACAGACTTAGCGACAAAGAAAAACTCAAGAAAAGCACCAATCTTTCTCAATTTCTGAACAAGAAGATCAACGACGAGAGGAAGACATCTCTCGGTACCAACGACAGTAAACTCTCACACAAATTCTCGGAGTTGGAGGATTCTTTACGAACTCAGTTACGGATATTTCAAAACAAGATTCCGCTTCTCCAACAGACCGAGCCAGTTCAAAACCAGAGCCTTGTGGCTTCTTCGTCTAGCTTCCTCTCAACGGATGGTATGTCTTCTCCGGTACTAATCAATGATCCACTGATGAACTTGTCAACGTCGCTAATCGACGATCAGAGCCGTGCGGCTTCATATGGCTTCACAACAACTCATTTATCTCCAACGCTAATTGGCCATCCTCATCAACAATGGACAGAACCATTACCAATCATCTCAGTGGTGTTTACTCCGACAGCTTCGCAACTGATTCATTGAATCATCGCCAGGGCAAGTTCTCATTTTTTCTGTACAACCATGACGAAGGTAGCTTCTCTCAACTCGCTGACCAAGCCACGACTTCTTTGAGTACGGGTTTACTTGGGTCGCAAGTGTTTCATCTAGGAAGCTGCAGCAACAAAATTGATCTTCCCGCCATGATTCCTCCTCATCAGATGCAGGCACATGACCCACTTCTCAACTTTGATCAGTATGTGGCGTCGAATCAGACACCAGCTTTTCTAGATCCAACGATGATGTTTTCTACTTATAATTAGGTCTCCAAGTTTTTATTTTTGGTCATATTTGCATCGTAATTAGTATATTCTCAAGTGAGCTTAACACTGTAACAACAGTCTCTACTCGAGGCCGATTAAGAGTTTTGTAAGAAATCGATACTTCTAGTCTTTTATAAGCATGAATGCTAAAAATTTAGGCTTTCAGTATTGGTTTCTTCTATTTTGGTCATATTTGATTTTGTTATTATATTCTTAGGTTCATAAATTGATTTTAACTCTGTAACAACAGTCTCTCCTAGAGCTCGATCCATAATTTTGTAAGAAATATTTAGTTAATCTAATCATTGAATGATTATAGAAAAACATGTTCGTGGCCATTCCATGTGGCATTATGCAGCGTACATAGATATAGACATAGTTTAAGAACAATGTAGGCTCTCTCTCCATTATAAAAGGCTTATATGAAGAAGGCTCAATGAGATTGAAGTTGAAATCAATGATTCAGATGGTTAAAAGACATTGTCGACTTGTAGTACAAGAAAGCTTTTGTTCACTGTGAAGAAAAGCTTGCGTTTGGTTCAAGATTCAATCTCGGTTCATTTCCGGTTAAAGACTGATTTTGAAGCAGGTTATATCTAAGCAGATGAGGTTCTAGCCACCTACGGAAGAAGCAGTTACAAGTCTGCTAATGAATCAAAAAAAGAAACAGAGTACCCTTTTTTTATAGATAGAATGAAACAGAGGATTTCAACCTTCTTTCTTGCACTCATGTGATTTCTCTTTGCCTCTTTTATACTGTTTGAACTTGAAAAAGTAAAGGGAAACTGAAGAAATGATACACAAAGTGATGTATCAATTCAAGTAAAGGGAAACTAAAGAAATGATACACAAAGTGAGGTATCATTTCTTTGAAGATCAACATATAAATAAATCTTTATCACATGCTATATATATTTCTCTTCTCTTCATATACTTGAAAAAGGTTAATGCATTCTTCTCTTCATATACTTTATGAGTTCCTGTAATCACACTTCCTCCCCCGAGGTACTGTTGATTGGTTTGTTCAATGTTGAAGAGGAACATCTTTTGTCATTAGGCTCTGCAAGAACCAGATCATCTGCGCATGGGTGAACAGTTTGGTCCATCATGATTTCATAGACAATCGAATCAAAGTGCTGGTGAAGGATGAAATGACCATACCGACGACAAGGAAATGCATAGAAGGCTGAACCCAGGGAAATAGAATGGTGCATCTTTGGAGAGGAACAACGCTATACAGATTAAACCAATGTTTAGTGTCAAAAGATTGAATGAAACTTAGCAGTAAACTGCGTTCTTACGGCTTCACGAACCTGTCAATGGACTGAACGCAAATGGTGCCACGACTTTCCCAAAGGACTTCACTCCAGATATGCATCCTTGCACTTTCCCCTTCATCGATTCAAACATTGATTAACCCTTGAAGACTTCCTCTTCATGAAAAACTACATTTCTGCTTGTGATGCACCGGCCTTCTTCCTCAATCCAAATTCTGTAACCCTTAGTTCCAAACGGGTAGCCTAGGAATGTTCCTTTAACCGCTCTTGGACTAGTTTTATCCTGCACAACATGAACATAAGCAGTACAACCCAATCGCTTTAGGTTAGTTAAATCCGGCTTGTGTCCTGTCCACACCTCCTCAGGTAACCTGAAATCAATAGTAGAGTTAGGTGATCTATTGATCAAATAGACAGCTGTTGATGTAGCCTCGGCTCAAAATTCTTTTCCGAGTCCCGTCTCTGCCAGCATACACCTGACTCTCTCCATGATTGTCCTGTTCATTCTTTCTGAGACACCGTTTTGCTGGGGTGTGTAGGTGCATGTCCTGTGTCTCTTAATACCTGCTTCCTTACAGAAAGTATCGAATTGAGTATTACAAAATTCAAGTCCATTGTCAGTTCGAAGATACCTCACTTTCTTACTCATTTGGTTCTCGACTTCCTGTTTCCACTCTTTGAATTTTGCAAACGCCTCGTCCTTAGTACGTAGAAAGTACACCCAGACCTTTTTAGAAAAATCATCAATAAAACTAACAAAGTATATGCAACCACTTAAGCTTTCCGGGTTAGAGGGAGAACCCCATAGATCAGAATGAATATAATCTAGAACAGCTTTAGTGGTGTGTTTAGCTACAGGAAAACTTTGTTTATGAGACTTTCCTAAGATGCAATTCTCACAGAATCCTAACTCACCAATGTCTGAACTCGGTAAATAACCATTTTTAACGAGAACATTCATTCCCTTTGAGCTCATGTGACCTAGTCTAGAATGCCATAAACTAGTCATTTTATCTTTAGAGTTCACAAAGTTTACTTCCCCTTCTTTTACCGTTCCTTGCAAGTAGTATAAGCCTTGGTTGTACTTTCCGGATATGACCTTCTTGTCACCCTTGTAGAACTGTATCTTGTAGTCCCTTCCTTCGTATGTGCATCCTGATTTTTCAAGCATGCCATACGAGATCAAGTTTCTACCCACATCAGGCATATACCTTACATCCGTGAGGATGACTTCTTGTCCCTCCTCGTTTATGATTCGTAGCTTTCCAATTCCCTTAACTTCGCTTAATGTGTTATTTGCCATGAACACTTTACCACCATCTAATTCTTGAAAATCAAACAACACAGACTTGTTAGGAGTTATATGAAAAGTACAGCCAGAATCTAGTACCCATGCGTCCTTAGGATCTTCAACACTAGCCGTAAGTATCATCGGCTCGTTCCTTGATGATACGTAGTTTGCTGAATCCTGTTGCTTTTTCTTGTTTGCTCTTACGGGGCAATCACGTTTCCAATGACCTGTCTTTCCACAAACAAAACAAGCACCCTTCAAGTTATCATTAGATTTATTTGAAGATTTAGATCTACCGTTTGAGGACTTTGATCTCTTTCTTGAATGCTTGTGGGTTTTGTCGTCATCCCTGTTTGATCTATCCCTTGATCTTCCACGTGATTCCACATAGAGCCCTTCACCACTTGCCTTAGGTTTATTCAGCAAACCCTTCTGCTTTAACTCGGCTTCTTTGGCGTACACTGAGGTAGTAACCTCCATGTATGTCAAGGTCTCCTTCCCAGTGCCATACTTCAGCGTATGAACTAGAGGTTCATATAGCGGCGGAAGACTGGTGAGCAACTGTATGGCCTGGTCCTCATCACTGATGTTGATGTTGAGACTTGCGAGATCTCCAATTAGCTTGAGAAAGCAGTCTAGATTGTCCTCAATAGACTTGTCCTCCTCCATCTTGTAACTTGCGAATTGTTGCTTGAGGTAGATGCGGTTAGGCAACGCCTTTGTCTGATAATCGCGTTCAAGAGCCTTCCACATACCGTATGCAGTATTTTCATGCATTATCTTTCTCAAGATAAGGTCCGTCAAGCAAGTACCAAAGAGATTCTTGACTCTGGTATCCATCGCAACCTTCTTCTTATCCAAGACCGGTTCTTGGCCTTCTTCTAGCTTTTCCGAGTCCACGTACAGAGTCGAACCCTCATCAAGAACAGACGCCAAGCCTTGAATCTCGAGTTGACCTAGCAACTTGTACTTCCACATTCCGAAGTCTCCCTTCCCGTCGAACTTGTCCATCTCGAACTTTCTCGAGTTGGCTCCATCGTTTTGCCGAAGAAACCAGATACGTGTCTCACACCTTTCTTCTTTACTTGTTCGACTTCTCTCCTTCTCTAATCGGAAACAACCTGGACGCTCTGATACCAATTTGTTAGGTATTTGGACCTCCGATTGCTGAGAACGAGACTTGATCTTTGGAACACGAGCAGAAAGTAACGACACCAATCTTTAACGAGTTCACGATCTGAAAAGATCGCTACGTCTCGTGAGAGGCTGTGCTCTCAAACATCCACTAGAATCAAAAGGAAGGATCGTCACTACACAGACCCGTAGTACGATTGATGTTCACAGCTACAAAGAACTCAAAACAAATACAAGGTTCACTCAATCCTCACGAACATTCAATCAATCAACAAGAGCAAAAACTGAAAGGTAAACACTCGTTGATCTCCAGATTCTCTCGTTCGTTCTCTCTTGAATGATTATGGCTTGACTCTGTTTTCTTATCTTTGTTTCCGGTGTGATCATCGTCGAGAGGAAGAAGAAGACTGCTTATAACGATGACTTGAAGCAGCTGGATCACGAGTGGGCTTAATGGGCCATTGACTTGAATTAGGCCCAAGCCGAAATCACTTAAACCCAAGCCCAATGATGATGTGAAGAAGCTAATCCGACATATTTGATGAGAAAAAAAAAGTTCCCAAGAACCCTTCAAAATAACCATGTAATTATCAAATCTTAAATTTTGATGAACTTATTCTTCGACTCTTGAGCAATTCGAATTCATAACATTAACATAGCTTAGCCAGTTTAACCAAAAAAAATTATATATATATAGCTTAGTTAGACATAGCCCTGGGCATTTTAACCGAAAACCGAAAACCGAACCGAACCGAACCGAAATAACCGAAACCGAACGAAACTGAATTTTATGATTAACCGAATGGTTACTAAATCTTTATAACCGAAAAAACCGAACCGACCAAAACCGAATGGATAACGAACGGATAACCGAATATCCGAAATACGATACATATACTTAAAAATATTATTTATATTTATATTTAAAATAACTAAATAATTAAATTAACCAAATATTAGTAAAAAACCGAATTATCCAAAATTATCCAAATGTTTTATCCAAATATCCGAAATTATCCGATATTATCCGAAGTTATCCGGTTTTTTATCCAAACTATCCAAAAAATATTAAAAAAAAACCGGAACCGAAACCGAAATAACCGAACCGAAAACGAACCGAATTTTATGATTAACCGAACGGTTACTAAATCTCTATAACCGAAAAAACCGAAAACCGAAAAAACCGAACCGAAACCGAACCTAATTTTATGATTAACCGAACGGTTACTAAATATCTATAACCGAAAAAACCGAAAACCGAAAAAACCGAACCGAACCGAACCGAAAACCAAACGTCCAGGGCTACTTAGACTTTTCTGTCGTCGTACATCAGCAAAGATTTAACTTGTTTTACTTGTACCAGCCAATTACTCACATCATACTTAGCTGACTTATATTCTTTAACCAAATGTTACAAAGAATTAGATTTGTGTTCTGCTTTGAGTATAAAAAAGGTTTCTGTACATCACGGATACGATCAACAATTAATTGGACATTTCTCGAGCGTTATCATCCATGGGTACGGATTAATCTCTCTTATCCTTTTCGTTTATCATCGAAATAACTCGTGGAATTTTCTGATGCGTTTCAGCTTCCGATGCTTTGCCTCATTCGAGAATTGTGATAAGTAACTTTTTTGTTTTTTTTTGTTTTTTTTTTTTCTGATCGATGCAACCACTTTTTGTTATAGAACTACATAGTTAAAATTATCGAGATTTATATGAATGAATTATGTGATTGTGATGCTTTTGATTGGAAGATGTTGTGATTGTAGAAAAAATATGTTGTATTTTATGCGATTTATTGTATTTTTTTTCAAAATAACACCAAATCATTTAAGTCCAAAAGTATCATAAAATTATTTTTAGGTCTAAGAAGAGTTGCTAAATGATTTCAAAATGTTCATTAATCATTCAGTAACCCTTGCCAAACTTCAAAATTATGGTAGTTTTGATAGTTTTAAAATAAAATTTTGGTTTTTTTTAGGTGGTGTTTTATGGTATTTGTGATGCTAAATCTTGCGGTCTAATTGAGAGGAAACTTGTGATCCATGCAGATCAATTGCGTAATTCAATTAACAAAACTCGTAACCGTGATGATGAGGTTGGCGATACATTAATCAAATATGTGGATGAAATATTATTTGATTTGGGCGACGATACTTTAGCTTCCAAGCAGGTTAAGATTCTATTCAAACCTAACTTCACTTGATATCGAATATTGATTACTATTTTTTGTAATTCGTATCAGGGTTCGACCAAGGTTCCAATTGGTAGTGATCTTGAGTGTTACTTGAATAATTTTTATCGCGATTCTAATAAAATTAGTTCGCTGGTTAGTGGCTCAATTAGTAGTAGATATGTTAGAAGCACCTTATCCAATGTCTTTGACACTATAGAGGTAAATGAACCCTACACTTGAAATAACCTGGTTCTCTTGAAACAAGACACCATGGCTAAATCTCTAATATCGGTTTCTTGCGTTGTCACGGACTTGCAAGAGCTTTGAGCAAACTGAGACACAAAGCCGTGACTGGGCTTCTGAAGGCCCACTGATTCAGGTACATTTTTGGTCGTCTCACACATAGATCACACACGCATCGCTCGCGTGTTAAATAAGTATCTTCACATTCTTCTGTCTTTGACCTAACACAGGGAGTGAGAGCTGTAACTGCAAGTGAAACGAATTTGGTACGATTTCACAAGAAACTGAGAATTCTCAGAGAAGCAAGACAAAGAAAGTAGATGGTGAAGATCGATCTGTTTATTGGTAAAATCAAGTACTGGAAAATTTTTATCGATACTTTTACCGCAATAACTTTCCTTAGTATCGGGGTATTAACGCGACTGTAAACAGAAAATGCGTGGTTGTATAAAATTATTACGAGTTATAAAACTCAGACAGAACATGTAAAGTTACAAAAATCTCAGATAATTTTAGAAGAAAAAGTTGTATCCCTCGTGAATAAAAACAGCCTCCAATTTCCTAAGGATCTCTCACTTCAAAAGGGAAATACAAACAATACATCTGTTTATAACTGTATCCACACAAATTTGGGCTGTCGTGAAAACCTACGCATAGATAAAAGAAAAACTTGAGGTTGAAGATCAAGACGATGTCACAAATATATAGTTCGAGATTTAAGAGATTACCTCCTCAAATTTTAGTTTCTTATCTTAGACCTTGAACTCGTGGACATGGAACCATTTCGTGGATGACCATTTGTTTCCTTTCACCACTGGACATCCACCTGAAAATCAAAGCAGATGATATTCAAGATTAGAGTACTCTGATACGATCATTCTCAGCGAAAGCAAAAGAGAATTTTTTGGTTGTTTGATTCTATTCACCGTGCAAACTCGAAGGGTCTAGAGAGGCATCAGGCCTCATGTTCCAGAAAAGTAAAGCATCTCGCTTCTTTGGTAGAACAGAAAGTCCTTCTTTCCCACATTTCGAGAGCTCGTTCCACCATGGGACTGCACTAATGTTTCCTTTTGCTGCAGGGAACACGGTCTCACCACCATCATCAACATCCGAGCTAAAGTATTGTGTCGAGAAAAAGAAAGAAAGAAGATTATAAACACATATAGAAATATCTCTAAGAAAAAAGGGATTATGAGATTCTTTTTGGTTACTTACAGGTACATAAGTACAGTAGCTATTCGTTGTCCTCCGTTCTTGGTGTTGAACTCATCTAAGAAATAGTCATAGTGAGGCTCATACTTCTGCCCAACTTGGTAATGAAGAACTTGAAGGCCTTCTCCATTTTCTACAAACACAAAAAAAAGCATGATCCACAAAAACAGTAAACTTACTGCAACCGGTGATCTTTACCATGTTTGAAAAGGGAACGCACCAACAGGAATGAAGGTGAAATCTGAAATCCTCTTCTCGATCGTCTCGACGACTTCGTCATGTCCTCTTCTAAGGAAAGTTCCTGAGCTCGTCCTTACTCTGCAAAGGGACCGTGTTTGAGATACAAGATTGATACAAATCAACAAAAGGGCAAAAACGAAAGAGTGGATACGAACCTGCTATCTTTGCTCCCACCGGTTTTCTCATCAACCACGGTTGACTTAACCATGCTGGGTTTAGCAAGGCTGATCAAGTGTTCACATTCTTCATTGGTCTAATAAAACAGAAATGTAAAGAAGCACAAGATCACAGTCTTCTCTCAGACATTTCCAAATTTCCAATTAAATAACTCATTTCAGACACAAATCCTTCTCATTGGTAAATGAGAGAAACGTGTGTTTCCCTCCCTCTAAATCCACTTTCACTGATCATTTCCAATGCTCTTAAATGGAGGCACTCAAAGAAATCTAAATTCTAACTTATAGTGCAGAACAAAGTCAACTCGATCTATCAAAACTTAGCAATAAAAAGCTCCATCTTCTCACTGAGAAACATGTGTTTCCCTCCCTCTAAGCCATTTTTACTGAACATTATTCAACAGAAGATTTAAGGACATGTAAATCTAAACTCTATGGCATCACAAAGTCAAACAAGCTCAAATTTGTCACTTAGGAACATGTGTTTCCTCTACATAAATCATATGTCACTCTAACATTATACAATGTAACAAACATTGAAGGAGATCTAAACCTAAAGAGAGAACAAAGTCAACTTGATCAATCAAACAAAACTCATCTCAAATAAACCTTTATCTTGTTAAACAAGAAATATAAACTCTATGGAACATGCATGGAGAAGCAATTTGAGTTCAGATGAAGCAAAATTACCAAGAAATTGTGGTAAACAACAGCTCGAGGCTCCCACGAAATCACTTCAACCCAACGCTCGCTGTTTCCTTCCTCATCTCCATAACTAAGAACATTCTCATAAACTCAGGATTCGATTCAGATATTTTCACTTCGAATCACATTTTTAATTAAAAAAAAAAAAAGAATCGTTATCCCTAACCTCTGCTCGCTCTTCCGTACAATGTTGGTCAAATCGTTCGGCTTCGAAGAGTTTCTGTTCGCATTGGGAAGTGACAAGATCCCGAGACCGAGAAGAATCAGAATCACTACGAGCAGAAGGATAAGCACCGTGAAGGCTTGAGTCGATCGCGATGAAGATTTTCGCGGTTGGTAACGAAGGTTCTTCGATTTGGGCGCCATTGGATTGGTTTCGATTTTGGTTTTTCTTCTCTCAAGATCTAATTGACTAACATTGAAGAAGGAAAAGTTACAAAAAAGCTCTCTGCAATCTGGTTGATTGGAGTTTATTTATAAATCAGATAATTAAAATAATAATTGTCTTCTTCTTTCTTGTGAGATTGATTCTCTCTTCTTCGTGTTTGTCTTCTTCGTCGTCGCGTATTTGTTTAGATACAGACACCACTAGGAAGGTGGCTTTGACTTTTGGAATTCGGACTCACTCTTTAATTTTCTTCTTTTTTTTTTTTTTTGTTCCCGATACTTTTGATAATTCAGATTGGTACCCCTATTTTGTTTTGCCGAATTGCGCGAGATACTTTAACCGATTGCTAAAATATCCTCAATTTTATTGCCACTAAACTCATTGTCTATATATGTTTGTCTCATTATTAGCATAAAAATATTGGAGTGGTTGGGAGAGTAAAGATAAAAGAGTCTCAAATTGCAAATTTTGTGGATTGTGATAAGAAACATTTTATGATCACTTGAATGATAGATACTCTATAAACATTCGAAGGTGGAATAACTTTGCTCATAGGTGAAATAAATTGATGATATTTGACTTTAGGATATGGATCTCATCCTCCCTTTTTTTTTTTTTTGGTCTCGGACCATTCGTATAACTCAAAACCATTTGTTTTTCAATGCAAGTTTTGTTTGTTTATCTATAAATTGAGATGTGGTAAGAACATGTTCGACATTACCAAAACATGACTTGGTCACTTCTTTTAAGTTTATTTTTATATCCAAAGATTGAGAATGGTCAATCTTTTTCTTTAGTGGGTATTGTTTAATACAAGTCCTTAGTTCCTTTTTGTTAAATAATCCAACTCCTTAGTTGTCAAGATGAGACAACTGATCCAATTCTTATCAACATAAAGCAAATATAAATCCCTTTCAGATAAGCTTAAAATGTTGTTTTATACACACTCCAAAGTATTATTTTTTAAATTTTTCTGCAGAATATTGTTCTATACTTCTACTGATCGAGATCTAATACTGTAGTAATTCTTAGTAAGCGAGTTCTTGGTAATCAATCAAACCTAAAAGAGTGGAAAATGTTTTTATTCGAGATCTGCTATGTGCTATCTAAAACCGAGGAATAAATTTGGCAACAATTCAGTAAAAGACCTAATTTGAAATAGATAGAGATTAATGGTTCACATCTGAGATGCATGAATCATTCTTATGGATATAATTATAAAAACACCCAAGTACAATAACCGTATCATCTATGGAACAAGAAGAAACTAATGTTCAATAGTAAGATTGAACTTATTCAACAGTTACGATTCAACAACCACACACCAAAGTCCAGGTCCATTAACTTGGGAACAGTAACACATGAATGTACAGGGACACAAACACACACACATATGTATATACATATACGCAAAGACGATTGATCTTGAAGGGATTTTGCTCATAACTAAAAGACATTGAGCGAAGTTGCATAGAGAGGAATGCAAGGCTTGAAGGAGAAATAGTTTGGTACGTAAGATGAAAACCTCTTTCTCTTCAGTGAATCTGCAGATCCAAGAGCCGGCTGGTTCAAGTATGCGTACTTGCTCTTCGTCCACCTGATAGATAATAAACAATCAACATTCGAAGTTACGACCGTGTTAAATGACATTTTAATAACTCAGGATAAATCCAGGTGGTTCTTGTTTTAGGGCTGGTTCAAGATATATGTTCAA